>BMAU01016267.1:0-356527 GCA_019973935.1 Trichonephila clavipes
AGTTTATAAATAAATAATATATATATATATATATATATATATATATATATATATATATCCTCATATATATATATATATGTATATATATAACAACATATATATATATATATATATATGTGGACATTTAAAAAATAATATAACAAATAAGACTAAAGTGTATTACACACAAACTTAAGTTTTTATTTCAAAAAATAAACTTTTACAGGTCCACACAATCAGTTAGGTTACCTATAAAATAAAAATGAGCAACTTTGGAACATAAAATTCTAAATAATTACTTAACAGGTTGGTAACAATTACAACTTTGCAGAGATATTATAAAACGGATGATCAGCTTTTTAATCACCTTGACAATCATCAAACCCTAGCATTAAATGAATCCTGCAATGGTTATTGTGAATTTTAAAATATACCATAGCTTAGAGCATTATTTTAACTTTGGTTGATAATTTCTGCATTAACGTGAAACAAATCCGTCTGTTTTCTCAAAATTGAGACAAAAAATGCAAAGTTTGTTATAAAGAGGACATGCAGTATGATGGGGTAGGGAAATAACAATTTGTTCCTTGTAACCTTAAATTAAATTTTTAATTTTTTCATAGTATCGATGCAAAACAAGCTAAATCCCAAGGGCCACCTCAATTCTTGTGAGTAGCGTACACTCTGAAATCAGATATTTTGAAACACACTCTACAAATTCAAAAATCTCACGAGTGAACTCCCTGTGAAAGGCAGAGAGAACAGCAATGAGAAAAGAGTATTTCCTACATTATAATTCTCTATTTTGTAATTCAATTAATGTGTTTAAAATAAGATTTGATGTTTTTATTTTGTCCGAGACAGTCTCATTTTAAACAGCCCAGCTGTAAGAAGTTGGTATTTATTATAATCTTTTTTAAATTTTTAATGTTTTTCAATAAGTCTTCGAATGCCACTGTTACGGCTCAGCCACTCCACGGGTTAGCCACTCCTGGTCCACTATAATACAGTGCTTCAAAACTTTCAATACTTGCGACCCAATATTCAATCATTATTTTCGTCACGCCTTCCCCATTCAATACCAATGTATTGAATTCGAAAATACTATACTTTGATGCTAAAGCCACCATCCGACTTTAACCTCTGAGTGTCACTAGCGCATATATAAACGTCTCGCTCAGCCAGTGTGTAAGTTGCCCGGACGTTTATATACGTCTTTCCAAAATACGATTTTATCTAATCCCACCCATCCATAAATTATTCCGAAAGTTTTGGAATGCAATAGAATGATCTTGACAGGGTTTGCGAAGGATTTACTTATTTCAGAGGATTTGTTTACTTATTCCCTTTCTCGTCCCCCAATACACCACATATGCGTGCATACGAGCAAAACGGTGGCATAGGGGGAAAAATCACGTAACTTTTAATCGGCAATTAAGGGATTAATTATAAATCGTAAAAGTTATAAATATAAGTGTTAATGTTTGCATATAATTTTATATATGACAAGCCCGTTGGGTTACTGGTAATTATTAAATTTTTTCTTAACCTAGTATTGCTAAAAAAAAATTTATGATCAAATACATTGTGCAGTACTGATACATATACAGTTATATGTATATTACATCTGTGTAAATGTTTATTTATTATTTTGTTATGTCGGAATGTATTTTGTTTTTTTACTTTCAATAAATTAAAAAAAAATTGATATTCTTTTGTTTTCAACTTTTTAATATTCTCGTGTCCCCTTCTAGGGTCATCACGCCCCCTAGGGGGTGTGCCCCACAGTTTGAGAAGTGCTGCTATAATACCAAGGTTAAAATAAAAAATTATTAAAATATATTATTTTTAAGTTATACTGCTACGCTATCTATGAATTGGATATATAGGTAATTAAAACTAGATAATACGGAAATATGAATAATAACTATAAATTAATTAATAGTAGCTATTAATTTAAAAAATTTTATCGATAAAATTTAGAATTCGTTTACACATATAATTATTAATGGAACTAATTGTGTATTTTTGTCCATACAGCATTTAAAAAAATTATTATAAAATTTTATTTTCATCTAATTTTTTGAAACTAGATATTTGTTATTTAAAATTGTAATTTATAATATTATTTCTGAATATTGAATCGTGTATATTAATTTCTCAGTGAGTGTTATATGTATGTAACATACATCTTAGATGTTACTAAAATGTAAACTCTGCTTCATTGCTTTTCAAAATTAAAAAAAAAAAACTTTCTAAAGAAATCCCATTAAAACGTTTTCTTCATTGCAACATTTTTTTACAGTTATTTTCAGATGATTCGACAACACCAAATAACTGTCTAACTTCAAACTGGGTTTGTCATATAGCCCTTCTGATAATTTATTACATTTCTCATGATCGTGTGTAATAAAATTATTCCATAAAGCACTTTGAGAGAATGGGGACGCAGCTACCTGAGTGGTTGATAATTGGATTTATGGATTCCCACTTCCCCGTGTACGATTGCAATGAGCTGTTGCTTCGCTAAATACACAGTTTCGAAATAGGATTATGTGACACGTATAGGATGTATAAAAATTGATCATATATAAAGGGTGTTTTTTTAGAGGTATAGAACTTTTAATTGCAATAAAACAACGATGTATTATTCGATTGACATGAATTTTTTATTCGAAAGATAATCTTGTGGCATTACATTTTAAATATGATTTCTGGCATAGGACTGCCATGGCTGGCTCGGATGTAGTCAATCTGGACGTCAATTTTCGATGACTTTTTCCAACATTTGTGGCCGTATATCGGCAATAACACGGAGAATGTTGTCTTCCAAATGGTCAAGCGTTTGTGGCTTATCCGCATAGACCAATGACTTTACATAGCCCCACAGAAAATAGTTTAGCGGTGTTAAATCACGAGATCTTGGAGGCCAATTCACAGGTCCAAAACGTGAAATTAGGCGGTCATCAAACGTGTCTTTCAATAAATCGATTGTGGCACGAGCTGTGTGACATGTTTCGCCGTCTTGTTGGAACCACCCAGCTCCTGGACATCATGATTGTTGTTCCAATTCAGGAATGAAAAGTTAGTAATCATAGCTCTATACCGATCACCATTGACTGTAACGTTGTGGCCTTCATCGTTTTGAAGACGGATTCCACCAGCCCATAAAGCGCACCAAACAGTCAGTTTTTCTGGATGTAACGGTGTTTCGACATACACTTTTGGATTAGCTTCACTCCAAATGCGGCAGTTTTGTTTGTTGACGTAGCCATTCAAACGAAGTGCGCTTAATCGCTAAACAAAATTCGCTTATGAAAATCGGGAACAACGGCAATCTCGTTTTGGCCCATTCCACGAATCTACGCCTTGCTTGATGATCGTTTTGAAGAATTGCCAAACCAAACTGAGAATAAATCACTTGACAGCTGTTAAATCGGTCGCCATCTTGGAAAGTAATGCCAACTTAAACTTCTATACCTGGAAACAAAACACTCTTTATAAGAAATATGCAACATAATATGCAATCAATTAGATATTACGTACTGGGAAAGCATTATTATTGATTAGAAACTAAGTTGGCATTTTGTTTTTGAAAAATAGTGATTGGTATGGAATTGAAAAAGTTACAGAACAGCTACAAACCAGCAAATTTACGAAACATTAATTTTTAATATTTGCATAAATTTTAAAAAAACGATTCCTGGCAGTAGTATTACTCAATCTACATAAATCATAAAGTAAAAGAAAGAATCGAAAATTTATTTTTTTGTTAAAAAATGAAATGCATTTAGTATTTATTTTAATAATTACAAAAGAAGGGGGAATCAAAAATTATTTGCCACTTAGATTGAATCATTTGTTTTCCAGTAACGATAATTTTTATTAAAAATACATATTTTTATAAAGTTAATTGAGAGTTAAAAAGTAATAGCAACTTGAATACAATATTTTAGGCGTAATTTGGGTTATATTTTACAAAATACATCTTGTAATAGTAATTTGCATTTATTATTATCAATTATATAAATTATACAATTAATATCATTATCCTGAATTATACAAATAATTTTGCTTATCGCACATGTGTACAATTTTTAAAACAAGTAATATATATAATATAAAATTAAGTCAATTCCTGCATAGATCAGCAAAGAAAGATTTTATTTTAGCTACTTTTTATTAAATAGTTACAATTAATATAAATATGTATATACATATGACAGAATCACAACATTAAGGGATAATTAATTTTTATTAATTATTATTAAAGTATCGTATCCAAAACAATCGTGTATGTAAAATTTCAGTTCAACTGACTGCTTTAAAATGTGAGAAAAAATCTTTTAAAGTTTTGATCCAAGTCGCTAAAAATGAAACCAAGGGGGCTGCATCTGTAATTCTTTAAATAATTAGTTTAAGTCACTTCATTTTAATTAATTATAAATAAATTGTCGTATTTTTACCTAAAACAATAGTGTATAGAAAATTGCAGCTCAAACAAGAGCTTTAAAATGTGAGAAAAAAATCCTTTTCATGTTTTGACACAAGTCTTCAAAATCGTCGTTAAGTCGCCAAAACTGCCAACGTAGCTGTATTTGTAATTCTTTGAATAATTAGTTTTAATTAATTTTTATTAATTATAATTAAATTACTGTATTGTCACCCAAAATAATCATGTATATAAAATTTCAGCTCAATCGAGCGCTTTAAAATGTATTTTATTAGCGATTGAAAATTCCACGAAGATAAATAAATAAATAAATAAATAGAGAGAGAGAGTGTGAGCTAATAGTAGGAATTTAAAAATTATGTTATACGTTCAAATATATTAAATCTATTAACTAGACAAAAATGTCAAATATCCCTTTCTTTCCATTTCGAAGATGGGATGCAATATTGAGAATTCTAATCCCTAACTTTTATTCAATAGGGATGAATTTTGTTAATAAAATTTTGTAAGTATATGTATGTAAAAGCTTTACATATATAAATGTATGAACTTTTTCTGTATCTTTCAAAAATGTTCTGTGAAAAGTGTTCATAATTATATACCTGTTGTTAAAAATATTTAGCTACATTTTATGTATTTTTAAATTTTCTCTAGGGATTTTAAGCTTTAAATAATATTTCAAAGAAATTTTCATGTTTAAATATTTAAAAAAATCGATCATCGAATTTTGATCTAAATTATTGATGCAAAATACATACTTCGCATTGCACATTTTCCAGAAGAAAAAGAGACTAACATTTGAAATATCATTTTTGGTTATGAAATTTCTAAGCAAGTCATTTAAATACCAAAAGTTAGTTGTACTGTTAATAAAAAGATAAAAATTTCAATCATTAAAATTTTCAAGCACAATTTGAATTTTATAGAACAGTTCGAATTCCTAAATATAATGATAAACATGTTGGGATCACTGAAAATATTTTTCGATGGCTTGGTATTTGTATTACAACATCCACAACAGAAAAGATATTTCAAATAAATAGTCGTATTGGAATAAATTTTGTTGCTGATGATAGACAATTTTTATGAGGGGGAGGGGAGTTACTATTTTTAATCAATAACTTTTTCCCAACATAATTTTTTTATGTGAGCTTCTATGTGTAATGCAATGTTTCTCGAACTGCGAAGCCCCCCCCCTCCTAGGGGCGTGACCCTACACAGAGGGAACGAGTTTATCGAAAAATCGAAAATAAAAGGCTATTTAAAAAGTTATTAATTTAAAGGAAGCAGAATAAAAAATATACACTCTGACATAGTAAAAAATGTAATACACATTTAAGCTGAGAATGATATGTAATACTTGTAAATGCATCACTATTTCACAATGTATTTGATAATTTATCAGTTTTAATAACATAATACTTATCCTATTAACAGTTATACAAGCATAGCACTTGTCCTATTACTAAAAAGCAACTTTCTTGAAATATATATTACTTATTACTAACGTATTCAAAATTTAACGCTTATCTTGTTAATTAGTACAGTTTATAATTGGGGTCGTATTGCAGCTTTAGCGCTTCAAAGTACATTATTATTGCATTCAATATAAAGGGTGTTTTTTTTAGAGGTATAGAACTTTAAATTGCAATAAAACAACGATGTATTATTCGATTGACATGAATTTTTTTTATTCGAAAGATAATCTTATGGCATGACATTTTAAATATGATTTCTGGCATAGGACTGCCACGGCTCGCTCGGATGTAGTCCAATCTGGACGTCCAATTTTCGATCACTTTTTCCAACATTTGTGGCCGTATATCGGCAATAACACGGTGAATGTTGTCTTCCAAATGGTCAAGCGTTTGTGGCTTATCCGCATAGACCAATGACTTTACATAGCCCCACAGAAAATAGTCTAGAGGTGTTAAATCCCAAGATCTTGGAGGCCAATTCTCAGTTCCAAAACGTGAAATTAGGCGGTCACCAAACGTGTCTTTCAATAAATCGATTGTGGCACGAGCTGTGTGACATGTTGCGCCGTCTTATTTGGAACCACAGCTCCTGGACATCATAATTGTTCAATTCAGGAATGAAAAAGTTAGTAATCATGGCTCTATACCGATCACCATTGGCTGTAACGTTGTGGCCTTCATCGTTTTGAAGAAGGAATCCACCAGCCCATAAAGCGCACCAAACAGTCAGTTTTTCTGGATGTAACGGTGTTTCGACATACACTTTTGGATTAGCTTCACTCCAAATGCGGCAGTTTTGTTTGTTGACGTAGCCATTCAACCAGAAGTGCGCTTCATTGCTAAACAAAATTCGCTTATGAAAATCGGGAACAGTGACAATCTCGTTTTGGGCCCATTCGACGAATCTGCGCCTTGCTTGATGATCGTTTTGATGAATTGCCAAACCAAACTGAGAATAAATCACTTGACAGCTGTTAAATCGGTCGCCATCTTGGAAAGTAATGCCAACTTAAACTTCTATACCTGAAAAAAAAAACACTATTTATTACTTATTACTAACGTATTCAAAATTTAACGCTTATCTTGTTAATTAGTACAGTTTATAATTGGGGTCGTATTGCAGCTTTAGCGCGTCAAAGTACATTATATTTGCAATCAATATATTATTATTATACGGGGGGATGGGAATTATAATTGATAATATTGAATGGTCCATATTGAAAATTCGAGAAGCACTGGTGTAATGTGTGATCTTATAACAACTTCGTAATTTGTAGATAGTGTGTAAAAATTCTTTTATTGCATTGTTGAATATAACATGCACTGTACGAGTGTCATAAAAATAACAAAAGCTGGTCTATATTTATAACTCTATTTAAAAAGAGAAAATGCTTGTTTTAAAAACTTTTACGAAATTTAAACAACGGCTAAACTTTCCCCACCGATTTCCACGCCATTTTTTTTCTCTGGTCGAAACGTGATAAAACCAAAATCAATACTTCGACCTGCTAAGTATTGATGAGTGATTTGTATTGCAGAGCTGCAACCTATACTTGGAAACTGCTCCCTTCGCAAAAATTCGTAGAGGGAGGTTCAAAACTATAGGATTTCTCTGACAATTCTGTCCACATCAGTGACCAATCACGTCTCAGAGGACGTCAAATGATCCATTCCTCTCCAGCGGGATTCTATATATCTATACCACTCTCTCTATAGATAGATATTGCATTTTTTCTATATTACTTAGCTTTCCTGCACCCTAGGATTCTGTACCCCATTTCAACACAGGTGCGCATTTTCTTGGAAACGATTTTCATCCCTCTACGCCCCCGCTTTTGATGTATCACGTGTCATATTTTCCCAGCCTTAGCCATTTTTTTGTTGTTCTTGTTACTTGTGCCGAGTTCGACCTCTGATCATGTTCACTTTATTTTTTTCCTAATTTTATTTTGTTGTTTTACTAAAGCTCCGTAGAATCAATAAGAGATTCAGTTTCCCCGGATATAAATACAGGTGCTAGGGGTCGCATTGATTTTGGAGGAGCGGTAGCTTTTCATGTGTTAAGAGCGGGAGTACTTTTTTTAGTTTCAAATATAAAAGTGTTTCGAAGAACTTAAATGCCTCCTCGATTTATTCATTTCAGTTATTTTCAACATATACAATAATATCTTAGAAAAAGGTTTTAGAAAAGTATATTCCCACGATGCTCTTAACTCTATCATTATTATTTTCTAACACGCTTTTATAAGCTTCACCAGTATGTAACGGAATCTTTGAACTCGATTTTTACCCACTTTAAAAGATCAGATTAATTCGAAATTTTGTTCACTTGTCAAGGATCGATGACAATACAATAGTTAAAGGTATCCGACTGCGTTCGGAACCGTAATTTTGCAAAAGCACATAAATGGATAATTTTCATGATATTTAGTGTCACTTAGATTAGAATATATGCATACAATTGTTTTAAGGACATTTTGACAAAAAAAATTACTTAAATATAATATTTTGGCAAAAAACTAACTTAGAATAATCTTTTTTCCAAATGTTCTCCTTTTGTGAAAAATGCTTCTACTAGAATAATACTTTTCCTGTATATAGCTCAGACCTCTGTTCAGAGACTCAACTAGAATTTTTGAAATATATAACTTAGAAGTGGGTTTATTTATATTTTACGACAACAGAGGGGAGCAATTTTAAGAAAAAAACGCGAATAATTATTTCAATTGGGGGTAACTCTGAAAATAATTTGAATTTTTCAAATATTCTAGTTGAGCCTCTGTCTCAAGCTGGAGGCGCACCGCCAACGATCCTCCGGCTATATACTGGAAAATATTATTATTGTAATTTAAAGCAGTTTTCATTTAAAAGGATAAGACTGCGCGCTCTCCCATTTCAAAATGATTACCATTGCCTAAGTTAGCATGTTTTTGCCAAAATATTATATTTAAATAAATTTTTTTGTCAAAATGTGTAACCGCTTAATAAAATGATATTTTAAAAATTTTATGCATGACACTAAATATGAAAATTATACATTTATGCAAAAGGAGAACATTTGGAAAATGATTATTCTAAGTTAATTTTTTGCCAAAATATTATATTTAAATAAATTTTTTTTTGTCAAAATGTGTTTAAAAAAATTTTATGCATGACACTAAATATGAAAATTATACATTTATGCGCTTTTTTAAAATCACGTGTCCGAACGTAGTCCTTAATAATTTTTTCCTGATCAGGATCATCAGTATTAACGATTTCCCATTTCCAGAATTGGCTACAACCAAACCGGCTGAGAATTGATTTAGAGGTCACAGGATTAAATAATTCCTTACAAACTCTTAGATTCAAAACGTGTACTTTTATGTCTAATGCTGATGCAAGTTTTAGAGAGAATATTGAGCTATTTTTAGTGAAAAATATAGTTGACTTTACACCTTTTTGCATTAAATAGTTTAAACTTAGCTTTTCTAGATCTCTTTCAGTTGTGACTGATCCTACATTTTGCAAACTCCGCCGTATCGATGCACTGTTAAGTTGTCTATGGATATTCCGGATTCTAAAAAAAATTATGCATTTAAGATTAATTCATCAATGAATAAATGATAGTTTAAAAAATTAAAAAAACATGCTTTTATTGTAGATTGAACTAAAAAATGAAAAATAAAGTATAGTTTAAAAAACTAAAACACACACCTTTATAGTTAATTGAGCAAAAAGTAAAAAAATATGTCTTAATATAAGAATAAAATGATTGACGAGAAAATGAATGTCATTGTGGTAAAAGCGTGGGGTGTTCGATATCAATTGTTATAATTTCTTACTAGTTCTGTTCTGAAATATAGAGTTAGTGTAAAAATGTAGTACTAAGCACTAATGTAGCTCATGAGTGAGTCAGTGAATATTAACGCCGCACTGTTCAGCTACGCGAGGGCTTTTGGCGACGGACCACGTAATTTTGAATCGTGGTCAAGTGATGCGGACGACACCTTAGCTGGCACCCCCTCTGCTAACTACAGCTCTCGACAGATTTAACGTGCATCGCTGCTATACACGGCGGGTCTTTATTGGTACTGGGCTTGAACTCGTGACAAGCCAAGCTAAGCCACGATCCGATACCTATACCACTGGACTACCGCAGCCCTAAGTAGGCACCCCATGTCTTTACCACAATGAAATTATATATAATTTTCTAGTTAATCATTTTTTTCTTATATTAAAATTTATTTTTTTACTTCTTAGCTCGACTCCCTATAAATACGTGTTTTTTTTAGTTTTTTAAAACTATAATTTATTTATTTTTTGTTATTCACTCAAATATTATATTATAACGTAAAGTGGTACTTATACGTATTATACCATCAACAAATTTCGACAGTTCAAAAGACGTTGTAAATTCAAAAAAAAAAATGTCGCCAAATGCTGTCATCCCCATCATTATTAAGTTCGAACATATGTATCGGAACGATTTCCACTATTGGCTGCTTATCGCGGCATTCGACAACGTTGTTTGACTTGACGAAATTGGTAGACAGTATAATACATAAGTGCCTGTTAAGTTTACTTAGAATACAGGTTAGTATGATTTAGAATATTTGACAGTAAAACTGATAAACAATACATAGTGAGTCTGAATGAAAATAATTTTGTGTTGCAATGAAAATCTTTTAAGAATTCAGCACCACTATAATATTAGCCACATTGACAATCTTTACTAGCACTTGATTTTTGTGGCTACCTTTGTGCAAGCTGATTGTAAACTACATATTGCAAATTTATAAACTGTTTTAAAGCCAATTTCTGTAAGAATTGCGGAAGCAGCAGATAATCAAAAAGTCATTTAAATTTTTATTCAATTATTATTTAAAAAATATTAAGTATAAAATTATATAGCATTTACTTTGTAGGAATTTTATTAAACTACACTTCATTTGATTGAAATTTCAATGTTTAAGTACATTTATAACACATTTATTTGGTTAGATATCAAAGAATATATCCTATAAATTTCTGTGTTCTTATTTCAGATCTGTAAAACTTTGTAACAATAACCCAGTCTGTTCCGAAAATACCTTTTCTGAAAAATTTACGATTGAGTTTGACGCGAATGTCGGTGTAGAAGCCATAACAAATGACAAATAGAAAAATAATAAAACCCCAATTCATTAACCTCACTAATTAATCAACTTTAGGATATGGTGGGATCTTCGTACACGAATAAGTTATAAGAAAATAAAGTCAACGTTTCTTTTTAAATTTCTAATGGGCTTCCGATTGGAGTTTTTCCATTGCAGACCTAGTACATTCTCTGGAAGTTAGTACCTCTTTTTAATACGGCACCATATAGGCGGATACTAACCACCGCAGGTAATTTTGACGCCTAGTTTCCTTCCTAGAGGAAGACATCTGAGCTCTGACGATGGGAACTGGTACTAGGATTTAGTTTTTCTGAGAACACTCAAGCCAAACAAACACTTTAGGGAGCTTTTACATGCCGTATAATCATATGACATGGCCGTTGTCAATTTTATGCATCATGAAAATCCACCGACTTGGGCCGGGGTCGAACCCGCAACCTTGGGTGCAGAACGCCAGCGGCAAAACAACCACACCCACCCTCCCAGCCGGCTTAAAGTCAAAGTCCTTATCTGGCAAAACTGACAAGGACACAGACCAACTGGAACTATGTTCACACACAGGGCACAACTTTGGACTTAAGGAACCACTAGATACTTCTTTCTAAATGAAGACTGGAATTTATTTAAAATAATCTTTAAATAGTTACAGCGTTTCAACTATTTAACAAACTCCTGTTTGTGGAAGTTGCTACACCATAAAGGATTTATAAGAATTAACTAAAATTCAATTCACAACTGATTAGTATTGGTGCAAAAGATGATTAAAATTTCAAAGTAAGAAAACAATATTGAAAAGTTTGAAATTAGTATTTGGTGTAGCCATCACGCCCTGCGATAAGTTTGCTATACGATGTGGTATAAAGTCTAACAGATTTTGAATGTCTGATCATCTGAATGTCGATATCGTTTGTATCCGTACCAAAGGTTCATCGGTAGAGGCTCTAGGAAGAAGGTTGCGAGTGAGAACCTTGCCAACGAGGTTCTACACATGTGCAATAGGCGACATATCCTTGAAATAGGAAGACCAAAGGAAAAGTTGTATCTGATGCACACAATGAGAGGGCCTTGAACATTTCTTTCAAAATGTGACAGGACATTCTCCGGTAGAAATACTACTTCTGAAATCCCTTGGAGGAAGTAAACAAATTTAGGTCCTGGAACTTCACATACGTACCAGTTGCTGTAAAGATTACACGCAATTCGTATCAATTGAGACCGTACATGATGTAAAATTGTACCTCAGATCATAACATCGGATGTTTGTCCACTATGGTGTTTGATGAGGCACTATGAAGGGTGGCGTCCACCGACATAGCATCTGACACTGCTACGGACATCATGCTATCACAAAATAAAGCGGAATTCGTCAAGAAAAAAACACTCTCTCCCAATAAGCATGTCAGTTTTTATATCCATGTTCCCATTGCAGTCGTAGATGTCAAAAATTTGCATGAAGAGGGTTCTGTAAAAAAGTTCTTGCACACAGTCCACGGTGCTGCAAACGTGAACGAATTGGTAAAGAGAACAATGATAAAGCTGTAGAAATTGACCAGTGCATTGCCATTTCCGTAGACGAATTTGCGCAGTTCGTCAAAGACATGCGGACCGAGTGTCTATCCTCATGCGTTAACATCACCTTTCGGGCTGATACCCGGGTTTCCGAGCTGTCCGATTCTCGTTGGTTCACTTTTTTCAAACATGCTTTAAGTTTGGCTGTTGCACAATTCTCCTTCACGAAGGCCAATAATTCTTCCCCGTCCTAATTCGGCAAAATGTTGAAATGTCTTCCATTTTCATCAGAGAAGCATAGTTACGACTCACCTAACATTTACCACTAGCAAAATCACCAATAATCACCATGCCTTGCCGTATATTTATACAGATTCACCAGCCTTTTAGAGAGCACTTTTATGTCCCTGCATACACGATAACTCTGAAATTGCAATCTTTTGACTATCATACCCTACTTTGAATTTACTTTCAGCTAAAACACGCCATCCCTTCATGTTGTTGCAATTTTCACAAACATGAGTATGTAGTGGATATCTATATAAGCTAGTAACGGCCTCCGGATAGAGGTGATCTCTTTTGTCTAGTGCTGTGTTAGTGGGCCACGAATCCATACGTAAGGGGTTCGTCCTCCGGATATGCGCCACTTCAAGTATATTACTGATCTCCTCTTGGCTTATTTTTCTTTATATTATCAATCTCATTAATATATCACTTTTCTACTGTAAGAAGGCGACACTTGTAACGACATCAAATAAAACCCAAGTTTCTAGAGAGAAACCTTGCGAGACAGCCTGTTGCAACTAAAGCGCACATGTCGAAGGTCGCTAAACGAAGAGTGTTTGGTTTAAAATAAAATTAAATAAAAACTCAATCTCAACCCTTAAGAATTAAATTTTCATGTTAAAAGTTAAATATAAATAATGTATTATTTCTGTTTCATTAACCATGGAAATGCTTAAGAAATATTTAATCCTGCGCGCATAAGTTACGAGACTTTAATTTTAAAATTTTCTAGAAGTAAAATTTTTTTATTTACTCCCACATCTTAACTTTTAATTAACTTTTTTTTTACCAACTCTTATGCAAAATAGATATTTATTTTAAAGAAAAATTATTTAATTTGTACTTTTACACAACGTGTAATTCAGGCTCTTTTTTTTTTGTCTAAATTAAAATGTGTAACAATATTTAAATGCAAGAAAATAATGAAATTAAACGTTTGGCTAATAAAAGCCCTGTAAAAATACAAATAATGTAAATTAAGAATTTCTTTTTTTTTTTAACAAAATGCTTTCTGTTTTTTTATTATTCTTATTCTTATTATAGTGTGTTTTATTGAACGCATAATTTAGGTACTTAAAATTAAATTGAAATAATGTTGGAGCAATATATGAAAAGAAAAAAGATGGTAGTTAATTATAAAAAGAATTTTAAGCAATCAAAATACTACTTAAACTACAATGTAAAAAAGTTGTAACATTTGTATAGTGGCCGAGTTGTAGTGTATCACGCTTCCACACTACAGGACCCCAGGGTTCTATTCTCGGATTGGGTAAGGTCGACTCAGCCTTTCATCCTCTCAGTGAGTCGATAAATGAGTACCAACCTTGCTTGGGAACTGTTGTTGTAACTAATGCCACCTGCCTAATGAAGTCAGATCGATGACTGCGAAATTCATCGCAACTAAGGGCTAGATTTTTACGCCTGTCGTTAGCCTTTGCTTTGAACACCATACAGGTGACAGTGCGATTTTGCTCAGTTCCACCCCAAATGTAATAGGAGAAACCCTGGGGGTGGCCAGGGGTTTCCCATCTCTCTTCCCCTTCCACCAACCTCCCAAAAGGACTTGAGGCTTGACGGATATTTAGAGTACCCCTATGCCGCAAAGGCACTATACATTTACAAACATCCATGTCCCCTCCGGGATTTGAAAGCAAGCCTTACGACCCCGCAGGCAGCGTCGCTAACCACTTAACCGGTTGGGCGATTACTTGGGGACTAAACACTGGGGATTTCACTCCAGACTGACCACCCGATCGGGACATTTGCTCATGTGCCTCAGCGCCCAATCGTTAAGTATACTGAGATGGAAACAGTAGGCCTTGATCCTCATGGGCTGTTGCGCCACTGAGTTTAGGTTAGCTGAATACAGTGATTAGAAAAATCTATTCTGCTTCTGTTTGTCATAATAAATAAAAAGTATAAAGCAATAAAAAGTAAAATTAATGCAATCTCAAACCATGCTTTCAGTCCTAGTAACTTTTAGCACTTAGCTGATGTTTGAATGCTATATTTAACCATATGTAAGTATAACTTAGATTAAAGTATTAAATTATATGAGTACTATCTATGTTTAACGATAAATGAAGCTTACTAAACTCTTTGTATCATTTTGATTATTTAATATATTATTCCTTAAGATTTTCTAATGGTACTTTTATGATTTCTAACTGCCCTTTGTACAAAAACAAAATAGTAAAAAACCACGAAATACTTAAATTTTCAAACAGAACAAATATCTTATTTTCCATCTACTTCGAACTTAATATTTTAAAACTTTAATTCACGTCCTCGAGGATTCTTTTTCCCGTTTACTTAAGAGCACTTTCCTTTTTATCTAAGAAGGCTGTGCTAAAGATTTCATACATTATTTACTTGAAGAAAGAGGAAAATATGTGCGTAAAATTTTTAAATGGGAAATTATATTATATAAAGCAATTAGTGGTTAATACTTAAGATTTATGAAAATCGGAAAAAAAGGCATCATGTTAGTCGCGCAAGAGTACAAAACACATCACACATAACAGAGTTGGCTAAAATTTTGTACACTTTTTTAAAGTTGCTATGTTTGTTAAGTTTGTATGCTTATAGAAAATGTTCCGTAGCACAAAATGCAAAGTCTTTTATATAATTTTAAATAGATTTTAATACTGAATCCAATACAAAAAGTAGTATTCAAATATTTTCTGCGCAAAAAAGTTATGCTGCAATAACTATCGATTTACATTATATACTGATAATAGCAATGATTTATCAGTGCTTAGTGGGGTAGCCTTTATTTTTTATTGCAACTTCACTTTGATGTTTCATTGAGCTGAAAATAGTTTTAAGATCTTCCTTTTTTATTACATGTTGCTAGGAAACAATTACATCTGCAATAATTTTCTTTTTATTTTATGGGTACCTCATTCGGACAAGAAATTTCAAACAGTGCCAAAAGATTTCGATATAATCGAGGTCAGGACTGTTTCCTACCCAGGGCAACATTTCAATGATCTTAGAACGATACCAGTCTTTCGAGTACTTTACTGCGTGGATAGGAGCATAATCTTAGTGAAAAGTAAATGAAGCAATGTTGGTTAATATATCCCTGATGTAAGGTAGAAGTTTGGTTTCTAGAATGGTGTCTATGTACTTTCTGACATTCAGTGTCCCTTCGATGATATGAAGGCAACCAATAGCATCTGCTGATATGCATGGGCAAATCATGCAACTATGTAGGTACTTCAAAGTTGCATGAATGCAGTCAGGATGTAGCATTTCTCCTATTCTACGTCTTACATATGTTTAGCCATCTCTACCAAATAACGATATATTATTTATATCCCTCCATAAAACTTGTGACAACTAATCATTTGTCCAATTAATGTGCCCCTTTAACCACACTGTTGTACTTTTGGCACTGCAGTAAATTGAATTCTAATTCGCGAAATTCTACCTCTTAGTCTAACATATGCTAATTTTCTCATAAATGTGTTTGAATTAACAGAAACTCCAGCGTCATTCAGATAAATTCTGATGGCCGTTGATAATATTCTTTTATCCTAGAGACATAGTATTTTCGTTCTTCTGTCAACAACAAATGTGGTGCACATGTTTCGACTTTTTCCTGCCTTGTATTTTATTGAATTTGTCTTCAGACATCTTAAGAGGGAATACTTTCAGTCTCCAGATGTAATCACTGAACCACCCACCTGTCTTGCAATTTTAACATAGGATAGACCAATTTCTCTTCTCAAGTCTCTTTTTCTCTCCAATCTACTTTTTTATTTGGTGTCAGTGTTTTTGACTAAATATCATTGTAGTCCTGTCCAGGAAACAGTCCTGACTTCAATCATATCGAAAACTTGTGGAATCGCTTGAAAGCTTTTGTTCTAATTCTTGAAAGCTCTAATTCATTTTCAATCATTTGTCTCAGTTCATACTCTGAGTATGTAAAGGGCAGTGTACGCAAACAACAACCAATTGCATACAAAAGCTTTTCAATGGGTAAAAGTTCTAAGAATATCGATAGCCAGAAAAACCTTTTAGGTCTTCTTTGTTAACGCATGCCGTGGAAGGATGAGTCTCTTAACTTTTATTGTTCTAACCTTTCATCTAACTTTTGGAGTTTCTTGCGCAGATGAATCAAACACATGATTCTGCGAATGCACCCATAATTTACAGTATAGTTTTCGGCAATACATCATTTTTGTTGAAAAGTTGCATATAATTTATACTCTTTAGCTCTTTTCTGAAAGATGGTGGACAACTTATTGTCTCACCGAGCATATTGAAAAGTCGAAAACAAAATATTAATTTTCTGAAAATAATGAAAGAAAATGCATTCTGACGTAATAAAAAATAAAATGCACATTAACACTAGTATAATATACTTATAAATCTATCAATACTGCTCAATGTAATTTATGATTAATTTAGCAATACTAAGTTAAGAACAAGTTTAATAATTACCATTGACCCCATGGGCTTGTCATATGTAAAATTATATACAAATATGAACACTTGTTTTGATAATTTGTACGGTTTATAATTCATTTTCTCGCCGATTAAAAGATATGTGATTCACTCACCAATGCGTAAATCTGTGATGTATTTGGGGGAGAAATAAATAAGCAGATCCTCTGAAATAAGTAAAACCTTCGCAAATACTGTCCAGATTCTTTTATTGCTTCCAAAGGCTTTGGAATAGTTTATGAATAGCAGAGCACAGAAAAGATCGTAGCTCGGAAAGACGTATGTATACGCCTGGAGCAATTAACGCTTTGGCTGAGCGAGACGTTTATATACGCCAGTGTCATTTAAGAGGTTAAAGTCGTATTGTAGCTTTAACTTCAAAGTATAGAATAATAAGTAAATTTTAAGTTTGCATCAAATGGAACTCCGGTGTTTAACACTTAACAGAAATATCTGGTCAAGAGACCTAACCAGTAGAAACTGTGAATGGAAATTTTATGCAACTATTTATTCCCATATATATATTGTATTGAATTGTTTCCTTCTTATTTGCAATTCATTGTGTTGTAAAAATAAGATTCATTTTCATGAATGGATAAATATTTATTATTAATCAAAAACTTTCATATTAACTCGTATCTAATTTCAGATAAACAAGCTTAAAGAAGTATGTAATTAATTCAATAAGAAATTAAATTAAATTTGTGAAAATTATCGAATTTTTTCTGATGAAACATTCCTTAATATTATATAATAATTTAAAATAAGTTGTTCAACATGTTGTAACCATTTTATATACATAGACAATTAAAAAAATGTATTGAATTTGTAATGTAAATTTTTAATATTGTTCATACTCGCATTAATAATCTCAATTTGTAATTCAAGTGTCGCATATCCATGCATAATATTTAGTAGCCGAGATATAAAGGTGAAGCTTCCAATAAAAATCTATCCAGTTCTCCATAACATTGTACTTAACGAGTAGAATTACAAACACATGTTTGTTTATAAGCATGTGTTTATATAGAAAGGACATTTAAGCCTTCTGTACACATGCATGACTGAGAGTAACTCTTTAATAATTTTAATATGCTGAAAGAACTATCAGCACTTGCTATAGTAAATGAAACTTAGAGAAAAATATAAAAAATGTTAATATATGTAGAAATAACTCATTATAATTATTCAGTTAATTATTAGCCCTGGTTATGCAATTTATCCATTACTGCGAGTTATTGAATTACATATAATCATATTACATTGAATATTTCTTAAAAATTATATATTAATATAATTCATTTCTTTAACTAATAGTAAAATAGTACATATATTTTTTTTTACTTTATGCAATCATTTTTAAAAAAATTTCCAAACATTTAAAAAAAATAACTACTAAGTAAATCAGACATTCGAAGATAGGGAAGGTTATTTTTTTTTTAATAGAAACGTTTTCAAATGTCTTTAAGTGCTTCATAATATTGTACAATATATATATAAAGAATTTATAAGCAATAGATTGCGTAGACGAAAAAATTCATTTTCACCAAATAACTGTTCCACAGTGAAATAAAATATTCATTTGAATTTTAAGTGCAGGCAGGCAAACTTGAGTAAATATAATATTATATTTTTTAGAAAATTGTTATTTTCCATTTCTAAATACTTATATGAAGTACTGGGGCAGAAAAAGAGAAAATTCATGCATAACATTATTTATATATATAAATTTGCACATGTGGGAAGAACAGGTTTAAAGGAACAAAGGAACAAAATTTTAGAACTTCCTATAGTATTGATAAATCAAATCAAAATTACTGGATTATTTCAAATGTCTGACACCTATAATGTTTCACATAGTGTGTTTAATGTCCCCATTGGTAAGCTATACTGTTATAAAATTTGCAATTCATGAAGTTGTAAAAAAAATTGATTTTCATCACAGGAGACATATATATGAATCATATACTCATATCCATAATTAACTTTACAAGCATAATACTGAGTTTTCAGGAACTAAACTATTTTAAGGATTTGTGCAAAAAAGGAAAATAGTTAAATCATGTGGATAAACAAATACTTACTTCTTAAGTAGCCACAAAAAAATGATGGATAAAAATACTTTTACCAAAAGAAGATTCTCTTCATTTATCTAAAACTTTCATATTAACTAATGTTCTATATACACAGGCTTCAAGAAATAAACTTTTTTGCAAGTTTGATATGTACATTTTTTTAAAATTCAATTTTGAGGCAAATATTGATATAATTTGAGGCCTATGCTTCAAACGAAATGTCCCCGCCCAATCAGAAAGATCCATCCTTTTTATCAAGACTGGCTTGTTTTGTAAGTGTAAACTAATATATATATATAATTTTCAAAGGGGTCAATTTTTAAATATTTTGCGTCTCTTAATTGTTCCCATTTAGAAAAACATTGATCTAAATGACAAGATATTAATAAACTATACGAAGAAAAAAACACATGTCTTCCTTTTCAAAACAAAACAGAGGAAATTATTAATCAGTGGGAGTGAGTGAGGGAGGGAGGGAGTGAATATTAACGTCACACTGTTCAGCTACTGGAGGGCTTTTGACGACGAACCTCGCAATTTTGAGCTATGGTCAAGTGGTGACGACGACACATGAGCTGTCTCAACCCCCTCGCTTAATTACCACACCACACCAACGGTAGACCATTTGAGCTCTCGATAGATTTAACGTGCATCGTTTCCATACACGGCGTGTCTTTAGTGGTACTAGGCTTGAACTCATGAAATGCTTGCTATGATCCGATACCTTGTCCACTGGACTTAATAAGAGGCAATTCTTCATTTACAGAAGAAGTTAATTTATGCCGCGGATTTCACCTTCCGCTTATCCACTACCTATAGTTCTGACGAATATTGTGGCACATCATGCCATTATCTGTTTTTGCTTTCACTGTATTAATTATTAATATTAAAATCTTATGACCGATATTTGAATGCTTTAGAATTCTATTACAAAAAAATAGACCAGTGAGCATAGCGAATATTTCAGCTAGTATGAGTATAACATTAGAGGATTCACCTTATCAATGAAATAAATGTTATATTACAGATAAAAATCAATGATATAAAATTGGACGACTTCCTTGAAATGCAGTGAAATTTGGTTTCGCAAATAGGAAATTTTAAAAAGATGTTCAGATCAAATTGAGAAATGTGGTACCATTGGAAACGTAAGAAGATCCAATGGAATCAGATTTGAAACCGATGAATTAGCAAGAGATTGGCAAATGTAGACAATTCTATCTTTCTATCTTCGTAGACTTGGATAACTCATTTTTGCAGTCATGAATAATGGCAAACTGATGATTCCTTTCTCCTATCAGTTGTTCTTTGAGCAACCAGCGGCTCCCCAAAATGGGACGAGTAACTAGGGAGAAGTTAGACAGGGGATGTTTATTCCACAGTGGGAGGTTTGGGAAAATTGATGGGTAGCTTGAGAGTTCAGAAACTAAATAATTTATTTATGACGTCCACAGCTATTAACTATAGTATGTAGTTAATACATGTAGACCTTACAAGTTATTCAAACTATTGACTTTTTTTCTATTCTACAGATTATGTTATTTATTAAGGCGGAGGCAACACAACCGTTCTTTAATGCGTTTCCAAACGGATTTTTCCTCCCTTACACCTCAAATTTCAGTCAAGGTTTATAGATCGCTGGTGGGATCCAGGCGTTGGGTTTCTCACGGCCATTGGTTATCGGTGTGATGTCAAATGAAAAGATCCCGCAATGTTTTTGGGGTGCACGTGTGGATAAAACGGTGTAATACTATCACGTAAAGATGCCACTTTAGCTGCTGTGTGGCAATATAACGTTACAGCAGTCGTATTAAGGAACAAGGGCTCATTGACAATCCCCCCTCTCTCGAACTTTGTCAGATTTTGTAAATCATAGGAGTGTACATGGAACGCGAGCCATAGGTACTGCTAATAATTTTCGCATGGTTTGACTCCTTACAGTGTTATGCTGCATCCTCTTTTTAGTTTATAGAACGAAGTAAAGATTTAATCTCTGACATTACAGATAATCTACCACTTATACCATATGATTAAGAAAAATTGTTCTTTTCACTTACAAATATTTTCATTGTATTATCATCATATATTTGGCACCATAAATAAATACACATATGTTTGGTGACGTAAATTTGCAGATGTCTCGAAAGAGTCTTGCTTTGGATGGTTAGTTCAATTGAAATAATTGTTCAACATGCTAATACTTTGGCATCGGAACTACATTTGTTAAAATCGGTAGGGAACAACTTCTACTCTTCTCTAGAAAGAATTTATATAAATTCGTCAAATGTAGCCTGTATATTAAACATAAGCAAACACATCTTGAATTCTACATCAAAGTAAAATAGATTCCCATTTGACCAAGCAGCTATATCATCTCGACATTTATATTTTATTCTCGACTTATCTAACAGTGAAATGATCTGTTCAAAAGTTCTAAACAAGTTCTCCATTAAACACGAACGACTCAATTACAAATTGGAAAACCCGAGTGAAATGTATAAATTAAATTCTTAACAGTAGTTCTGAATTTCACTTGAACAATTTAGAACTTATTTTATTTATTTATTTTTTTCTGTGGAAAGAATTTAATTAACTTTAGACGAGAAGTGTCATGTCTCCACCTATAAACATTTTATTGTTGGCGGGAATTTTCTGACAAAGAACATTTGAGGATGGATCACTTTCACCAGGAAACACAATTACGTTGAGAAAATGCCATTATCCTGCGAGCTCAAATAGAATTTATGTCACTGTCAGACCAAATGCGAAAGAAGGAAACAGAAAAGAAAAAAAAATGCCTGAATTAAAATGAATGAAGCTTGATTCTTTGACACTTCATACAAAAAAATTCTACTTTCGGTATTAAAAGTTCTCTGACTTTTAAACGAATTTAAATTTAGCATTATTTTATTGTTCCTGACAAAGAACAGAATAGTTAGGAATAATATTCGAAGTATTCATTTTAATTCTATTATTAAAAGAAGTAATGGGCGAGTAATACTTCCATCATGAATTGAATTAAAATCTTGCTTGAAGCAATTAAATAATGAATAGGGAATTGCATTTTATATTTAATAACATCAGATAATACATATGAGGCCAAGAACATGAAATAAACTACATATGCTAAAAATAATTCATAAGAAAACACCCTGGGTAGTTATATATTTGTGCCATTTTAGTGTCAAGGTACTTAACATTTTGCAATAACCGTTTAAATTATAATACATTCAACCTTCTAAAAATGAATATTTTTAGAAGTATTTTTAAAGTACTGTGTAATTAATAGATGTAATATTTTAAAATTATATATATATTCATTATTTTATATTAGAAAGAATCTTACATAGAATTTTAAGTAATTTTACAATTTATTTTTTAAAAAAACAGTAAAAATGACTACTTTTTTATTTTCAAAAAAGAAAAAAAATTGTGTTGCAAATTCAATGTTTTTTTTTCTTTTCTAATAACTCAATTATTAGGATTAGTCGATTTTTTTTTCATTTTCTGAATAAATATAAGCGCAGATGCCTGTTCTAAAAAAGTCTTAAGTAAACCATAAGCAAATTTTCAATGTACATAAAAAACTGAAAATATTTTCAAGCTCAAACAATTAATAAAATTTAAACGATACATGGTTACATGAGATAAATATACATTGAAGCTTTTTAATACATAAGTACAGAACTTCATGATGAGTGAACCAAAAATAAAGATTTTAATATTTTGTTTCCCAAAACTTTTTAAATAATTTTAAAGATACAACTATTTAGGAAATAGTTAGAAAGAATGATATGTAGATCTAAGAAATATATATATATATATATATATATAATATATATATATATATATATATATATATATATATATATATATATATATCTTTGAAGCGAAATAGTTTTTAAGTAACAGAAGAAATATGTAAACGTAATAAGTTGAATCACAATGGTCTATATTTACAACCTCTGACAATACAATTCTGTAACATTTACGTAAATGAAATATTAACGAAAATTACCTTTCGTTTATATCGTTTTCGTTATCCTTCGAAATAGTCACCTCCCATAACTATGCACCACTTAGATCTGCTATACATGTCCTGGAAACTTTGCAAGAAGTTTTCTTTTGAGATGAAATTCAAAAGCCTCGTCACGTTTCATTGGATGTTAGAAATATCGTCAAATCTTTTTCTTTCAAAATGAATGTGAGTCGTGGAAATAGGAAGAAGTGTCGTGGATTGAGATCTGGCGAGAATGGTGGGTGTTTAATTTCCACCACCCCTTTTGTTGCCAGGAACTGTTTGGCGATATTAACTGTGAGAGAGCGAGCATTGTCGTGAACAAAAAAACCATGAACCTTGCTGTGCGTACTGGGGTAGTACTCTGCATAGGCGTTTTATGAAAAAGATCATAATTTCAATGTATCTTGCAGCATTCATCGTCCAGCAATCATACGCCCTGTTAATCGACGATCTTTCGTGATTAATTTACTCACATTCTCAATGTTTTCGTCATTGACGGTGATCATGGGTTTTCCGCTACGGAGGTTGTCAGAAACACTTTCCCGGCCTGCTCAAAAACGGGTGAACCATTCGTACATACACTTCATAAACACATGCCAGCATTGAATGAGTTTCTGTCAATTCCTTGCCGAGCTTAAAACCAAACTTTAAATTGATCTTTTGTTCTTTCATTTCCCTGTTCTCAGTTAAGAAGCAAAGCACTAAACAATCACTTACTAAAACAAGTCTTACACGGAACATAGACGACACTCAATTGAACAACGGTGAGGGCAGATGGTCAACATCTGCCACTACGCATGTGTAACGTTTTATTCCCCAATTGTTGCCAGATCAGCCGTTCTGACTTCATTCACCGAACTTTATTATCAGAGGTTAAAGAATTCTTTGCTAACTTTATTTTGATAAATTTATATTACACTAATACAAAAAATATATGAAATCTATTGTGAATAATACGATAAAATATATTTACAAAGACGTCTTAAAATAAGACGAATTTATTATAAGATTAGATTTATTTGTTTCGTAGTAAAACCAGTTTACAAGCGATGTGAAATATACATTGATAGCACGATAATAAGAAATGATACGTATAAGAAAAAATATACTGTCAATTTAATAATAATGTAATATAACATATAGATAAACATTAAATAAAAAACCATACAACAAAAACAATTAAATATTATTTAAGCAAATATGTAAAAGAAGAGCAAACATTAAAGAAACTAAGCCTAAATATACAAATTAATTCAAATGCTGTTTTAATAAATGTAGATATGTTTAGTTTTGAGATAACATTGAAATGTTTGCAAGAAATGAACAATAAATATTATAAATGAGCATTAAGTGTATTTTAACTTAAGCTTTTAGAAGGGAATGAATATTGAAATCTGAGAAAAATAAAAATAAAAGTTGATCAAATATTATTATAACACATAGAATTTAATTCAGTACAATATTTTATTAGTTCCAGTTTGTTCAAACACATTACTAATAATATTTAAAATAATTAGCACCTAATGTAAAGCAGGAAACTTTTTTAAAAGTCTCAGAATGAAAACTTCAATTACAATATTTCCAAATATCACAAAAATTCGTAATTCTTATTTGTTTATTCAAATTAAAGCCTGCAGTAGCAGCAGAAAAATTACACCATATTGTGTAGGATTTGAGTTAATGGAGGTATTCAGAATTCTTTAAGAGAAAGAATTATGTTTGCATTTTTACTTGTGAAATAACTTCAGTTGGAATCTGCATTAAGCTGATAAAATCTCCAATTTAAAAAAATGACAAATTTTCGAACGAATTATTTTAATTTAATTTTCGCCAAGAAACATAAATCTAAATAGAAAAAGGAAAATGGTATTTAGTCATTTTTCATTTATTAAACCTTAGGAAACGTAAAATATCACGCAACACTAAGAGATATGAAAATATTTTTAAAAAGTACTATTAAATTATTTTATTTATTTATAATTTCTCCAAAATGTGATTATTTTGAAAAATAGAAAACATCGTTTGTTTTCATTCCTATAAAAGAAAAAAAATCGATTCAAAGAAAAAAATTTATATAAAATATATATATATATATATATATATATATATATATATATATATATTTATATATATATATATATACGAAAGAAATTTTTATTATGTATCAAAAACAAGAAATAATAGATAATGAACATAACAAGAAAAAACGTGAAAAAATTTATAAAAATATAAAAGCTAAACATGAAGTTCGAATTTATAGAAAAATAAAAAAAGGAACTACAAAAAAGAACCTAGCGAGTCAGAAAGCAATTTCGGACTTAGAACCGAATAAGTGGGATTAAACTAGTTTGAAGGCGCCAACCTTCCTCTTTGCAACTCGGTAGGAAAACCAAATAAAATAAACAAAAATTCAAAGTATGTAAAAACTCACAGAGAGTATGATAAAACCACTGACTACTACTCTGTAACAAACTCTCCCAAACTCTTAATGCAGAAAAATCCCAAAACAATTACGTAAGAAAAGTAGAAAAATCCTAAAACAATTACGTAAGAAAAGTATTTTCAAAAAATAATTTAACAAAATTTCTTTACTCACAGAGCTTTTTCCAAGAGAATCAAGCGTCTTGAAATTAATGAAAATTAATTATTCACCGAGTTAAAAAATTCGAATATACATAAACGCATCTTTTGAACTAACTTTTAAACCAGCCAGCAAAGGTAGATATCAAAAGCGATGACAATCAAATATGGTAGACTTTGAATTGGATGATTGTCAAAAATGTAAATTTGCTAGGCTCTAATTTGGTTGGTTGTCAACAATGTGTAAGATGTTCGAGATGTGTGTGGAAAAGATGTAAACTGTGATATGAGTGTTATGATATAATCTTCACAGTAAGACCACTAACATGCTGACTTTGAAATCCTATTGTTGTGTGGTGGTTTTGGAATTAGAAGTAGCAAGACGGTTAATGTATTTGTGATGAATATAAGTTCTTAAGAAATTAAAAATATATATATATGTATATCGCGTTTGAAAAAAATGTCATGAATTAATTTGCACTTAATTATAAAGCATATTTTGCTTCAAGCATAGCATGAATATTAACAAAATAAATTTAAAACTTTATTAGATAATTCATATTTGTAAAATTTAATTACAAAAGATTTAGTGCTTTAAATTTAATGAATAATAATTTTGAGTCACGATATGTCATGATAATAAAAAATTTCTTCATCTTGCAGCTATTTCTCTTGTGATCATCTATTTTGGTAATTAAAAACACAACTTATACTTATTCAGATATTGAAGCCCAGTGGCTTAACTTTTAGTGCATTGCGTTACCGCACCATAGATCCGAGGTTCTACCCCCGGGCTGGGAAAAGTTGACTCAGCCTTTCATCCCTTCAATGGGTGAATAAAATGAGTACCAAGCTCGCTTTTGAGCTTAACACTGGGGTTCTTTGCGTCAGACTGACCACCTGACCGGAACATCTGCTCATGCACCTCAGGGCCTAAGGTCGCGTATACTGAGTTGGGCACATTAGGCCTTGTCCCTTTTGGGATGTCGTGCCACTGAGTTAAGTTATTCAGATATTAATTTTAAATCATTTTTTATTTCTGTTTATATTTCTACAAAACATAATGCAAACAATTCCTTTAAAACCCTTCAAAATTATAATGATAATCACATTTTTTTGTCAAATTTTAAATTAATAAATTCATTTATCGATAAAGATTTGCTAATATATGCATATATGCAATGTAGAATAATTTTTGATAGTAATAATTTAGTTTGCAATGCAGACATTGCTGAGCAAAATATTTCTTCTAGCATGTTTCTATATTACAATTCCTACATCAATTTATTTACATACAAAAATAAATCAATAATTTTTTTTAAAAAAATAAAGAGATTGAATTAATAATTTTCTTTAAATAAATATAAGCAATATTAATACATGTTCGTACTAAAAAATACTTGAGAGAATGTGTGATAATCTTTCTGGATTAAACTTTTGTATATTTTGAATGTTTAAAAATATTTTTTTTTCTTTTCTATAGATATTGCATACATATCTTTTTAAGTATGCAATATACACATACAATAAATAAGTCACCCATCGGGTATAGTGACTTCTGTGCCGTAGGGTTTGGGTTCGAGTCCCGAAGAAACCATGGGTGTCTGTAAATTTATAATGCCTGTGTGGCATGGAGTTTTTCATGAGAGCTTGGTGGAAAGGGAAAAGAACATGCTGGCTTTTGACTTCCCCTCCCAGGATGTTCTACTTTAAAATTGGAGATGGAACCGAACCAAATAGTTCTGTCACCTGTATGATGCTCAAAGCTGAGGATAACGACGGGCCACGTGTCACTATGAATTTTGTAGGCCTCGATCCAACACCGGCGATCGGAAGGGATTAAAAACAATAAAAAATATCATAAAAATTATTTGAAGCAATAGTGACGAATCTTCGCTCCTTTGCTTTGAGTTATAGTAGTAATGGAAGAAACCATATTTAAAAACTCGTTTTTTGATCATCATTATCCCTTCTTCAAGCTATAAACTACACTTTTTTTTACGTATCAAATAGAAAGTAAACTCAAATACTTAATTTCAACAGGGCATGTTTTTCAAGCAAAAATATGCATATTTTCAATTTTTTTTCTGACTTTTGAAAAATTAGATCTATTACAATTCCATAGTATATTGCCTCAAAAAGAGTTCAGAATTCTTAAAATAAAACTTATACTTTTAAACAATTTTTTTAGGTGAAGTTAAATTGAAATCCTATACATTTAAAATTCCTTAATATATATATGTTTCAAATAGGTTCTTAAAGAAAATAAAAACTGTTAGATGTAATTATCTTTCTTCCATAAATCACATAAAAGCAAAATGGATTTATTTTATTTATTTTCCTATAATTGAAAAAAGTTCAGGACAACTCAAGGTTATTTAAACAATAAAAAATTAGCTGTGGATTATTAACTGCTCATAATTGCTTTGTTTTCATTCGATGAAAAAAAGTATTGTTAACAAAACTGAAACTTAATTATAAATTCAAAACAAATTTCTAATTAATCTATCTATAAATAAAAAGTAAAAAATAAATGAGTTACTTTGCACGATTATATAGTATTATGAATCGTTAGTTTAATAATAATAAGAATTAAATAAGAATGTCTGATAAAACTACTGCGAATACATTAGAAAATAATTTTTTAAATGTTGTAAGGTGCTTAAAATAATCTTAAAGTAATTGAAGTCTCTCAGTAAAAGACTTTTTTTAATAAAAAACTTTTGAATAAAATAGTGACCGTTTTGTACTTTAATTTTTGAATAAGTAAAGAAGATTTACCAATTCTCTGAATCTTAACATTTAGAAAATTGCTTCTTTTTGTCAAATAATGACTCTTTTAAATTTGCCTTTACGAATTTAAATCATAAAAACAGGTTTCTTATTCTGTCTTTTTTCTTTGGAAAAGAATTATCAAGCCTTTTCCAAATACACATATTGTTTTGTTTATGCCACCAATATATTTTTTTAATTCTTAATTTTTATGTAAAGGTTGGTTAAAAATTTTATAAATTTTAACCAATCCTATTTAAAAATGGGGTTGAGTCAAAAGTTTTCCGCCAAGGGGAGATACATCCACACCAACAGTGACCATTTCCATGGTAGTTAACTTTTCTCCAAACGATGTTTTGCATTATAGATCTGGAAGTTGGAACTACTCGACTGTGTAATTTGTTTGTCAAAACTTTTCTATCCTGTGCACAATAAACGTGCTTAAAATAGAGCTGCCATGTCAACAGACCGGAATGCGTATGTACTATGAGTTCCAAAATAAACTCAGTGAAACTGAATGCCACAAAACACACGTGTGAAAGTTTATGCTTCTATACTATTTCTTATGATATAGTAAAAGTTTGGTTTCGAACATTTAAAGCTGGGAGTTTTTTCAGTGAAGATGAACAGCATTCTGGTCACCCCATTGAGGTTGATTGTGACAAGTTAAAGCAAATCATTGATCAAGACAGAAATATTTCTACACGAACTATTACGTTAGAGCTTGACGTTCGTAAAAAAACAATAGTTAATGCTCGCAAACACATAAACCCAACGTTTAAGTTTAAACGCTGAATACCTCACGAGTTGACTTCTGAAGACAATAACGATAGAGAAGCGGCTTGTATGTCTCTGCCCACAGATCAAAGGAAAGAGAATATTCTTGACAGAATTCTGGCATGAGATAAAAAATGGATTTACTACAGCAATACAAGCCGTAAAGGAGGGTGGTCAGCAACCGAGGAATGAGTAGAATCGGTTATAAAACGAACGTTAATTAAGAAGAAGGTGCTTCTCTGTATCTGGTGGGATTGTCGAGTACCCACCAGGATATATAAGGAGTACCTGAAAAGTGGGCAGACTATCAACAATACAACATAAAGCAATATACAAATTAAAGTTAGCGATGTCATTCGTGAAAAACGAAAAATAGTGTTCAGAAGGAAGGTGGCTCTATTTCATCAAGATAACGGGCGGGCTAAATGTTAGTGCAGACTGGCTGGAAGTTCTACACGCTGGAGTGGGATTTGAATGCAGCATCCACCATGTAGTCCAGATATGGTACCTTCGGATTACTATTTGTTTTCACATCTGTACCTGCATCTCGATGGCCCAATTTTCCATTCAAATGACAAGGTCATAAGTGAGGTCGATCGCTTTCTGGACTCGCACACGCCACAGTTCTTCGTAGAAAGGATAGAAAAGTTGCCAAAACGCTGGCAGATCATTGAAGATTTGATTGAAGATTCTCTTATCCTCATCAGCTATGCTGATTTCGTAAGCATTTATCCTTTTACAAGTTTACGGTTTTTGGTGGAAAACTTTTTATACGAGCAACGTAATATTATCGAACTTTAAGAAAACCTCGTTTGATATATGCAAAAAATAATAAATAATAGTACTAATAAAGAATGGTGATAATAGTAATTATACTAATAACGAATGATAATATTAATAATTATAATAGTATTAATAAATGATAACAAGAAATAGTTTCCATAAAATATAATAAATAAAATATTAAATATCATAAACTATTAGTTATTTTGTTTCTGTAATTTATAATATACTTATCTAGTTAGAAACACAAAATACCATGTAATGATTAATTTATTGAATAGAAACTCAAAACATTTTTTTAAAAAAAATCATCTGACGATTTTTTGCCTAGATATTTCTCACTTTGGAACGCTTTGTTTTATTCGATTTGGACAAAGAAGGATTGTTGGTGTGATATGTACACAACAATCATCGGAATCCTGTCATGATGTGTAGCATGAAGATGTATGTTTTTGCTGACAAAATCCATCCATCCATCAAACTCCCCCTACATTCCTTCACACTGCGTTCTACAATTTTCAGATATGCAGACACATACCAATGATAACATTGTTTTGTTTCTCTTACGCTTCTGACATGGAAAGGGTTCCATATCAATGCATATTTTTTTCTTCTCTTTGTTCGGTTAAAGTTGGCATAAAAGACTTTACGTTTAAATCTCATACAATAAATGCATTATAACACAGAAATATTTTTTTTCAGTTATTTAAAATGGTAAGCACAGAGACCCAATCATGTGATATAATTAATAATAAGTAATAACATTAATTAAATATTAATAAAAATATTTCTTAGAAAAGTTTTTATGAAATACGCAAAACTTATGAAATGGGATTATTGCGTTTATAAAAAACTAGCTTAGAATAAATGTATGAAGTATTGCACGCAGATTAGGGCATTCTTACTCAAAAATCTAAGCCCCCCCCAATTCTCTACACGTTTTTGAGAAAAAATAAAGAATTTTTAAAAGAATAATCTATATCCAGCACTTCAGAAATTTAAAAAGAAATTAATGTGAAATAATTAGATGTTAATAATTTATATATTTTACCAGAATTAAAAACATACATAAGCCTATAAATATTCTAAACGTCAGAATCATGTTTCGAAAATTATTCGTCATTTCCATTGTAAAGTATTCCACCGTGGGTGATACCTCACTCCTAAGTTAACTTCGTGATCTAGAGGTGTGGGATTGAATGAAGAACCAGGCGTTGTCATAATCTTTAAATGTCTTTATTAAGATCTTAACTTAAACACTAACAATGATAATATTTATATTATAATTTAGTGGATCTGAGGTGAGAAAACACACAATACGTATTACCCAATACGCACGATTTTAACCACTATATTTCACTTTCCTTTCTATTCCTAATCTATGTTTATATCACAGTTACTAATAGATACTAGAATTATTCTACCTTAATTTCTTGCTTAATCACAATCCTCTCGGATCCTCAAAATCTATGGATTAACTCGTGTGGAATTGGATCCAGTTTGACTTGATCGTTCTGTCACGGATAGCTTCACAATCAACGACGGCTTTCTTCTCTTCCTTCAGTTCACGCGCTTAAACCAGACTAGCATAATCACTTCTCAATAGGTCATACGCTTACGTTAAACTTCTGCTATTTAAAAGAGTTCTAATTTGCATATTCACGCTTTCGCTTCTGGATTTGGTTGGAAATAATTTGCCTTTTTCGACCCTAAATAACCTAAGAGGAGATTTTAGTAGAAAACGCGATGAGCCCGTCACACCATTGTCGCAGCAGATTTCGGAATTGGTGCTGGCGTCACAATTTTCCACACGGTGTCGTCTTTCTTGCCATCTAATGGAATTTTTATACAAATGTTTTTTAAAAAGAATTATTAGAGACTGGCGAACCCTTACAATATGATTTTGTTTACGCCATCAACGTATATGTGTTTCATTCGTGTTAAATTTTCAGTGGCCACTGTTCTGTTTCAGTTTTTTTATGCTGATAAAATTACCTTACATACTTGTTTCATAGTGAACTCGTCTAGATGCTATTACCGTTTTACTGTTTCATGATAAATAATGCGTATAAAAATACAAGCAGACAACGATGTTTAGAATAAACTGAACGCTGCAGAAGGGAATAAGTCATTGATGCAAGTGGCAAGAATGAACGGTTAAATTTTTCCTTTTGAAAGGGGGGAAACTCAATTCTCAATTTCCCCCTCTCCAACAAATATTTTGCCTTCGATTATCAGTAACAGTAACACTGAAAAAAATGCGGCTTAGATTCGAGTAAATGGGGTAGTTAATTTCATTTCAGTTGTTGAATAAATCCATCAGGAGATATGTTGCTATTTTAAAAACCGCATTTATTCAGTTACGTAGAAACACAACACCAACACAAAACAAACAAGGTTTTATATATTAGTAAAATAAAAAAAAAAAATTAAGTCAATTCCTACGTAGGCCAACAAAAAAAATAGTTTTTTAGTTTTTTCTTATTAAATAGTTACAATTAAGATAAATATGTGCATACATATGACAATATCACAACATTGAGTGACAAAATGGCAAGCGATTTTCTTAGGAATTTTCCATTTTCCTTTCTATATATCAGGTTGGGCTGCTATTTTTATTTTTTATTATTTACTAATTAATTAAATTTAATTATTCTAATACAATAGTATAGTAAAAAAAAAAGAAATCACATTCTCAGAAATTAGGTCATCCCAGGTGGGATTCAAACCCACGGTTTTTGAATTAGTAGTCCAACGAGCTATTCCTTGCTCTACTAGGACAAAAAGAGCAATTTTCCCTTCAATACTTGCTGCTTGACTATTATTTTTGTTTGTTAATAATTATCCATTTTTTAATTTAATTAAGGAACTAATATTTGAAAAAACTGCATGAACATCAAGTGTCATCCTCTACAGGTTTAAAAAATGTATTTGAACTTGAGTGGATGAATAAAAAATATTTTATTAACAATTTAAAATTTGAACATGATGTATATATATATATATATATATAGGGATAGAGTAAAATAATAGAAGAAATTGAAAAAAGATATTAACACATGGGAGTTACATGACGTTAACAAAAGCATTCATTCTTCGCACCCGAGATCTCATCTATTAAAAGTCATGATCAACCGGAAACTATTAAAATCATATAGTTTCCGGTAAATGCTTTTCTGATCGGTCCCTATACGAGGGGGATGCAATATTACATCATCCTGATTTAAAAACGTTAATTATTTAGTTTTATGAGAGATAAATAAAAGGTTAGTTCAGCTTATGAGGGTAAAATAAAATAAAAATATCCCGTCCAGTCTTGGAGGGCTCAAGAACATTATGAATTAAAATTCAAAAGAAAATTTGCGGGAATTATTACATATACGTTAATTTTTTTTTGAAGAAATCAAAAGTAATATTCCCGTTAGCATAAAGGTTTATATCATGTTCCTTATGTAAAAAAATAGTTTACATATGTGATTTTTTCGTCAATTATGTTGCTGGAAGTCTCAGAAGTCCACACACAAGTGTTTGATTAAGTTTATGAAGTACATTCGAAATGTTCTAGACCAGTGATACTCCACTTGCGACCCACGGATCGCATGTAGCCCTCGGGCCTATTCTGAGTGGCTCGGTCATAGCTCATTGCACTAAGTCAATTATTTCCGAACAGTGTACCAAAAATTTAGCGAGAAATTCTATCACTCAAGCAATCAAATTCATAATTTTTACTATCAGTTTGCTTTCTTGATAGCAGAATGTAAACAAGAGGCTTGATCATGAATGAAATTAAATCGAAACTATCCCAAAACTCATTAAAAGGTGCATAAAAGTAAATATTTTGTGTGCGTGTTTGATAGAAGGGTTAATATACTACTAAAGTAAAAGCCCCCAAAAAAAAATGAGTTTTAATATTTTGATTAATTTTACTTTGTCCGATGTTGCTTTGAAAAACCTGTCGTGTGAAATACCTGTCATATTATGTGGCCTGGCAGGAAAAAAAATTTGAGTAACCCTTTTCTAGACCAATAATGAATTGGCAATAAGATTTTGTTGGAAAGTCCCTTACACAATGTAAGATATGATTAGATGAGGACTGGCTAATGCAACACTCGGTGCAGATTGGAAAATACTCGACTCAATAGGAGTAAGACAAAAACCGAAGATGTGTCCACTGAAAAACAGAATCAAAGTCGTTTGCTTCTGCATGCTACCCTGAAAAATCAGAAAACATTCAAATGAAGTGCTGGTGGGATGGTTTAGATCAGAGGTTCCCAAACTTTTTTTTGTCTCATTCACCCCTTGTCATGTTTTTCTTGTTCGGGTAGACCCTGCTTACCTAATATTGAATTTCTGCAAATTTATCAATTTAAATATCTTTTTGACAGTTGGTACTAGTAATTACTTTAAAAGAATTCAATTTTTAATGTAGAGAAGTACAGCATTTTATTTAAAACTTAAGAAGCACATGTTAGTGAATTAAAATAAATTAATTTAATACATAAAACACAGCTGTTACATAAAATAATTGAACAAACAAATGTTTTCAAAGAGAGGGATGGATCAGGTATTTCAATAACAATTTTTCCATATTTAATATCAATCTAGTCAGGTTTAACTCTAAATATCCGTAGTAAGTGTCCAGTCCTTCACCCCTTTGTTTTTTGAGATTTGGCAAACTCACTGAAACTCCCTCTCACTAGAAAATGTAGTTAAAAACATTCTCACGATATTCCATAATTTTTGACAATTGACTGGTATGTCTTTTTAAAGCCAAAATTTCAGACATTAATTTCTAAACTTTATTTTAAAACCGTTAGGGACTATTCTGATCAGTTCCTATTGTAATACGACATTTTTTTTTCAATGTGACTATATGAACTCATTGTCTACTGTGATATTACTATAAAGAAAGTAATACCAAACCTAGTTTCAAAATCTGAGTAAAGGGAATTTAAATGCTGAATGTAGGTTAAAATGTCCTGCCAGATTGCCTGTGACTAATTGAAAAAATTCGCAAAGCCAAACGTAATTTAATTTTGCCAAACTTATTTAATTTAATTCTGGAAAGAAATGCTGAAATGGTCCTTGTCTTAATAAAATTTAGGCTGTCACCTAGTGACCACAAATCAACTACACTATATTTAGTAAATAAATCCTGTCTCCACTAGATCAAATTTTTTTAAAGATTAAAGTCACGATTTGTTTTAACTAGAGCTACAATTATAGACTTCCATTTACATCTCATGGACCCCAAAATTATTTTTTCGCTGGCATGGACCCCTTGCAGGTCGTCATAGACCCTTGGAGGTCTATGTAGACCACTTTCGAATCACTGGTTTAGGTGATTCTCTCCCTTTGTTTTTTGAAATGCAGTTTTATGTAAGTCAGATAGTCTAGGAAGTCTGATGGCTCACATGTACCCCTTTTAGTCAATGCATATGAAATTTTGTTGCTATATTTAATGGTAAGTAATCCTCTGGTTAATTACATTGGTATTTATTACATCTCGATTATTGATTTAACGGAAAATCCCCTTGGTACACATGGCTTAACAAGGACTAACCCTGGTACACGGTATATTTCTCTTTTGTTTGCTTCAAAATATTTCCGTTGGCTTATTATTATTTTTGTAAATTTGCTTTTTGAATGCAAAAATTATTTCTTTTAAAATTATTTGTTCAAATAAAATTCCATGCGTCTAATTTGAAACGATTATTTTAATACCATGTCCTCAACACAGTTTCATCCTTTTAACCACTGTTTCATTCGCTCAAAATTCGAAATATCTATTTCTGTACCTTCTTCTATAAGTACCAAGTGTTTAAATACTTGGTTACTAAAACTATTAACATAAGGCACATGTGTTTAGTAATTTTCATTTAAAAAATGACAATTAAGGATTTTACGCTGCTGTGCAAGTAAATTTTTTGTATTAAATAATAAAAAAAAATGCTAATATCCACAAACTTTTCAAAATGTAATGTGCTTATTTAAAAGTCCTATTTATTTAACTAAATTCATAATATCTTAGGCATGAAAAATAAATGTTTTTATTTTGAAAAATATAAAACATGTAACACATTTTAGCGCTTGGAATATTACAACATTGTATAATATTGAGAAATACTTTTAACAATGCTAAGTACCCAGTATTTCTCTGATTAATTTAAACTAGTTGCTTTAAATCAGAATTTGAAAGGACTAATAAATGCTTTTTCAATTTCTAGAAACATATAAAAAATTTTAAATGAATTAACTTTTTTTTGTCGACTTAATAAAACTATTAACGATACGATTCAAGTTTTATATTATAATTTAATTATTAAAGGTATTAGTCTAGTTTTTACAAAAACTTATTCAAAAGATTTCTGCTTGTAAAATCGTATTATGAACGAAAATTTAAATTATTTTTGTCTGTTAATATTGTGAATCAAGATTTGATTAATAAAAAAGTTATTTTGTGAACTAATTCCTGATTTCCTAAATTTAATTAATAGAATTTAATTTTTAATAATTATTCATTAAATCCCATAGTCATGTAAATTGAAATTATTCCTCATGTTACTTAGTTCATATATAAAAATAATTATTAATTATGTTTTGAAAAATATTTACTAATTAAATTAGTCTTCTACTGCCTGTTACTATAAACATACAATTTTAAGTCTATACAAATTTAATACCGTTATTGCTTATTGAAATTATAGCCAAAAATATTTTAATAACACTATAGGACATTTGTTTGTACATAGAGATTATTTTAACTGTTTTCATTTACAAATTATAATTTATTTGATCACATTTTCTTTCAATCAGATCTATTTTTATATTCACATCATTATTTGAAAGCTAACTGAATGAAAGAGAACTGTATGAAAACTCATAAAGTAAAAAGCGCACTTTCAAAGAATTATGTTTCACATTTGAGAATACATTCAACTATGCAATTAACAGAGATAGATATATATATATATATATATATATATATATATATATATATATATATATATACTGTATATCAAATATTTATTATTACGTTAAGCCCCGAGTTAAATGTAATACTAAATATTTGAAATTAAAGAAACATTATACAAATATAGATTTTTTAAGTGTTATAAACTTGAATATCATTAATTAGTAATGAGAAATATCACATTTATACCGCACATATAGCAGATAATACTTACAATATTATATAAGGGACATTCGAATGAAACCCAATCACTAGAGGGAAGTAACGGTTACGATTTTATTAACTCAAAAATGTTGTCATGCACAGTACACTTACTCAAAAGTAGTTACCAAAACGATTGGCACATTTATCCCAGTGTGACACTAGCCGGCCTATTCCATCTTTGAAGAAGCTAGTAGTCTGCTGTTGGATCCAGTTCTGGACACAGTCACACACTTTGTCATCCGTTGTGAATCAATGCCCACGAATAGCTTGTTTTGAAGGTGCAAAAATATGAAATTACACGGTGAAAGGTCTGGACTGTACGGTTGATATTCCAGCGTTTCCCACCGAAACTGCTGCAATGTCGTCTTCACCGCATTGGCCATGTGTGAGCGGGCATTATCATGCAGGAAAATAACGTCACTGGACAACATGCCTGGGCGTTTCGACTTGATGGCTCGTCTAAAACTTTTGTAATGTGGCTTGATAACGCTGGGCATTGATGATGGTTCAACGTTCCAGGAACACGACAAGCATTAGGCCCTTGTGGTAAAAAAGGACATCACATTACCTTACCAGAATTAGTGTGCTCGGCCTTTGATTTCTTTGGAGGTGGTAAAATCGCACGTTTTACACTGCTTACTCTGATACTTGCTTTCCAGTTCAAAATAGTGACAACATATTTCGTCATCAATGACAACTTGCAATAAAAAAACCGTATTTCTCCTCATTATAACGTTGCATATGACTCAAATACAGCGCTTTTTGAGTATTGTGCTGTTCGGCGTCAGTCATTGGGAAACACACTTGGGCACACATTTTTCAATTGATTGTTTTGATTTAATATTAACGTCGCACTGTTCAGCTACACGAGGGCTTTTGGCGACGGACCCCGTAATTTTGAACCATGGTCAAGTGACGTGGACGACACCTGAGCTGGCACCTCCCTCTCCTAACTACCACACCACACCAACGGGAGGACGTTTCAGCTCTCGACAGATTTAACGTGCATAGCTGCCCTACACGGCGGGTCTTTAGTGGTACTGAGCTCGAACTCGTGACAAGGCCAGCCACGGTCCGATACCTATACCACTCGGCTACCGCGGCCACACACATTTTTCAAAAGTTCAAGTGTTGATGTATTATGGTGTGAGTGGTGCTCACACTAATACCCAGCAACCAATGGATCTCATCCACAGTAATTCTGTGACTGTTCAAGACTAAAACATTCACTTCCGCAATCATTTCCATTGTGATGACACGATTAGCCAGTCTGGGTCGAGTTCCAATAACACACGCCCCTCAATCTTTGAGCCATGAATCTTTTGTGTCCTTCCATAACACTTAAAAGACACAGACTGTACTCACTGAACACAGTCTTCATCCGTCGGTGCATTCTGTGGCCTCCAACTCCCTCCACCACTAAAAATCGAACCACTCCTCGTTGTTCCTTCCTACTCGTCTACATGTTCAGTAATGTACGATAATATCTTCTCTTCGGCGTGAAACCACACTGTCGCTATGAAACGTTAAATGTTGCGCACGTGTCAGTATCTCTACCGATAGATGGTGTCCCCATAAACGCAATTATGTGGTGCCCCCTTACGTATAATTCAAAGTTAGACGCACTGACAAGGTTTCAATTGAATGGACCTTATACATACACGTTAAGCCGAAACATACGGTGATAGAAATCGTAGACTGAAAATGATCATGTGAGTTTGTGAAGTCCCCCGTGGGGACCTCATTTCTACATTATCTACGAGACCTGTTTCTGTGGGGAAGAATGAAGCATCACTCAAAACATTAATTTTTAAACCTATTTATTAAGATCTTAGCTTAAACACAATACACAACAATAATAATTTAGTAAATTGATCTAGAATGAGAAGACGCAACACGTATTACCAAATAGTCGCGTACCCGACCACTGAATCTAACTTTATTGATGATTACTCTAACACTAATGTACGCCTTTTCCTTATAACTTATATAAAACTTCTTACCGCTATATCCTAGATAATAATCTACGTTCTGTATCTGTTCTGCTGTAGCTTTAATCTTACAGTATTCTTTATAGCCTCGAACCCTCCTTGGGTTTGGTAGTACCGGCACGGCTAGGCTATTTCACGGAGTTAGGCTTCTTCTAACTTTATCTCCAATCACTTTACAGCTAATTCTCCACTTAGAGACTTCACTTCCCACTTAACAATCACTTCTGCGCATAGGCATAGATCCGGACATAGACTTCCCTCTACTGCTAACTTCCAATATATATATAATTTCTAATTTACATAACCGCGTCTATAAGCCAAAAAATCGCAGAACATTTTTAAAGTAAAAAGGTAGGTTTACATATGAACCGATAACTTTAAAACAATTGTAGTTTAGGAAAACTGTTTTTTTAAACATTCTTCGTTAGCCATGAGTAAGTGATCATAAAATCACAATTATTTGAGTTGGATTTTTTCTTCCTAAAAATTCCAAAGTCAAATAAATCCTTTAAAGCCAGGTCGAAGTTCAACTTCTCCGAATATTTCGAAAAATTTCCATTTGCTCTTTGGGGTAGCTGAATGCATACACGATAATCATACATCTAGTATGACTGTAACCGAGTGAAAAAGATAACAAATCATTGCAAAGAAATGATACAAAAATATGCAAGATTCAAAAAGGATTACCAAAAATAAAACTATCGTCATTGACGTCTGGCGTTTCCCTTTACAGCAATCTGATTGGAAAATAGTTCATCCACTTAGCAACATTTTAGTCTTCATAATGATATGCTTGCAATTTCCGGGGTTTTTTTTCAATGCAGCTTATATACAAATTTCGGATTTGGAGAAAATTTTTGAAGAAAAAAATGCATTTTTGGCTTATATTCAGAAATATGATGGAAATGTATTTTTTATTTATGTACTTATACAGAATAATTTTAATAATTTAAATATATAGTGTTTATTTTATTGAAGTCAATATTGAAAATACGAGTACTATGGAAACGTTTCTGATATGCACTTAGTTGATGAACGAAGTTATAGTATAGATAAATAAAAAAAATTACCTACATTTGTTTTCTGAATAATATATGCAATGTAATATTTATTCTTTATAATACCAAAGAATACTTAACGTTTCCTTTTTATTTCTAAGTTATTGTAAATTATGGCTGATTTGAATTATAAAAAAAAATCTTAAACGAAAGATAATACTCAATATTTTAGAATGCAGTATTATTCTTCCAAATAGTCTAACAAAACTATGTAATTAAGTATAATAAAGATTCATTTTCCAATGTCAAATCAAAATCAATAAGGCAAATCAAGATACTATGCGATCGTGCAATTTATTCCGAATATCAAAACAATCTAAAAATCAGCATTTTAAAAGGAAAACATAATTGATTGGACACTTTTATAAACCTTTCAGAAAAATTATAGGGTTATTTTCCTCTTTAATATAAGTTCTATTATTAAACAGAATACACAGCACGCAATTCGTTTCATCAAATACAAAATTCCATAATTTGCTCCCAATTGCTTTGTCTTATTCTGTTTCCGTTCAAAAACTTATCATTATGCCTTTTTAATTCAATGGCAATCGAGGAAAAACTTTTGTTTCAACAAAGTAAATTTAAAACAATGAATAGTTTTGTAAAATTATTCGGAGCAATCATCAAAGCAAAACCTGCTCACCGATCGATAATTTATTCCATTCTTTAGAAAATTTTCTCCCAGGATCTAAATAATGGTACCGTGTCAGCAAAACAAAAGGAAGGAAAGTATGGAGAAATAAAAAGAAGCAAAAAGAAATAAGAGGAAAATACTTATTGCTGACTGGATAATGCTCGAAAAATATTTAAATATGATTCTTTTGGAACAACAATGTTTGATTGCAGAACAACAACAAAAAAGAGAGTGTATCTCAAGTACGAGTCCTGCGTGTTGTCTAACATCTTCTTAATTTAGATACTTTGAAGAGTTAGTTCTGGCATCATTATTCAAATTCCGATTCTCATTATAAGGAGAAAGAATTTCTCTTCATTTTTGTTCCATCTACTTACACCAGTCAATACATTACTTTTCTAATATTTGTATTTGATAACTAATGAGCAAGGCACTCCTCATATGTTTTCCATTATCAAAACAAAACTCATTTTAAGGCTTTGTAATGTTTTAAATTCATCAAGAGCAACAGATGAAGATTATTTTAAAAAATTGTTGCATTGATTAAATATGACAAAGAGAATTTTTTGGGTTGAAATAATTTGTTACTTTTTAAAAAAAATTAACGAAAACTTTTATGCATATAAATAAATAATATATTTTTTTATTTTGATTCAATGTTTCTAGCATTTTTTTTCTTACTTGATGCATTTAATATTTATTCATTAATATCCATTGTTTATATTATTTGCTTTTTGTATTGTAAAATCAATAACTATATTATAAACTTATTATTGCTTCCTTATTTGTGGATATTTAACGTATTTTAAGCACATGTTCTCATTTCCTTATTTCCTAATTAAATATTATCTTTAATGTAGGTATTTTTAATAAAGAGCATAATGCACAAATGAATCCTAAAATATTTAAACAAGTAATATAAAAAAAATTAAAATCAATTTTCCTACTTAGGTCAACAAAGGAAAATTTTATTTTAGTTTTTTTTATTAAATAACTACAATTACTGTAAATATGTATATACATATGACAGAATCACAATATAAAATGTCAAAATAGAAAGCGATTTTCCTTGAAATTTTTCAGTTTATTTTCTAGATAGGGTGTTGGACTATTATTTTTGTTTGTTACTGTTTATTCATTTTTTAAGTTTAATTAATGACTTAATATTTAAAGAAACTGCATTAACATCAAGTGTCATCCACTACAAGTTTAAAAAAATGTATTTGAACTTGAATGGGGGGGGAGAATAGAAAGTATTTTATTATAGATTGAAAATTTGAGCAAGATATATATATATATATATATATATATATATATATATATATATATATATATATATATATATATATAGGGAGAGTGTGAACTAATAGTAGGAATTGAAAAGGACCTCGTAAGATACAGACACATGACAATCTACCCCTAGGGATACAAAGAGATTTATCTAACAATCTTGGAAAAAAGTTATTTTAAATATTTTTAGGACAATAAACTTTATTCGAATTATGTTCATCCAAATGTAAATGCTTAAAATTCCTTTCTCGATACATTTAAAAATGTTACCGCATTCAATTGCTTCCACACCACTCCATTTTCTTGATTAACTGATATTCTTCTTTATCATTTTATTTGAGAAGGAAAAGACAATCTCTATTGCTAACAGCTAACGCAAAAAATAAACTTCCGACATCTACATTTTCAGATGATAATAAAGTTTATATAATTCAATTTTTTACAGCACCATTTCAAAGTAGTAGAAGTAAATGTAGATCTTTCTCCTTAAAAGAGAACGAAATCATCTATATTCATTAGCAATTTTGTGCAAAAAAGGACATATTTTTATTCGGACTGTTTTTTTAAGGTATCCGAACACGTTGAAATGATCTTATTCAGTCAAGACACATATTTTTTTTATTTTATTGAATAGAGCTATTTTTTGGCTTTACGAAACATATTTTGTTTTATTCCTACGTAACCTAGAGCCCAAGTTATAATTAATTTTATAAAATTTGAAAAACCGGCATTGTGTGTGTGGGTCTTTAATCTACCAGAAATGGGCCTTTAACTTGATTAGAATCTATTATGATAAATCTGATAACTCAAATTATTATGTAAATGTACTTCTATAAAACTTTTTGAACCTGATATTTATTTGATTTTCTAGAGATATGGCCTGTTATTTAAATAAAGATATCATAAAGAAAACGTCATATTTCTTCTAATATTTACTCGATCAGCTCTAAAACGTTGAAATGTTAATAAAACATTAAAATTTTTGTACATCCGCTAGATAAATACTTATAAGTTGTTTTAGTAATAATTTTATGGAGATAAAGTTTTTATTTGTTCTCTGTTTTGAAGTTTTTAAAAAATATTGCGCTAAAATTTCAGTTATAGTTGTGATTTTTGTAAAATTTAGGTAGTTTTTTTAAAAAATTGTTAAATATTAGTATTTATTAGTATTGATTTCCATAAAAACGTTTATAATGTTTTAGTATGCTGTTTTTTAAAAATGTACTCCGAAAGAGTTCGAATACCTTAAGGCAGTGATCCGCAACCCCCGGTCCATGGATCAAATAGTGCCGGTCCGTCTAAAGAAAATTAAACTATTGCCATTTTATTTAAAGTGGTGCATTTCTCTCGGATTTCTGCAACTTTCCGCGGAAATCACTTTATATTCCACTTTTATTTATTTTTAATGTAAATATATTTTATTCTGAAGGCATATATTTAAATATAACTAAATTAAAATTGTTAAATCAAAACAATCTAAAATATAAACAATCAACGTATCCCACCCTCAGTGGGCCGTGGTAAAATTATCAAACTTTGACCGGTCCGCAGTGATAAAAAGGTTGCTAAACATTGCCTTAAGGTATCCGACTACGCTCGGAACCGTGATTTTGCAAAAGCGTATAAATGGATAATATTTATGATATTTAGTGTCACTTAGATTAGAAAATGTATATAAAATTGTTTTAAGAATTTTATTACAAAAAAATTATTTAAGTACAATATTCTGACAAAAAAAGAACCTAGAATGACAAATTTTCAAAATATTCTCCTTTTGTGAAAAATACTTCTATTATAATAATATTTCGCCTGCATATAGCTCAGACCTCTGTACAGAAGCTCAACAAGAATTTTTAGAATATTTAACTTAGAAGTGGGTTTATCCATGTTTTACGACAACAGAGGGGAGAAATTTTAAGAAGAAAAACGCCGATAATTATTTCAAATGGTTGTAACTCTGAAAATAATGTGAATAGTTGAGCCTCTGTACAGAGGTCTGAGCTATATACAGGTAAAATATTATTATAATAGAAGCAAATTTCACAAAAGGAGAACATTTCGAAAAAAGGTTATTCCAAGTTAATTTTTTGCCGAAATATTGTTTTTAAATAATTTCTTATGTCAAAATGTCCTTAAAACAATTTTATACATGAATTCTAATCTAAGTGACTCTAAATATCATGAATATTATCCATTTAAGCGCCTTTTTAAAATCACGATTCCGAACGTAGTCGAATACATTAAAATAATTATTTTTTCTTCCAAAAAGTATGTCTAAAATGAAGAAAAGATATTCAAAAAGTGATAAGGGGGGGAATATCCGTGTCTTATTATTTTAAAAGGTTTTCTACTTTAATGGCAGCACCCAAAAGTTCTGTAAATAGTTGTGCACGCTAATAATCTTTAAATTTCTCGAAACGATTGCTGTCATCTAAATAAGTTGGAAAGGAAACTATATTAAAAACTAAAAAAATACATGTATTTCTTTTTTTTATGTTGGGAGATGTTTAGTGTTCTGATTAAATTCACAAGTGTGTAATGCAACTTTAAAGAAAATATCATGTCTTTTTCTCATTTTTTTCGTCTGGATCTCAGTTTAGTATGTTATTTGTGTTATCATGCCTAAACACAGTTTCTGCTTCCACAAACTGTAATTTTACTTCTTTATTTCTTTCCTTATCTTTTCTATTATAGTGAATAAAATTTCTCACGACTGAATTATACGAGTTTAAGTATTTTTTTAAGTCCTCTGAAATATTTTCTAAACACGAAATTAAATTCTGAATCCCTTTTTTGAAATCTGAATGAAGAAATACAGGTACACTTCTCTAAAGGAATACCTATTTAAATTTTACTATGTTTTTCGTACTTTTATTCAGATTAAGGTTTACAATTCATTTCTTAAAAATTAGTTCAGTTATGCTTTTTAATGTGCTTAACCTAAAAAATAATTTCTTTTTCAATACAATTTTAACACTGAATATTTTTATTCAACTTTTGCAAAACAATTTTAAATTAAATTTATAAAAAATTATATAGTCATTCCTATATGAGATTAAAACAAAAAATAAAGTTATATATATATATATATATATATAACATCATTATTAAATTAACGTTGTTAAAAAACTGCAGTAAATCATTATGCGGTGGATAAAGTATTAACGTGCATCGCTCCCCTACAGGGTGGGTAATACAAAGCTCTAATAAAGCTCGAGTTATGAAAGTAGCTAGGCGTTTGCCAACTTGACTCTATCGTTAACATTTCGCTATGTTTTTCATTGGATCGCCATTGTAATTTAAGAAACGGCGTTGCTTGCGAATATTACAATTTTAGCATACAATAAATACTACAGAAAGTAATATTAATGTATTATACTTTCAGATAAAAATTATTTACACTATTTTAAGCGTTCATTACACAACTTTTAACAATGTGTTACTTTTGCTGAGCAGAGATCAGCTTAGGAAGGTATTTTCATAAATCAACCCTCAAGAGTGTTACGGGGAGTTATAAATAAAAAAAATCCTTTTTATCAGCTATTAGACCTACATACTTAAAATTTAACAAAGGTGTTTTATTTCTCTCTTTTTTTTTGTTACCTGAGTTACGCTAAAAGCTTTTTTTGTTTAATTTGCAATTCACGTAAAGTTAACTCATTAAAAACTTCTTTATCCTTCAATCTGTGTTGTTTAATTTTTCAGTTCACCCGTGCGAAGAACGGGTATACCAGCTAGTCTAATATATATTATAAATGTGAAAGTTTGGGAAAATCTTTGTGGGTCTTTCACGCAAAAACAACTTAATGGATTTTAATGAAACTTTACAGTGATATAGCTTATACATCAGAATAACACATAGGCTATAATTTATATCATATGCTATAATTTATAAAAATTTGTAAAAAGTGTCCAAAATATAATGCTATTTGTCAAGTAAGAAGGAAAAAATTCTGCCATCTGCAAGCAAAAAAGCCCAAGTCAGCATATATCTATCTTTTGTTTGTGAAAAACTCTTTTTGTTTTGGCTACGCAAGGGAATCGCTTCTAATAATTCCTGTGATCAGAATAATGCCTATTTTTTTTATTTCAGAATAAAACTAAGTTTTGAAGGGAGAGGTTGTTATAAATCTCTCTTTATTTGAATGTTTTTTTTATGATTTTATTATGCACATTTGGTAGTAAGAAGTTGATCTATTTTCAAAATAACTACTTTTATCGCTTCTGGTACTTAAAGTAAATAAACTTTCTCTTTCACACTACATCATTTGGACAAACATTCATAATTTTTTATGGTTAGTAGTTAATTATAACGCTGTAATTTTAATTGAATATGCAGATATTGCATTTTTAAGTATAAAACTAATTATAACTACTGCACTGTATTTTTTGCAGTGAGTGAATATTAACGTCGCACTGTTCAGCTACGCGAGGGCTTTTGGAGACGGACCACGTAATTTTGAACAATGGTCAAGTGACGGGAACGACAATTGAGCTGTCACCCCCTTCTCCTAACTACCACACCACACCAACTTAGCAGGAATAATCTACCAATACTTAGCTTTAATATTCTTTGAAATCCACTCTTCCAAGATATATGGCAGCAAGGGCTCTAGGATGAGTATTTTAGTGGGGAAGGCGAAAAGTTTTGTAGCAGATATTGCGTTTTCAGCGGATTGCAAAAATTATTATTTTTGTCGCAAAAAAAATAGTTAATGTCAAAATTTAAGTGTCTTATGGTTTTGTCTGTTAATGAAGACCTTGGAAAATGATTTGACTACTTATTTTAAGTGAACGGTGTACATAATTAATTTTACAGTGGAATGTCTTTAATTAATTTATTAGCTCTAACGGATTAAATTTTCCAAAGTGGAGTATTTTGTTTATGTATATCCCTTAATTTGTACATGTAGTGATCCAAAAAATATTGTATGAAAAAAACCGCAGTAAATCATAATGCGGTTGGATAAAGTATTAAAGTGCATTTCTCCCCTACACAGCGGGTCTTACAAAGCTCTAATAAAGCTCGATCTACGAAAGTAGCTAGGCATTAGCCGACTTGACTCTATCGTTAACATTTCGCTATGTTTTCATTGAATCGCCATTATAATTTAAGAAACGGCGTTGCTTGCGAATATTACAATTTTAAAATAAAATAAATACAACATAAAGTAATATTAATGTATTACACTTTCAGATATAAATTATTTACACTACTTTAAGCGTTCATTACGCAAAACATTTAATAATTTGTTACTTTTGCTGAGCAGAGATCAGCTTAGGGAGGTATTTTGAAAAATCGACCCTCAAGAGTGTTACGAGGAATTATAAATTTAAAAAATCCTTTTTATCGGCTATTAGATCTACATAGTTAAAATTTAACAAAAGTGTTTTTTTCTTTCTTTTTTTGTTTAGCTGAGATATGCAAAAAGCTTTTTTTGTTTAATTTGCAATTCACATAAAATGAACTCATTAAAAACTTCTTTTTCCTTCAATCTGTGTTGTTTAATTTATCAGTTCACCCGTGCGAAGAACGGGTATACCAGCTAGTATGATATGTAGATAAGCATCTTGAGCACTTTGAAGGATGATTTGGCCAAGATGTATTTTTCTGTGTATTCTTAATCGTATAATGCATAATGAAAAACGTTTTACACAATTATTTTTTAGAACATGCTACACTTTCCCCATGAACAATTTTGTGGTTTTGATTGCTGTGTTCTACGACTTATTATGGTTTATAAATGTAAATGAGCAGAATATTAAAAAATGGGCATCTGTGTTCCCTATTGAAGAAAGTTGAAACTGATCAAGCAATTGAAGAACCTGCTGAAATAATGCATATTAATCAAGATAGCGAAAGTAAATATGAGAAAAGCGTTAGACATGAAACATTTGAGTTTATTTGAAATTTTGAAATGCTGCCTAAAGATCTCTATAATGAAAACTATGAAGCCATAAGGTAGCACTTCGCCTTGTCAAAAAGACACAAGGAAGAAACAGTTCAAAATGCTATTTGTAGATCATCAATTGATAGCAAAACTACAAAAATGTGAACAATATATGACAGTTTTGCTGGAAAATAATGTTTCTGTATTGTTAGCAAAAAGTGTCCCTGATTTATTTACGTTATTAAGGAAACGCACATTTGGAACATTTTCTTTAGTTTTATTAGATTTTTTTCTGAAATGATCAAATAATGTCCTTGAAAGTAGTAAGTATACGTTCTTTTAGTTAAATTATTCACTGAAATTGTCATTATTATCGTGTATACTAAAAATAATTATAAAATAAATTATAGTTTTAAAACAAACTAAAAAACACGCTTTCATAGTGAATCGAACAAAAAAAAAATAAAGAAAAAAATGTATATTACTTAAAAGTAACGTATACAAAATTTAATATTTATCTTGTTAATATGCATGGTTTATAATTATGATTATATTGTAGCTTTAGCGCCAAAACGTGCATTATTATTGCATTTAATACATTATTATTTTTAGGGGGGCGCGAAAAAAATTATGATTGAAAATTGGGTCGCCAGTAGTGAAAGTTTGCGAACCACTGACTTAAATAATTCTTTTATTGTAAAACGTTCTTCAAACAATTTTATATGCATATTTTGTTTTTTCTAATGCCACCTATCGGACGTAGTTAGATCGAAGCCCTCGAAATTCATCGTCGAAAGGGGCTAGATGTACGCCTGTCGTTAGCCTTGAGAACCATGCAGGTGACAGTACGAATTAGCTCGGTGAAATTCCCCTAAGGGACGATAGATGGCGACACCACCTTCTCCACCTCCACAATTTTGGCATGGAACTGAAGGGGAGGGAAATATTCTCCAGTACCCTGCACTTGTAATTAAGCCCACAAGACGTACGGACCCACTGATTTAAAAAGCACGTACTCCCTGTGTACTCGGAGGCATCGGGCAGCGAACCCAGGCCTTCCGGTTTGGAGTCCGATGCTCTAACCACTAGGCTACCCATAGCCTGTGTATATTCTAATTCAAGCGAACTAAGCACCTAAACAAGTAATATCAGAAAAAAAATCAATTTCTACTTAAGCCAACAAAGAAAAATTTCGTTTTGGTTACTTTAATAAAAAATTACAATTAATATAAATATGTATATGCATATGATAGAATCACAATATTAAGAAGCAAAACACCTTTTTAATTAATACTGAAATTTTTTTAATCACATTAAATTTGTAATTGCATTTTTTAATAAAGTTGAATATAATAAATGTGAATTTATCTTAAAACACAAATATGAAAGGAATGCTGACGTCTAACAAGCATTATTTAGGTTAAGTTAAATCTCCATCACAAATTTAACAAAAGTTGTCTTATTCAATGGTGCTACCACCTAGAGAAATAATATCGACTGAAATATATTCCTTAAACTATAATTAATTAATTAAACTTACTTAACGAATTAATATTTGAAAAAGCTGTATGACATCAAGTGTCATCCACTGCAAGTTCAAAAAAGGTACTAGAACTTGAGTGGATGAATAAAAAGTATTTTATTAACAATTTAAAATTTGAATAAGATATATATAGGGGGAGTGTGAACTAATAGTAGGAGCCGAAAAATATTCATTTATACGTTTTTGTAAAATCAAGGTTCCAAACGTAGCCAGTAATCTTAAAAAAAATGTGCAAATATATTTTGTGCCATTTAAATCATTGTAGCAATATATTTATAATCAATGTAATGCCTTTAAAAACATATAAATAGTATTTATTGATAGTATTTGTTCAAATTAAGTTGATGCTTCAGACACACGATAAGGAAAAATACTTTGACCTCTCTGAAGATGGATTTTTGCCTTAAGCATCGTGGAATAAAAGACTAGAGCCGTAGTTTATTTCCAACGCAGCCATAATATGACAGAAGGAATCTTTATAAGAAGAAAACACTTTGCGAAGGCCTCTCTCAAACAGATCAAGGGTATCCAAAATATTTACGAAAGCTGAAGCGGGTCATTTCAGAGAAATGATGGCGAAGAGTTTATGTCTTTGCGAGAAGTAGTAGGCTATTTAATATCCCTGGAGACTTTCCAGTTCTCATTTGGAGCCACTAGAAATCACAATTTTAAGGCTGCAATGAAATCATCTTTAGGAGAAAAGTGGTGTAAGAGTTTCTGCGAGTCAATTTCTAAGATTCTAAATTGTGGTAGTGAACAAATCGTGACAGTATCAATATTTTGTTATAAATTTGTTTCTTTTATTTCATTTACATTTGAATCAGGATGTTTTATTAGTGTAGAACACCAATTAAATATTAAATCATAATTATTTTTTTCAATTCCTACTATGAGTTCACACTCTCCCTATATATATTGAAATATATACATATATCTTGCTCAAATTTTAATCGTTAATAAAATACTTTCTATTCATCTATTCAAGTTCAAATATAGTTTGTTAAACTTGTAGTGGATGACACTTGATATGTTATTACAGTTTTTTCAAATTTTAATTCATTAATTAATATAAAAAATGAATAAATAGTAACAATAAAAAATAATAATACAACATCATATATAAAGAGAAAAATCACTCGTTGGGTTCCTGTAGCGCAATGGATGGTGCGTTGAACTTCTAATCCAAACATTGAACCTATTTGAACATTTGTTCAAACTCTTCTCCAGAGAGTCTGAACAAGGGTTTTTGAAAAATTCACATTATTTTCAGAGTTACCACGAATTAAAATAATTATTGGCGATTTTTTCTTAAAATTTTTTCCCTCTGTTGTCATAAAATATGGATAAACCCACGTCTAAGTTGTATATTTCAAAAATTCTAGTTGAACCGCTGCACAAAGATCTGAGCTATATACAGGTAAAATATTATTATAATAGAAGCATTTTCACAAAAGGAGAATATTTTGAAAATGGGCCTTTCTATGTTCATTTTTTGTCAAAATATTGTACTTAAACAGTTTTTTTGTTATACTATTCTTAAAACAATTTTATATTCGTTTTCTAATCTAAGTGATACTAAATATCATAAATATTATCCATTTATACGCTTTTGCAAAACCACGGTTTCGAACTTAGTCGGATACCTTAAAATACAGAATACTTTTGAAGACAACTAAATGGTATCATGGAGTTTGAATAAATCGAGAGTACTAACGACAAAGAGATCTTACTGAAGCATACATTAATAAATACATTTTCTATTAATGATATAAAATATTGCTTTTAAAAAATACGAGTTCATATTTAATTTCGATTACAAAGTAAAACTAATAACGATTGTGTGTGTCTATAGATCCTATAGGGAATTCGAACTATACTTTTTGACTATCCTTACTGCACATACACACACACACACACATACACACACACACACACCTTTCCCTTCTTATTAAAATACATTTTAAAATCAAAATTAATTAATAATTTAATGAATAATAGAAGACATAACCATATTTATAAAATTATAGTCATAAAAGCATGAAAAATATCAAACAGAATACAGTAGGCTCAAACTAACCATCCTGTGAACTAATTAAAATGTTTGATTAAACTGAGTGGGAGTTTCCAAGGCCAGGAGGCATTCTGGAAAACCTAATAAAACACTTTAAGCCCTTTCTGTCGAGGGAAGGTCCCTTGAGTAATAACAATAATATTTCGTTCTAATCTAATGTGGCAAAATAGTGTGTCTCTAAACCAAAATATAGAGGCAAATTAAATTTAAAATGAAGATGGAAATTAAAATTGCTTCAAAATAAAGTAGTTTTAAATTAAAACGAATTCATGAAATTAAATTTAAGGGCATTCCATCGACCATTGAATTACTCTAAGTACAACTGCTGTCTTCACCATAAATCTTGTGATTTGTATTCTTATAATTACTGTTATATAATTGAAAAATTCAAAAACTGCTTTAGGGGAAATATAGTTCATTATAAAATCAGTTACGCAAAATGAATATCTGCAATCAAAATTTAAAGCCCTTAAGTTTGAAATGGGTTAAAAACAAAACATCAAAATAAATTATTTGTTTTCTTATTAAGGTGTATTCATTTAATCGTTTAACTCTCAGCTTTTGATTATTATTCTTAATTTCTTCTTCAAATAAAATAACAGCCGCATTTTTGAGTTTATGAAATGATTAATAAATTCCGAGAATTAATGAAGTAACGATGATGATGATGTCGTATCCATGATGGGACCAAATTAGACAGTACTATGAGCTCAGATGACTGTTCTGGCAATATGTTCAATATTATCCACATAGAGGTTTGTTGACGAAAACAGGAACCCTATTTCTTATAGAGCAGCAAGAATAGCTGGACAGTCAAAATTACGAGCAGGTGTCAGCTCTGTATCAAAACAGTTATCACAATTCCTATTCTACCATCCCCATCAAACTTCACTCCTCTATGACGACCTGTTCTTAGCCTAGCAATAGTCTTTGTTAAAAGGTGGTCTTCACTTATATTACATAGGAGTATTTTAAGCTTTGCAGGAATTGACTTCTCTCTGAATTTGAAATTTGTGACAGAATTTGAGTCTAATAAAGTAACGTTGACAAAGTTGTCATCATTACGATTTCTAGCTTATTTCGCCCGTTTATCCGCATCCGAATTAATAAGAGCATTATAATTCAAAGGGAAATACTGTTACCGGTTTCGATAAATATTTTTTAATTCGTTAGACTCAAAAATAATTCCATTACATAAATAAATAATATAAATAAGTTTTTAACATAAACATATAAATTCTCCTAAAGAAGTAATATAAACAGATAATTTCTCTTCAATAAATAAAAATAAAAGAAATTGCAATATGCAATGCATCAAATTTCTTAGTCAAAATGACATATCACGTTTTCTGACTGTAAAATAACTTTCTTCAAATGGTTTTAGCTGCCGAGATCAATAAACAAATTGAATCGATTATTTCAAAAATACACATAAACCAAGAGTTTAAAATAGAATTTTTCTGTTACAAATACATTCCCGAACGTAGTATTTAAGTCTAAAAATTTTCAAGCCTATTTATCATTTGACGTTCAAAAGAACTCTGAAATAGATGTCTACAATATGCACAACATTAGTCAGCTATTTATGGAGTTTTTTTAAGTACCCATTGATGTGTGGGTGTGTGATTTATATATTTCATAACATATATAGTTTTTTTAAACAAAAAAGTAATTATTTAAGATTGTTAAATATTTTATTTTGAAAACTGAATGAATGAATTTTCAATCACATTAATACTATAACGAGATTTTTACAAAAAAAAATTAAGCTCTTTCATTTGTTTATCTCTGCTTAATATATATATGAAATAATTTATGCGTAAAAATACATCTTATACGGCACGTTTTAAGGGTCAAAAACTTATAATCTAAACTTTTGACTCAAAGTTTTTAAGTCCAAAAATGCAAATTATGAATTCATTCCGAAATGCATTGAAATTCAAAAATAAAATATGCTTCAATGGTTTGAGTACAATTATATTTGGACAATGTTAAATTTGTTTAATATAAATTTTAAACGAATCATAACAATACCAGTGATTCATTCATTTCTAAATATCTTAGTGTAATATTGTGTAGACTAGGGATGGCGGACCATTGGCACGCGTGCCATTCATAGCACGTGACACAATATTTTGGGCACGCCACCGATCAATATGGTTTGCATTTTAATTCAAAATAACAAAGTTAAATATGAAGTATTAGGAACAAATGTAAGTGATCGTTAGCAATTTTCAGCGAGATTTTCTCATTTCAAAGAATTATTCGAAACATTCAAGTAGTTTTTTTTATGTTCCATGATCTGACTTCATTTAATAAACTGAACTTGTCTCAATTAGATTGGTTGGGAAATGAAAAATTTGAAATGCAACTGATTGATTTCCAGCCTAGTTCTATATGGATTCAAAATTTGTTGAAAAAAAGGAGAAAGTTGGAATTATTAATTGAAACAGAAATATTAACAAGCCGTATAAGTAAAAATACCAGTAACGAAATTTTGGAAACATAGAATTCGATTCCAGACACATGTAACAGTTTGAAAAAGTTTAAACCACATTTTAATCTACATAACATTAAAGACTCGCTTGAAAGCCATTTGGCAGATGATTCCGATTCAACATGCATTCTGCTAAAAGTAACATCTTACAATCCTACTATAAGTTATTTTTCATCTAATCTACAACATTTACTAATCACACATACTAATGTTACTTAAATTTGAATTACACACGTATAACTAAAACCTTTAATTAAGTACAAAATGTAGTTCTTCGTAGTAAATAAAGAGTTTTGAGTAGTTAGTATTTAATTTTATTATTTTCGCAATGATCATGTCAAAATCGTTTGGCGCGCACACACACACACACGGCACGTCTCTACCTCATTAAATATTTCTTTAGAGAAAATGGCACGTTGTTCCGTAAAGGTTCGTCACCCCTTTTTCACCACGAGTCGTAAATAGTGATGTGTGTGACAGTAATTATTTTTCAGATCAGCTGCTGAAGGAGACACACAGCTCATGTCTCTAAACTCAAAGGTAATCAGGTAAAATTACTATGTGCGAAGCACTCTGCCGCCGCCCAAACTCTTTTTCTATAGTCAGCAACTCCACCTAAATGGTGGTAAAAAAGTTGGACACTATGTGGCGGGCTCAAGCGTCTTTTCTTTAACATGTCCCTTAGGTTCTTTGAGCCAGAATTAATGGCAACTCTTTTCCTACCAAATCCAAGAAGTGAAGTGTGAATGAAAGATGCAAATTAGCAAGCGTTTAAATATCGGAACTTAGAGTAAGCGAGATGGCAATTTGTGGTTGTTGATGGCAAGTAGAGGAATGTTAATATAGTTCGTGGTTTAAGTTTGGATAAGGTTACGTGGCGGTGATCAGAAGTTATAAGTGATAAAGATATAGAGAACCAAGGTGCATACCAGTGCACGCAAGTAAATACAAGATTGCCTTTATGATATTAGTGATTGATTCTTCAGACTGGAACAAGATAGGATTGACTATTTAATATTAGAATCAGTGATTGTAATAGAATTGAGTTTAGGGGCGATTCAGTTATTGATAGTGGTCCGAGTTAGGTTAAGTCGTTATTATCTACATATATTGCGTGTTGCATATTTTGCCATCGTAGATTCTCTCACATTAATTATTATAATTTAATTCGTTAGAAGTTTAAGTTGAAAATCTTAATAAAGATATATTAAGATAATGTATGATTCTAGTTCTTCCTTTAATCCTACACCTCTAGCTCACGCTGACACTCCGAGAGATATTCTCCCAAGAAGGGGAATATCACAACTAGATCACAGACCAGTTCATTCAATAAAGAGTCTTACTGAAACAAGGAGTCATAAAGCCCTATTAATAAACTCTACAATGACGGGGCATGCTTAAAAAGACCCACTGTCTCAAATAGAGACTACCGTTAATACCAATGAGAAACTTTCCAAGTGAATATAAGAAATTTATATGTAGTGCAACAATGGTAGAAAAAACAATTTTTCTTAACATCGTTCAAAAATTTCTTAGAAAACAAAGATTTTTTTCTCTAACAGGGAGATGTGTGCTAATTCTTTTCCAGCATACGGAAAGTAGAAGAGACAAGAGTAAAAACCTCTAATAAATAACTCGATGGAGAATTCCAGTTAAATTGTTGAATGTGTTTCCGATAAGTAGTCTGATAGTTTAAATCTTATGTTCAAACCTCGAAATCAACACTTAGTATTCACAACCTTCATAATATTTCGTCCAAAGTCGTTAACCATAAAGACTTTCGAAAGACGAATTTGGAGGCTTGTTAGATTGATCTGACTACTTTTGAGTTTGAAAACCTGTATTTTGTGCCGCAGTGGAGAATGAACCGAAAAGAAATTCTCTTTCGGTCCGGTTATATCAATGCTTCTGAAACTATCAATATTTGTGTAACCCAATATTCAATCATAGTTTTCATTGTGTCCCCCTCCATACAATAACAATATATTGAATTCAATAATACGATACATTGACGCTGAAGCTACAATACAACTTTAACCTCTTTAGTGCCACCGTTGTATATAAACGTCTCACTCAACCAAAGCGTTAAATTCCCCGTACGTATATATACGTCTTTCCGAAGTACGACCTTTTCTGTGCACTGCTATCCATAAGACTATTTCGAAGGCTTTGGAACGTAATGAGAGGAACTTGATAGTGTGTGTGTGTGTTTGCGAAGGATTTGCTTATTTTAGAGAAGGTTTTATTTATTTATTAACGGTGTCGTTGGGGGACAAAATTCCGTAACTTTTGATCGGCAGCTTCGGGATTAATTGTAAACCATATAAATTTTTAAGATAAGTGTTGATTTTTGTAAAACGTTTTATATGACAAGCCCATGGGGGGTTACTGGTAATTATTGAACTTGTTTTTAACTTAGTATTGTTCAATTAATTATAAAATACATTGTGCTGTACTTAAACATTTATAAGTGTATTATGAGTGCAGAAATGTATATTTTATTTTTTTAGAATGTGTTCTGTTTTACTTTCAGTAATTGAATAATTTTTGTTCAAATAATCTTTTGTTGTGGACTTTTCAATATGTTCGTGCCCCCACCCCACACTTTGGAAAACGCTGGGTTATAAGGCCCTTGTTACTTCAGTCAGTAAAACTATCAACTTCTGGGAGAAAGGGGTTGCCAACCCAACTATTCCCCTAAATATTTTAATCAGTAACATTATGCTATGCTTCCGTCTAGAGTTTAATTTTCGAGTTCTTTTCTAGGGACATCTGAAGATTTTTTAAATCTTTGGGTCCTCATGCAAAAGCAGGCCCAATCTGCGACTCTTTTAAATAGACGGTATATAGCATACATAGTCAGATTCTTGTACAAATGGTTGTCCGTTTAAATAAATGCGTTTGACTCCCAAACTGATGTAGGCCTATGCCTAGACATGGACAACGGAAAAGAAATGACAATGCAACCTTGCAACTGTTGCCAGTTGACATATAGTTTGAAATTTCCAGTTTTTCAGAGAATGAGTTCAAGAATAACCTTTAGCGATTAACATTAGTCTGATCATTATCTTATTGAGACTGAGTCAAGTACGAGACCCGGACGTGGGCACGTCCTCCGGTGTATAATGCCTTAAAACGTCCCTGACTACTTCAGTGGAAGCTCTTGAACTTGGTGACTCTCGGGTAGAAAGGTTAAAGCATAGTGTTACGAATTTTGTATAAAAAAGTGTAAATAATTTGTATTTGGATGAGTAGCGCATTTATATTACTCTATGTTGTATTGATTTTGTATTAGAAATTGTAATATATTGGCAAGCAACACCATTCCTTACGTTATAAGGGTGATTCAGTGGGAAATTGGCAAAATCTTGGCGATAGAGCCAAATTGGCCTCATTTATGAAGACGTCGGGGACTTGGTGACCTTGACCACAATTTGGCGACTGTGTTGGTGAGTTTGGGGACCTATGGATTCTTCTAAATATTAGTGGAGAAATACCCTAATTTCACGATTTATGACACAAGCGGATCTATCTCGAAGGATCCGCGAGTCCTATAAATACGGAGAAGCTCTTCGAAACTAATTAGTATTGTTTTGACTAGCGATTAATTAGTATTGTTTTGACTAGGGATTAGTTCGGCTGCTAAGTAGGACGAGCGGTTCTTGTGAATAATCTTTTGCATACGTATATCTTAGACACTGATACTTGTGTCTGAGCGCTGTTGAAGGAGTGAAGACCTCCTGAGATTTACTCTGCGATCTTCACTGTGTATCCTGTATTTCAAGAACTGATTTTCGACAATATATTCTTATCACTCTTAAAAAACTATCTTGATCTTTGCGACTGATTTTCATAAAATCCTTGAGCCCCGGATCTATGTAACAATAATTATTCCAACCCTTTAGCTTCAAATCCTGAGAAATGTGTCCAGTACCACATTTGAAAACTTAACTAAAAAGGAAACTCTTTGCAGCGTCAGTTATTGTCACCTTTACTACTGTCACAGTAAGATTCAATTGATCAGATAACAACAAAATGTAACACATTTAAGAACTTTTTTTGCCAAAAATTTGGTTTGTCCAAATTTAATTCCCTGAAAAATGTCTTATGCAAGAAATATTTAACATTTGGATACCATTTTTAATTATTTTAAAAGAATAAAAACGTAAGAGATATTTTTTTAGTAATGTATATTGATTTTTGTGATTTTGATTTATTTCTTAATACAATATAAACCAATAAATAAATGTTTGAACCTTCTCCTTTTATCTATTTCCTTCTTACATTCCAAGTAGACAATTTTTAAGGAATCCTTCAAATCTGTGTCTCTCTCGAATATAAAAATTCTAAAATAACGTTAAAACGTTAAATGAACGAACATAACTTTTATTGTTGCTTTTCCTTGGAATGAAAATACGAAATCACATTCCTTGAAATGAAAGGGAAAATACGTTTTTAAGATTTCTCTGTCACTTTAAGCGCAAAGGTGCTATTGAATTGGATATAAACTCTTAAAGAAATAAATCTGATTGTCAAAAAAAGAAGTGGGGAAAGCTATGTTCCCAACTATAAAACTTACAAGAAATTCCTCGGGATTGAAAGAAGGGCTCTAAAGTATTTTTACAGACTTTAAGCAGATTGGTTGGTTTCTTTTTATTTTGATATCTTATTTGGTGTTAAAGTAGAACTGATGTTTACAACTTCCTGAGATCTCAAATCAAATTTGACATAATAATTCGGTTTAACTTTTTTCAAATAGATTTTAATATAGGAATGACTATTTTAAGTGACAGTATTAAAGTGCGATTATTTTCTATAATTACATTTTTTAATATTTATTTAAATTTTTTTTAAAAAAAATAAACTATGATTTAAAATTTAAATTGTTTTGTTTTGTTTAATAGAAAGTTATATTAACTGAAGAAGAACTTACAGCAAACATCAGAAGATTTTTTACTGCACAGAAAAAAGTTGCAAGAATAATGCATACTCTTTCAGAAAGCAGAACATTTTACTGATTTTTCTATTTTACTTTAGAATAAGAAAAAAATGATACGTTTGCCTGAAATATATTTAAGAATCCTTGACCTGTATTTAAAGAAAAAAATGCTTTTTGAATTTTTCTAAATTTTTTAGAAACATACTTTTTTATAGATACATACTTTGTATATAGATATATGTTATTATAAATACATGAACTATGTTAATATTTGAATTTTCATATCAATAGATTGGCTTGAAAGAATACAGTTGTAAATATTTTCCTTTTATATCTAATAAATATAGAAAAATGCGTTAAAATCGCGTAGCAAAGTTCAGTTTTTTTTATAGGAAAACACACAAATATTTCCATTAATTAGTTAAGTGATATTCTTTTTATTGTTGAATTTTTTAAAACTCACATTTAAGACCTTTCATTACCGACCATTCTCGAAACCCCATACCAATATCATTTTAGATCAAGGGTGTGTCAAACTCAAAGTCTAACTTTGGCCAAACAAACAAGGTTTAACTTTAGCTGGGCCACAAAAAAGTATCTATATTTATAGAGACGTAGGTTTATTTCATATAAAGCATTATAATAAACATATACACTGAAGAGACAAAAAAACTGGTACAGGCATGCGTATGCAAATAAAGAGATATGGAGCCAATCAGAGTAAGGCGTTGCGGTCGGCAAAGCCTATATAAGACAACGAGTGTCTGGCACAGTTTTTAGATAGGTAACTGCTGCTGCAATGACAGGTTATCAAGATTTTTTTAAGTGAGTTTGAACGTGGTGTTATAATCGGTGCATGAGAGGTGGGGCATAGCATCTACGAGGTACTCACGAAATTTGTATTTTCACGTACGACCATTTCACGAGTGTATCGTGATTATCTGGAATCCGGGAAGACATCAAATCTACGACATGGCTGCGGCCGGAAAAAGACCATACAAGAACGGGACCAACGACGACTGACGAGAATCATTAAGCGGGATAGATGTTCAACCCTTCCGCAATTTGCTGCATATTTTAATGCTGGGCCATCAACAAGTATCACCGTTTGAACCATTCAACGAAACCACATCGATATAGGCATTTGGAGCTGAAGGCCCACTCATGTACCCTTGTTGACTGTACCATACAAAGTTTTACATCTCGCCTGGGCCCGTCAACATGGACGTTGGACTGTTGATGACTGGAATCACGTTGCCTGGTCAGACAAGTCTCGTATCCAATTGAATCGAGCTGATGGACGAGTACGGGTATGGAGACAGCCACAGGAATCCATGGACCCCACATGTCAACAGGGAACTGTTCAAGCTGGTGGCAGCTTAATGATGGTATGGGGAGTGTGCAGTTGTCGTGATATGGGACCCCTTGATACGTCCAGATACGACTCTGACAGGTAATAGATACATAAGCATCCTGTTTGATCACCTGCACCCATTTATGTCCATTGTGAATTCCGACGACCTTGGGGAATTTCAGCAGGACAATGTGACACCCCACACATTCAGAATTGCTACACAGTGCCTCCAGGAGAACTCTAATGAATTTAGACACTTCCGTTGGCCACAAAAATCCTCAAACATGAACATTATTGATTATATATGGGATGCATTGTAAAGTACTGCTAAGAGAAGAGCTCTCCACCCCCTCTTACTCTTACAGATTTATGGACAGCTCTGCTGGATTCATAGTGTCAATTACCTCCAGGACTACTTCAGAAATTAATTGAATCCATGCCACGTCGTTTTGGGGCTCTTCTTCGGGCTCGTGCATGATATTAGGCAGGTGTACCAGTTCTTTTGGCTCTTCAGTGTATAAAGGAACAAGAAAATTCAATGTTTACGTCCAGAGACTTGGCATCTCTTCTCTAAAACTAACTTTTCAATTTCGGGAAAACTTTTTTAAAAATTTTATTATATATTATTGTGTGCCGATTTATACGCCGAGCCACAAAAATGTTCATTGTGGTCTGTGCGTTTGACACCCCTGTTTTAAATCTACTAGTAGAGGAAGATTTGCCATGTGTTTTTTCTGTTTACCACGAACGGCTGTCTCCGTTCTTTGCGGAGCCGCTTAAAAATCCAGTGATTGAGTATTAACACAATGACTATTGGCGACGGACCTCGTAATTTTGAACCACGGTCAAGTGACAAGAATGATTCCAGAGCTGGCACTTCCTACTCCGAACTTCTATACCATGGCAAAAAGAGGACATTGAGCCTCAACAAATTTAACGTCCTTTTGCACTACAGGTTTTCGTTAGTACAAGGTCTCGAGCAAATCCCAAGCCGAGAATCAATCTGGGACCGTGATCACCAGCTAACGTAGCTTCTTTGCCAGTGAGTGAGTGATTATTAACGTCGCCCTGTTCAGCTAATTGAGGGCTGTTGGTGACGGTCCTCGTAATTTTAAATAATGGTCAGTTGACGAGGATGGCACCTGAGCTGGCACCCCTCTTCTAACTGCAACCTCTCACCAACATAAGGACGTTTGAGCTCTCGAGGGTTTTAACGTGCATCTCTACCTTACACGGTGGGTCTTCAGTTGTACTAGGCTCGAACTCATGACACACAAGCCACGAGTTTGTAACCTTAACCACTAGGCTACCACGACCAGAGCTACTTTGCCAGAGAAAACACTACAAAGGATTTAAAAAGTGCTCATGTAAGAAAAAATGTGTAATACTAAACATGTGCTTGTTTTAAAATAATAAGCAGTTCAATTCAAAGTGACATCACAGGAATCCTTGCTTGAATAAATAATGAAAAGTAAAATAAAAGTATCTCATAGAATTTTTTTTAATAAATTTAATTGTTTTAAAAAATTTACACAATGTTTTTATGAAGCAATAATTTTCTTCCCAGCATGTATTTTTGTTGATAATATTTAAATATAATCTATTTTTGCAGAATATTCTTTTTTCCCTTTTCTGTTTAACTAATAGCTATATGAGAAATATAATAAATTGTTTCATCTCTACTCTCCCTTATTATTTATCAATTATTCATCCGCAAAAGGGATTTAATGTAATTTTCGAGAGAATTTAGCTATTTAGGATCAATGAATTTATAAAACATCTTTGAAATTGTTTTTTTTTTACTTTAACAATCTATAATTAGTTGTTTCATGAAATACCTAGTTATTACATAGAATAACTTGGTAAAGTATGAATTTGTTCACCTACTTTTATACTTTAACTGACTTGTCTAGTTATTTTATAAAATACCTAGTTATTCTAAGAAATAATTGAATTATACACTTTAACGGTAACATATAATTTATTTTCGAAAATTGATCGACTTTAAATAGTTATTGAAGTAATTTACAAATCATTTGTTAAATATTACTGCTTAAAGTGTTTTCTATCTTATTGCGTTTAAAAATAAATAAACAACACTTAAATATAAATAACCACTTTAAATATATATTAACACTATAATAAAAATAACTATAATAATATTAAAACTACTATCCCGAAGGGCATATATAGAAGAGATATATTTGTTTTCTCCATAAAACTATTTCTTATTATCATTCCATTTTTACTATCTCAAAAAATATAGTCCCCTTTACTAAAACTAGATTATGTGTAATGGATACTGGATGAATTAAGAGTTTAATTGACGAAGATCAGCCCGAAAGAAGCGCTTCTAAGACCTGAATGCAAAAATCTCTTAAAACATTCCTCTGAAAGGGCATTTGCTCTTTATATAGCAACGAGATTAATTGAAAATTTAAAATAATCTAAGAAGCTCAAATATAAAAGTTTTTGAAGTGCAGATAATATTATTTTTTGATATCCTCCCGAGAAAGCTCAAGTATAGAAATTATCTAAATTTAGCAAATTTAGTCACAGGTTTGGTATGAAATAATTTTTATTTATTTTTGTTCACAAGTAAGATGGTTTAAAAAAGGAAAACAATCTATTATATTAAATACCGAATTAAATTTCTCTCTGCAGGAAAATTTTAAAAATAATAGTCAAAGGTAAAAAATTAGTAACGTAAGATACCAAGGCATGTATATTTAGGAAGTTTCAAGGATAAATATCGGCTGGGTGGCGTGATTGGTTTGTTGTTAGCCTTCTGTACCCAAGGTTGCGGGTTCGACCCCGGCCCAAGTCAATGGATTTCATGATGCAGAAAATCGACAGCAGTCATATCGTATGATTATACGGCATGTAAAAGATCCCTAGAGGGTGCTCTAGGCAAAATTAAATCCTAGTACAAGTTCGCATCGTCAGAGCTCAGGTGCCTCCCTCTAGGGAGGAAACTGGGCGTCAAAATTACCTGCGGCGATTGGTATCCGCCAATATGGCGCCTCACTAAAAATGATACCAGCTTTCGGTGAATGTACTAGGTAGAGATTGATGAACTCTGTTAATAACTGTTTATAATCTGCCATTAGAAATTTAAAAAAAAATCTTTATTTCCGCTTTTCATCTGTCTTTTTTTTTTTTTTTAGTTCATATTATTCCTGTTAGTGTTCTAAAGATCATGAATAAATATAGCAAAAATATAATGTTTGTTATATATTTATTATTGTAGGCTTATATTTTTTAGAGAACCAAGACGTTATTAACCTTCAGAAAGTCGATTTTTCAATTTTAATCTTAAAAAAAAGTAAATTTAATGCCGATTCTAAAAAATGTGTATAACATATATAGGTTTAAAGCTTAATACCTGAGTAATTGCAGTTTTAAAATGTAAACAACGGCTATTACGTTTCATCATATGTCTTGTATCTGGAGAAAAGTTCATCTACAAACATTCCCTCCCAGAACCAGTTATTTCTAAGATTAAAATCTTAATTAGAAACATATACATAATTTTTAAAACATATATTTAGAGACTTAACTGCAAAAGAACTTTTACTAAAATGTTTGCGTGATCGTACTCAGAATGCAAATGAAAGCTTCAATAACTGGGTATGGATTCAAGTTTCAAAAAACAAATTTGTGAACAAAAAAAATTGCAAATTGTTGTAATGGAAGCAGTGATATGTTTTAATGAAGTTTCATAGTCAAGAATAAAATTATTAAGATAACTAAAAATGAATCCTGGGAGTAACACTTGAGAAGGCCTTCGAAAAATTGACAAACTGAAAATTTGGGAAGCTGAGATGACGGTTCAAAAAGCCAACAAAGAGGCCAGGACTATTGAAAGACAAAATAAAAGGAAGAAGGAAGCTTTAGAAGTGTTCTTTCAAGATGAATACAAATTTGGAGTATTCTAAATACCAAATTTTAGTAAGAGCTGTACTATTTTATATAGTTTTTTCATATTACTAATAATATGTTTTTCTAGTATTTAGGTACACACGTAGAAAAATCTATCAATTATATTTTAGTGAAACTTGGTAAGAGTTTTTGTATAGTAATAATACATTTAATGTGGTACTAATTTATTTCCGGAAATGTTAGTATTTTTATTTTTACTGCCATTTGTTTAAAAAAAATTACCATTTTTATCAAAATTTCAAAAGGTTATATATAAGATTCAATTTTTTTTTTAAAAAAATTCTAAGCAATTAAATATAAAAAAACTAGAGCATGGAAATAAAGGTTGTAACTAAAACAGCATGTTTTGTGGTTTTATGTGTTATAAAAGGAAAAAAATACAGGTACCTAATCACCACATATACGAAAGTACTTTTTGGAGTGTACTTTTTAAATCCTTACATTTTTAAAAATATTGTACATTTTTAAAAATTTTATGTTATAGTATATTAAGAAAAGTATATAGATTGTGTGAACTCAAATTTTTACGTATTGAGTATTTTTGTTTTTCAAAATAATGTTCCTTCGTAAATCGAAATTTTGCTTGTTTAGCGTTATCAACAACATCCCGGTTGCCTTAAAAAGAAATATAAAACAATTAAGTAAAACTCTTTTCAATTTTTCTTAAAAGGATATTATATTAAAACTTTTAAAAAAATCAATAAAATTCAATTTCGAACTCATAATTCAACACTTCTTAAGAAAGCTTTTTTAAGTAATATTTTTTTGCTTATAAAAAATATCGGGTGTTCAAAAATTTTAGTTACACTTACAAATTTTAATTACAAATAAACAAACAAGGGTATTCACTTTCGGTGTTTTAATGTTCCCTAAAGCAGTGTTTCTCAAACTATGGGGCGCGCCCCCCTGGGGGGGCGCGATACACCTACAAGGGGGGCGCGAGAATTACGAAAATAAAAGTTTCAAAAAAATTTATTTACTAGAATGAAGAAAAAATCAAAAAATTTCTGACATAATAAAAAATATACACATTTACACGGAAAAATATATATATATATATATATATATATATATATTATCTGCGATTTTACATGATCGAAAAAAAAAGCTTTTACTTTAAAACCTCATTTTTTAGCTATCTTTGATACTAAAACCAAATAAAAAACGTTTTATTCGATTTGCTGTAATCCCATGATGAGAGATTTTTTTTATTACGTTTCGTTTTCAAAGCGAAAATGCTACTCTTTTAGAGGAAAGACAAAATCCAGAGCCATAATCAAAAAACATTTTATGAAAATAAAAAGTTTTCGTCACTGTTATATATTATTGCCATCAGCTGTAGGCAGCAGAATGTATTTGCTGCGGTTTGACCTTCGAGCTTACTTGTACGGTTAGTTACGACCCTGCTCTTATGTATTTGTTTTTTCATTTAGGGAAGTTTGAAGGATTACTAAGCCAAGCATAATGAAAAACGTTTTACATAATTTTTTTAGAACATTCATATCGTAATAAATACACTTTTAATCTGGGAGCGGTCACGTCGATCACACAGTGCACGAAATCGGTAATTCTGGCAAAATTGTTTAATTGTTACCAATGGCCCTGACACTATCCTCCTGTTTGACAATCTTAACGTGAACTAAAATATATTTGTCACATATCTCCCTCTTTTTTGGGAGTGACAGACGTTTTTTTTACGATCTTTAGGTACTTGTTTTGTCTGAGTTCCCGGTGTGTTAACTTTTTTTCCAAAATGTTTTCTGTGTCCTTAAAAGTAGGTGAGTATATTTTCTCCTTATGAAATTATTCACTGGAATTACGATTTTTATTGTGTACTATAAAAATAATTATAAAAAAAGGATTGGGGTAACTCAAATAACCCCGCTCGACCATTAGTATCGAGTGCGCGCCTGCTCCAGGGTTAAAACATGTTGAAGTCTTTTCACTTTAAATATTAAAAATAATACAATTATTCTTCATCGGAATTTTTTTTATTGTTCATTATTCAACATCAATTCTAAATGCTAATTCTTTGAGACTTAAAATTACAGTTCGCTTAAAACTAATTATAATTTGAGCAATCATTTTAAAAAAATCAGTTTACATTCTTGTAAACATTGTCGCACACTTGGCTTTATTCTCCTTACAATTAAGCGATTATATCAATAATGTTTTATTTTCTTATAAATGAACTCGTGCCAAGAGCGGGTACTTCAGTCGGTACTTCCATGGGCTTGTCTTACAGAGCAAAGTTTTTCAAAGGAATGCTTATGATTAGAAATTGACCCTCTGAGTTCTTTTTCTACATTTAGCTTATATCTATATTTTGTCTTCTGAGCAACCAGCGCATTTTGCAATATGTTCCAATTTAAAAATTAGAGAAAGGAAAAATAACATAATATAATTATCCTATCACTTAATTTTTTTTTAACTCAAAAGTAACATGTACGAAATTTAATACTTTTGTCATGAATTTGTACGGTTTATAATAAAGATTGTTGCTTTAGCGTCAAAGTGCATTATTATTGCATTCAGTACATTATTAATGTATAAGGGGGGGCGCGATAAAAATTGTGATTGAAAAGGGGGGCGCCAGTATTGAAAGTTTGAGAAGCACTGCCCTAAAGAAAATACCAAAGGTTTTTTACAATGTTTTATTGCCCGATTTCAATATGCATACCATTAGTCGCGCGCAACATATCTAGTCTATGCGAGAAACGTCATCTCATCTGCTAAGGCAGCCAATTTTTGTTTTTGAAAAAACGCCACATATTGTCATAAATTTTCCATGCAACTTATAAATGGTGGACCTTGAGACGATGCACTTCTTTTACACGTGGTCCAATATTAACGTTGTACACGTGTTGTAAATTTAAATTCGATAAACCATGCTACAAATTACGTTTGATCTTGCAGGGAACCCGTTTTAAAATTAGAATTTTTCAAAACGCGAACGTTGCATTATCTATTGTGTATTTTATTAAACAGAAACTTTAATAATTTTTTCATGGAATACGGAATAAACATTAAAAATAAACGGATTTCTTCGTTTATTTTTAATTAGTTTTTGAAAAAGTAGCCATACTTTTCGAACACCCTGTATTTTATTTGGTAATTCTCACATCTGTATAATTTCTGCAAAAAAATATTAAAAGTTAAAAATGACAGAGCCAAAATTTTTTAACAAATCTAGCTCGTATGTTTGAGAAATTGGAGACCTGTAGAAAGAAAAGATTTGAAACACGAAGAAAAAAACTGATAATTTAAACAAAAAAGGAACAAAATAAATAACTATTTAAAAATCTAATCCATTTATAGTGCAGTCATTCATACAAGAGTTTCAGTTAAAACTTTTAAAAATAAAGCAAAATGAAACCGGAAATAAAGAATTAAAGTTAATAAACTTATTAAAATTGAGGTCATACAAAGCTTATATCCATATATCAGATTTTATGTTTGCACGCAAGAACCACGTACGTAAATAATACGCCATATAGCGCTCAAACAACCATAAATTTGCATAGAAAGTAAAGTAGCAAAACCTGAAAAAGCGTTGCCGTATTTTCTTGATGAGTGGAAAATTTACGATCAGAATATACAGCCTCATATTGATGTTCTACGTTACCTGTTCCTTCCAATTCTTTCTTGTTTTGCGTTATACTTACGAACTACGCATCATAAACAATATATTTTACGACTCTCTTTCAACATTCTATGCAAGTTTTCATTTTACTTCATTTCTCGATTTGTTAGGGCTGGAGGAAAAAAATCGTTCCAGGTCAGAATTGCAAAGAAAAGAAGATGCAATATTTTTAGATGAGAAGACTCTTGTTCGAAGATACATATTGTTTTTTTTACATCTTTTTCTCATTGAAAAAAGTGCATACGCTTAGATTTTTGTTTTCTCAATTGCAGAGGAGAATTCGCCTGAAGCCCAATACTGAAGATGAAAGTTAAGAAACCAATCAAAACGAAGAACGCCCAGAAATGCAAATCATGTGGCTTTGGTTTTGTTTTTATCTTTTTAATCTGTTCCCTGGAAGAATGTTGCGTTGAAAGTATTTGTTTTTAGTGATGTGAGATCCATATATTATTTCCATTCTTTTATTGGATTTTCTAAATCAAGATAAATTACTGAATATTTTTTCATTTTCATTAAACAGGATAAATGCTTGTCTTCTTTCCTATTCATATAACAATAAATTAGACAGTAATGAATATTATGGAATAAAAATCTTTGCTATTTTATTAGGTTGGTAAGAAAAAAATGATATTTTTTTTAGATTTCATTATTCTATCGTCTTTGGAAAACCAATAGAATAAATTTAATTTAATAAAACCACTAGAAGAGAGTTTCCCATATTCTTTCGCCCGAAAACAATACTTAGCTATAAAGAAAGTTTCGGCTCCTTTACATTGTATCCATAGAATGTCACTATGGTTACAATAAGCTAATGGTCATGTTTCGTAGATCTTGACCCGTATTGTTTAATCGTACTACAAGTTCTGATGCAATTTTAAAGGAGTTAAAATCAAAACCTTTGTAATCAAATTTAAAACTAAATCTTTATAATTTATTTTATCGTTAAATTTAACATATTGTTCCTTTTTCTTCCTTAAGTCTCTTCAGTCAATCATCTAGCTTTGAACGCATACTGCGGATGGAAATTTACACCACTGCTTTTCTTAAAGAGCCTTTAAGGTTGTTTAAGTTGAGATGCAGTTTAGTACAGTGGGTACTGTAACTCGTGAGTGTCTGCGTGAGCGAGATTACAGATGGTTTGGTCCGTGAGGACAGCCATAAAAATTATTCTCATGGTGGTTGCCTTACTCTTTCAGTAATTGTTTCCCGGGTCAGTAAGATATCAGTTCCTCTTGGAGGCAGGCCCCGTTCATAAGTAGTGTGAAGGAAACCGACCTGGTGCTGCTTTGCTTGGAACAAGCATTAGCCAAAATAAAAAGATTCTTGCTAGGCTTCGCAGTGGACTCACTCGGCACACGGCATGTGGAGGGTCTTAAAGTTCACCCTTCTTGTCCGAATTGCAATGTGAACCAAGTCGTTCCGACTGACATCTTGGCTTCTATTGGTTGTGTGAGGTGCCATTAGGGTCTCATTAGCAGAACTCTCCCCCATCTATACTTATCAAAATTGACGAATAGGGAATCAAGTTGTCGAGATGGGACATTGTATCCCTAAAGAAAAGAACTGTCTCTTCTTTCCTTATGCCTAGGAATTAACATATGTGAACTGTTTCGAAAAAATGGCTTTGGTGTCGCCACACCTTTTCTTAGCCGACATACAGACGATCGATTGCCACAACGCTCTACAGGAAGGAAGTTTCAAGGAACATCCCTTTTGTGTTGCACATATGGGACGCAGACAACTTGAATCGAGAGTAATGTCGGTGGTTCAGGACAAGGACACTTCCTCAGTGAAAATGTGATAAGACAAGATAAGACTAGATAGTGAACATGAACGTCTTGTAATGGGGATCAGACATACCAGTCGATTGTTCCCCCGCGCCAATTGAGTAGGAATACATTGAGGGGAGTTAGGTGCAAATGTATTACACCCGCCAATGAGAGGTGATTGGGGGCGTAAAAGTAACCCACCCATGGAGTTTATAGGGGTCGGCTCGGAAGTGGACATAACTCTTGATCTCCAGCCATAACCGGAATGGTTTCGCTCTTCAAATTTGGAGTTTGTGGGGGTAACCGGCCCTCAAATGCCAAGGGAAATGAACTCTCGATATCTTTCCTTTTACGAAATAACTTCGTATTGAAGTTTCGTGCTCTTCGAAGACTCTCAATTTAGTTTGCTGGGATAGCCCTGCTCAAGTGCAGACTGATGAATCTTGCCTAATAGAGAAATATGGATTACCGGAGTTAGAAGCACAACGACTAACATACTGAAACTGAAATAGAACTTTTCTGTCGCGAAAACTTTAAAGTGTGGTATTTTACTTTTGAATTTGTCGTTTATTTATTATTTACTCTAGAATAAAATGTCTTTTAATGATTTTCTGTGTGGTCTTTGACTCTACCATGTCACGATGTTACAGTTGCCAAAACAGCCACCAGCTCCCAAATCCTGCACAGTTCTAAAGGGTGTTTTTTTAGAGGTATAGAACTTAAAATTGCAATAAAACAACGATGTATTATTCGATTGACACGTTTTTTTTTATTCGAAAGATAATCTTGTGGCATTACATTTTTAATATGATCAAGCAAGGCGTAGATTCGTCGAATGGGATCAAAACGAGATTGCCATTGTTCCCGATTTTCATAAGCGAATTTTGTTTAGCGATGAAGGGCACTTCTGGTTGAATGGATACGTCAACAAACAAAGCTGCCGCATTTGGAGTGATGCTAATCCACAAGTGTATGTCGAAACACCGTTACATCAAGAAAAACTGGTTGTTTGGTGCGTTTTATGGGCTGGTGGAATCATTGGTCCGTACTTCTTCAAAAACAATGAAGGCCACAACGTTACAGTCAATGGTGATCGGTATAGAGCCATGATAACTAACTTTTTCATTCCTGAATTGAACAATCATGATGTCCAGGAGCTGTGGTTCCAACAAGACGGCGCAACATGTCACACAGCTCGTGCTACAATCGAGTTATTGAAAGACAAGTTTGGTGACCACCTAATTTCACGTTTTGGACCTGTGAATTGGCCTCCAAGATCTTGTGATTTAACACCGCTAGACTATTTTCTGTGCGGCTATGTAAAGTCATTGGTCTATGCGGATTAGCCACAAACTCTTGACCATTTGGAAGACAACATTCGCCGTGTTATTGCCGATATACGGCCACAAATGTTGGAAAAAGTCATCGAAAATTGGACGTCCAGATTGGACTACATCCGAGCCAGCCGTGGCAGTCCTATGCCAGAAATCATATTTAAAATGTAATGCCACAAGATTATCTTTCGAATAAAAAAAATTCATGTCAATCGAATAATACATCGTTGTTTTATTGCAATTTAAAGTTCTATACCTCTAAAAAAACCTTTTTCATTTTTCAAAAGCGTATGGTTTTATGGACTTGATCTAGATGTTTCGTCGATCAAGTGGGGGTAAGAAAAAACAAGTTGAGATAGTTTTTTGCATACATTTGCCTCCAATGCAGATGGCAATTAAAATCCGAGTAGATTTAAATCTGGACGTCTGACCTGTGCTGTCCTGCACATTCTCTTTCAACCACCGCTGGATCATTCTCGCCTTAAGAGCAGGAACAAAGTCCTGTTGAAAAGTTCAGTAGTTTCCAATGAAAACACAATTTTACGGTCAGGGGTTTCACGATTGGTTCTAAGATAATATCTTCATAACATTTTGAAGTGGTTTACACTCCTTTCTAGTAAAAATGAATAACTGAGTCACCTTCATAGCTGATACCCCAATACACCATTGAGGAAGCCAGATGATGAACTGTTTGTAAGCATTTTTTTCTTCACTTTAGCATCTTCAGCCCTCCTTGAGTATGCAAGTCCATCCTTGTAGTTGGAAGATTCTAACGAATTAAAACCTTTTCAGTAAACAGAATTCGTCCGGGGCCTTTATGAGTATACCAAAACAGTGTTTTTTGCTTTATGGAATTTTCATATTATGGTACTGTAACGTATATAGTGCTTTCGATGCAAGGGATTCAAGTAAGACATATTCTTCTGCACCTGTAAACCACACAATTTACAAATTTTTGAACTTATACAAACTAACTTTTGATCTGCTTCAAATCTCAATTTACCTTCCTTCTCGGATCTCATTCAGTTTTAAAAACTTGTTTTCGCTCCCCCTTCCTTGTCATCTTCTCTACTCAATCAACTTTAACTAAAATTCAACTTTATCAACTATAAAAATATCGAGGCTTTACAAATACCAATCTATAAGACTTGCGTATTTTAGCAAATAACGGATAGATTTAAAGGCTGTAAAATGGTTTCTAGGAGGAATTGAGAAAATTTAAAATACTCCCATTTTCCTTGATGTCTTAAATATGAGTCTTGTTTGATGAGATGAAATTGAAAAATAAGCGAGATAGATTTTAATAATATTCAAATTACTCAAACATTTTTAAAAAGCGATTTTGAAGCATTACTTTAGAATAACCAAGCAAGATCTTAAAAAAAACTGATAAATATTTCCAAAAATTAAGTTAATTTTTTCACATTAGGAAAATATTAAGTCTCTTATTCTGTATACAATTTAAGATGAGTAACATCAATTGAAACTCTGTGGATATTAGCAATATAACTTTAAATTCTTTAGATGAATTAAGCTTTAAATCATTAAAAAAAAGCAAAATGTTGAACAAATACTAAAAATTTTACAAAAAGTGGACTATTTCCTCGAATGATTTGGGTATAAATAGGATTTATTTAAATTAATTTACATACTGATTTATGTGCTAAGGGTTTTAGCACTATAGCGTCCGGGATTTCGATTACCCTTAAACGTCTGCCGGTGTCATTTCGAAACCGTGATACAAGTTTTATAAAATAAATGCAACAACTAAACAATTGCTGGACTACTGTTCAGTAGGGTTTAATTTTAAGACTTTTTGATACCATTTCATTAAAAAACCATATTTTATGACCCTTTATATAACAAAAACCTGACGTTGACATTATGTTTCGCGAAGCTTGTTGGACTACTGCTTTGTCGCAATACATTTCGAGTCGCAAATCTTCCAGGAACGTTACTATTATGCGGTATCCATTCTGCGCCATCCCTAGCGATATATATATATATATATATATGTATCTGGATTTTTTGGAATATTATCAGTTTCATCTCTTCACTTTATTCAGATTCTTCGCAGTCACTTTCCCTCAATCTTATGTCTTCATTATAATCTATAAATTAGAGAAAGACAGCTAGCTCACAACCACCCGATTCATGTTTTCAAAATCTTTTACATTAAATTAGCAATTTCATCAGGGCATATACCTTTTTCTACGAGCCATCGTTTCAGGGTGTTTGCTTTGCACTAGGTTCGAAAATCAATTTTTTTAATGAACAAATAACAAAATGCTATGTTACGGAACACTTAAACACAACAACTTCAGAAAAATAGATTCCTTTCCGCTGTTAACTCAATAACATTGCATTCAAGGTCAAATAAATGTGCGATATTACTTTGGAAAGTTTATTTTACTAATAGTAATGATGAACAACAGCTATTTATGATGATAAATTGCCCTGGTGTCGAAATGAAACCAGTGGACGTTCTAGGTATATTTAGTTATAAAATTTCTTCTACTTAACCAATAATCACAAAACGTTTACTGTGTTCTAGGATCTACCATGGTAAGTAATTAAAAGTCCCCAAAATTTTTCAAATTCCCTGAAAAATACGAAAAGGAGAACAAACTGAACAGACTCCGGTGTCAGATTGACACCGATGGACGTTCTAGTGTTAAATGTATCTATTTAAGTATTTTTTTCTAAAATCTTTCCTTTAACAATTAAATTTAATTTTTAGTTCGTAAAAGTTGCGATCGGTGACGTAAACGTAAACGGAGTATCAACTTTAAGTCCATATTTTACTAAGCAATAGTAATATTGGAAGATTCTTTTTAATTCAACTGCAACTAAGTCTCAAAACTCTCACATATTCCAGAGTAGAAAGAAAAAGATCCAGTTTAAAAAAAATGTGTCTTTCTCATTTGAACCATATTTCTGCATTATGTACACACACACACACAACGGTGCAATAATTTTCATTTAAATCTATATTGAAGTTAATTCAAATATCCAATTAAAATATTCTCAAAGTAAGACTTAACTTTAAACAATCTGAATTTCTGAAAATCTTTACATTTATGTATGTAAAAAAATATCAAAAGATGCAGCTAGTTTAGAAAGAAATAAAATTCTATAAAAGTTCTAAAATGAACGATTATTAGTTTAATACTTCTTTTCAGATGGCAAGCATTCGATCTGCATTAACTTCTTTTAATATTTATTTGTTTTACTATGAGTAAATTAAATAATTCATAATTAATTAGTATTGATAATTTAAGATATCCGACTACGATATTGGAGCCGTAATTTTGCAAAAGCGTACAAACAAATATTTCTTTAATATTTAGTATTACTTATATAGATTAAAATTCACATATAAAATTATTTTAGTACTATTAGTACAATAACAAAATATTTAAATGCAATATTTTGGCAAATAATGAACATAGAATTACTTATTTTCAAAACATTCTTCTTTTATAAAAAAATGCTCTTCTGATATAATAATATTTTACTTATATACAGATAACGCTTATCCAGAGAGCTCGAACTACGATTTTTGAAAAATTCGCATTATTTTAAAAATTACTACCAATTGAAATTATTTTATTGGTGTTTTTTTTGTTAAAATTTCACCACTCAGAATGTATTAAAATAAAGGTATAAATATACTTCTAAATTATATATTTCAAGCATTCTAGTTCTGGCTCTGTACAGAGGTCTAAACTATATAAAGACAAAATATTATTATAGAAGCATTTTCCATAAAACCATAATGTTTTGAAAGTAGCTCATTCAATGTTAATTTTTTGGCAAAATATTGCATTAAAGTATTTTTTTTATTGTAATAATGTACTTAAAACAATTTTATTTGTATATTCTAATCTTAGTGACATCAAATATTAAAAAAATGTTCGTTTGTACGCTATTGCAAAATCACGGTTCCGAACATAGTCGGATACATTAATTAAATAGTAATGAAAAGTATTTTGTAAAAGAAACGTAAATTTTTATATCTAGAGAGTATTTTCAACTATCTGTGTTAAAATTTGGCAAATATATTTATGTAAAGCGATTGAAGTAACTGTTATTATAGTATAGAAAATTTTAACCTTATTATTATATATCACATAAAAAACATTTTATTCAATAAATATCCAAGATATAAAAATAAATTAATTAAACAGAGTTGAGTATACAGTATATGAGAATATAAAAAATAAAACTATCTAAAACAAATCAGTAGGAGAAAAAGTATTAAAGTACTTTTCAACAAAAAAAAATGTTTAGTTTAAAATTTCGTTTCCTCGAAAACATTCGAATAATTTAAAATATTTCTAAGACGAGACAATTCACTCTTGTTAAAATTATTTATGCAATATTTGTTTTGAAAAGTTTTTGGATAATAAAAAAAATAAAATTGCAATTTTTGAAGCAGCATTAACCTGTAGTACATTGAAGAAGAAAGAAAGAAATATGCAAATAGCAAAAATATTCCGCTAAGTACCATTTTTACTGGAATTTAATCAAGACACTAAGCATATTTTGACATACAAGGAGTTTTTTCCTCTTCGTTCTTCAGCATTTTATTGCTTATTTCTTTCTACGAATATGGCAGCAATCGTCTCGAGAAATTTAGGTAAGATTAGGGTATATTAGAAAGTGAAGTAGTTTCGCAAACAGCGATTAAAATAACGCATAAAAAATAAGAAAAAAATCGAATCTCTAGTTAAAATATTTTTTGTTCATGTAGATATCTTTTAAGGAAGGAATAGAGAGAGAGAAAACAATTGTGATAAAATTACTCCACATAAAATATTATTTATTCATGAATTAAAATTATTTAAGTCTTATTCCCCGATTTTTTAAAGAATTGACATATAAATTATATTTTTTCTTTGTATTCTTATGAAATGATGTGAAAATAATTCTCTGTTAAAAAGAAATCCGCCCCTCAAAAATACTCTTGTCTTAAGTTTAATCAAATAGAACATCACACTTTATAAATTTTCAGTTTTTTTATTTAATAATACATAACAAAAAATTGGCTTTCAATCAACTTAAAATACCAAAAATGTTAATGCTCAATAGAACCATAAATTCTTAAGAAAAACTGCTAGATTTTATGTGTTAAACGTATCAATACAACTTTCGTTAGAACTATGTTATATATTTTAAGCAATGAACACTTTTTTTGCTCTATACATTTTAAACCAAGTTTGTCATACTCAAAGGCTAATTTCGGCCAAAAAAAAGAAAAAAGGTTTAACACGTTAGGTGGGCTGCAAAAGAAATCAATATTCATATTCTAACTTTTCACATATTTTAGATGCTATTTATGATTAAATCCGTACTTACGTAATTGTGGTACATTCAAAAAATAAATGTAAGCGCTTTGCTTATTAAGGTATCCGACTACGCTCAGAACCGTGATTTTAAAAAAGAGCATAAATGGATAATTTTCATGATATTTAGTGTCACTTAAATTAGAGAATACATGTATAAAACTGTTTTAAGGACGTTTTGATAAAAAATTATTTAAATATAATATTTCGGAAAAAAATTAACTTCGAATAACCTTTTATTAAAATGTTCTCCTTTTGTGAAAAATGCTTCTATTATACTAATATTTTGCCTGCATATAGCTCAGACCTTTCTACTGAGGCTTAACTATGAGTATTGAAAATTCCACATTTTTTTTCAGAGTTACAACCAATTGAAATAATTATAGGCGTTTTTTTCTTAAAATTTCTCCCCTCTGTTGTCGCAAAACATGGATAAACCCACTTTTATGTTATATATTTTAAAAATTCCAGTTGATCCTCTGTACAGAAGTCTGAGCTATATACAAGCAAAATAATACTATAATAGAAGCATTTCTCACAAAAGAAGAATATTTTGAAAATGGCCATTCTATGTTCATTTTTCGTCAAAATATTGTACTTAAATATTTTTTTATTGTAATAATATTCTTAAAACAATTTTATAAACGTTTTGTAATCAAAGTGACACTAAATATCATAAATATTATCCATTTATACGCTTTTGCAAAATCACGGTTCCGAACGTAGTCAGATACCTTAATAGCAAAAATGAGTATAATTAAAAAAAGTTTAGCGAATTCTACCTATATTATTTTTATTGGAGAGATTCGTGGTTTATATTACTTTACTATATATTATCGTGGGTCGATATATTAGCCGACCCGCAAAAAATTTTCATTGCGGACCACATGCGGTCAGCGAGTTTGACTCCATGTTGTAAACCTTACATAAATTTCGAAGTAATGGACGACATTTGTTAATTTTTGCTTTGTAAACCATTTTTCGTAAAAATAATATGTAAATATATTTGAAAATTAGCTCATTTTCTTATTTATTGTGCTATAAAGTGAATTAAACTTTGAATCTACCATACTGTTCGAATTAATTGGGACAAATGGCAAAAAAAGGATTTTTTTCTAAAACCCTAGCTTTTCATCATCACATACCTTAAGTAGATAGAAGAATCTCTATATTAGTATGAAGTATTTCTTCCTGTAACCGAAAAGACCTCTTCAAATGGTTTTGGTATTGACTCCGCTAGAGCAGCGCACATGTTCTTGACTTCATCATCGTAGAACCACACATGTATAGAACTTTTCATCATTTGTTCTATTGTCGTGTAACTCATCTTAGCTAAACGATTCTTCAGAATACGTCATACATTCTCAATACATATAGGTCTGGTGAATTACCTGACCAATTAAGCCCTTTTATTTTATTTTCCCGCATAAAATGCTGGACCAATATCGAATTGGGAGAAGAAGCCAAATCATGTTGAAATGTTCCGTCAAATGTTTCCATGGATGGAACAAATCTACTACGTAAAATTTCCATGTATTTGACATAATTCATCATGCCTTCAAAATAAAATAAGTTTCCAATGATATTTGCTGTGAACCCCCAAAAAAAAACCACATACGTTTAGAAGGTTGTTTTATACTATTGTATATTGGATAAGATATGACAACAGAGTTCTAGGTTCACTTTGTCTAACTACACGATTTTTTCCCTGAGCAAATAAATGCGTTTCATCCTTGAAAATCCTTCTTTTAGTCGTTAACAGTCTATGAATGGTATTTTTGGTCCATGTGCTAAGCGTTTTTTCGTCGTTTTAAAAGTTAACCGTAAAGCATCAAGACCGAGGAAAAGCAATTTCTAACTTCCGGAACTCTTTTCTGTACAGTTGAGGATCTCACTTCAACACCATAATACAATAAATCCCTTCAAAGGTCTTGCTATTCATTATTAGAATTTTATCAGTTCTCAGAGTAATTTTCCATCTGAGCCCACATTTTCCTTTTCTTTTTGGAGACGATGATCAGGAATCTTGAAATGTTCTTAACACTCTTGAAACACTTGTGATTTGACCTCACCAGCTACCGTAGAATATATCTCTCATAGTCATAGAAGTGTGTTCATTAAGAACGATTATTTTAGAAAGCTTCCTCAGAGTAATATTCATCTCTGAACAAGCAAAAGTAACACGTGTTAAATGAAGCGCAAAATTATAACCACCCGCTCATACACTGGAAGGCTAACAACTGAACCACTAATGTACTGAAACCAATCAAAAGAGTAAATTATAGTCACAGTCGATTCGCCACTTTACTTCTGAGCAGATATAACTGGTTTGAGGTGGTTAGGGATATAACTAGTAATCATACACCAACTCAGACAAGAAAAAAAAATGTTTGTCCCAATTAAATCGAGCAGTATAGTAGATTCACATTAACTTTACATTAAATTTATTTAATTCGGCTGAATTTTCTGTATATATTCGGACCTCTATATAACAAAATCGCTAAATCCCTTAAAAAAGTTCGTTACATGGAAAATTCGTTACACAGGTGTTCCTCTTTCAATTTTCTTTATGAACAACATAAAACAAATTTTCAATTCATATAAACACTATATATTTTTAAAAAAGTAATTAGTCACACCATTTTGCAAATAAATTTATATTTATTTTATGTATCAAACCTATAAAAAAAAAGAAAAACTGCAAGAAAAGTTTCTTGATGCCTTTATCCACTTCCTGAAGAATTAAATGTTTTTTTTATGCTCAAGCACTTATGTTTTGACACTTTCGAGCTACAAGAAACAAAGTTACAAGTACGACTAATCAATACTACAAACGAACGGAGACTAGTTGAAGGACACGAGACTCCACTGAGAGTGAAAGGGAATATCGAAGATGTTTCCAGTGAACTGGACAATGAGGGTTAAAGGTTGTACTTCTTGGATGAAATGCCCATAATTCTATTGCTCTCGGTGAGTTAGGCACCTAATAGAAACAGTTCATGATTTATGACCACCATAAAATGAGCTAAAAGAAAGAATAACTCGAAGTGTAGAGAAATACTTCAAAAATAGGGAGAAAATAATTGAATCACAAAAAAAAGTTCGTTATATTAGTGATTCTTGAAGTTTCCATATTCGCGACCCAATATTCAATTATAGTTTTCATCTCACCCCCTCATACAAAAACAATGTATTGAATTCAATATTAACATACTTTGACTGTACGACTTTTAACTGTTAAGTGCCATAGCATATATAAACGTCTCGCTATAAGCCAACGTATTTATTTTCCCGGACGTATATATTCGTCTTTCTGAGGAACGATCTTTTCTACGCACTGCTAACCATACAATTTTTCACAAGGCCTTGGCATGCAATAAAACGACCTTGACAATGTTTGCGAAGGATGTACTTATTCCAGATTATTTGCTTCTTTATTCCTTCCCTCGTCCTTCAGTGAATCACATAAGCGCACCTACGCGGAAAACAGTTAGCATTGTGAAACGAATTGCGTAACTTTCAATCGACTGTTAATGGGTTAATTTTTAACCGTACAAATTATCAAGATAAGTGTTAATTTTTGTATGTAATTTTATATATGACAATGAAATGGGGCCACTGGTAATTATTAAACTTGTTCTTAAAGTATTGTTAAATTAATTATAAAACAAATTGTGTAGCACTGATACATTTATAAGTGTATATGTGTATTTTAACTTTTATTATGTCAGAATGTATTTTGTTTGTTTACTTTCTGTAAATTAATAATTTTTTTAAATAGTCTTTTGTTTTCGACTTTTTAATACGCTCGCGCCCCCCTCGTAGAGTTGTCATGCCCCCAAGGGGGCGTGCCCCACAGTTTGAGAAGCACTGCGTTATATAGAAAATGAATTTTGCAATTGGGAGTTCGTAGAAAATCGTGAAATGTTCTTTGTTACAGGAAAAAGTTCGCTGTATAGAAAAATTTGCAATATAGAGGTTCGTTATAAGAAGCATCGACTGTATTTAAATTTAGAAAAAGTAAAAACGAACGAAACTTCATGTTTTGCTTTTTATTAAACTTTGAAATTGTTTATTAATATTTAGAAGTTTACAGTATTTATGCAATTTGATTTATTTTGAAAATTATATATTATTGTACTCTTAAAAACTTTTGAATTAAAAAAAAAAGAAATTTTTAATTATTCAATGCAGAAAAATATGACACTTATTTAAGAATTTCACATTTAAACAATTTAATTATTTATGACCACTACATCAATATTGTAAACTTGCAGTTTTTAATTATTTAGAAGTTCTTATATTTTATTTTTACGTAACTCAAATTACCAACTGCATGTTGTAAGAGTTATTAATATCTGAAACTATAACCGACACCATGTTAGACACATTCATTGTACTTATAAAATTTTCCTGACACTGTTTAAAAATAATATATAATATTTTTTAAACAAACTGGAACAGCAGAACTGTAACGTACTCTCTTTTATTCTATAAATATTTCTTTTTACCGTACACTGACTAACTAATGTTTCAAAAGAGAAGGTAATATACTGATTTTTTAAAATAATTTAATTTAAACATACTTAAAAACAGAGCGAATGCATTATTTTCATGACGAAATTCTATCTCAATTAATTAATCAAATTAAAAAAATATATGTAAATATTTGGGAGGTAAACAATGAAATTACTTTTAAAAATAGGCCATACGTGAATATTTTAAACGAAGAAAGATTCTAAAACAAAAAATGTTTCTTTTAATTCATAATTTTACAGAAAAATTCCTTAAACGAATTCTTGAGCGTATTTTATTTATTACAATTATGTATTCTATTTGACTAAACAAAAATAAACGAAGAAAATAATAAAAATATATATTTTTAAGTAAATTAGTGTACATTGATCACACAAAAACTCGAAATTGAAAATTATGAAAATGGAATAAAATGTGTTCAAAATATCGTCTTTTACTGGAATTAAAACAAAACATCCAACTTATTCAGAAAAAAAATCGTTTCTTATTTTTTTAGATTTAAAAATAATAAAATTATATAACGACAGCAATTGTTTAGAAATATTTAGACACAAGATTAGCGTAAATATGGAACAAATTTCCAAAGCAGTTTAATGAAGGCCATGTGAATGTGAAAACAAGTAAAAATAATATGTTTAGCGTTTTTTTTTTAATCCGCAAGCTTAAATAAGGCAGAGCACTCAAAAATGAAACAACCTTTATTCATGAAATGAGGGTAATATTTTGATTTCATTAAGAATATAAATCGGACTATTCTTATTCTATTTTATAACATATTTAAGATCTTGTAAACTTTTTTTCTTTGTTTAGGTAAATAAGTTAAAATAGATAAATCGGTAGATTATTATTTTTTGCAAAACTTCGATTAAAATATAAAATTTGTTATTTAGTTTATTTTGGTTTTATGCATTCGAATACTTTTAAAAATGTGAAAACAATTTATATGTATACGTATATATATAATCACACTATTATAAAATTTACGAGTATTAAAAATTGCAAATAAGGTTGTTTCAAGTTTTTAACTAACAAAACTTTTATTATGATGACGATTATACTACTAAAAGAAATTTCCATATCAATACCAAATGCTTAAAGTTCTTTCCCTAATTTTAATTTAAATAATAAAAACGATTTTCTTTCAGTCAGGGTTACGAATTTCTATATCTTTTTATGACTAATCTTCAACTGTAGATAAAGAAAAATCAAAGGCAGATTACTTTTCATATAATAATACTGTTTCTCTCTCTCTTTTATAGTTCAAATAACTCAACACACTTTATTTCATTCAATACATTTATCTTCAGAAATCATTTAAACAGTAAACGGAACGTATAGAACATAACGTAAGTATAGGGATAAGGATAATTAATACATATATAATTAAATTATATAACCCATTGGCGCAACAGCCCATTGGAGGACGAAAACCTACGATGCTCATATCAGTTTTCGGACCTGGGACACTGAGTCATGAGCATATGTTCTGGTACAAAAAGTACATGAGCAGATGTTTCGGTCAGGTAGTTAGTCTGGCGTGAATATTATAATAACCTAACCAAAATCCTATTTCACCCATTTGACGGCCTGTATTTTAAGCATATTTAGGAACGTTTTTTGACAACCAGTAAAATGATAGAGCTTTGCATTTTTTATCAATTATTTATATGTATCTTAAGAGTATGTATACAAAAGTTTAGCCAAAAATATCTAATAGAACGAGATTTATAGCGATCTGAACATATCCGCCTCGAAAAAATGGACGCTCACTTCCTCCATGATTCCGGTAGAATGGCTTATTTAAAATAAAAAAATAACTGCGTTTTAATCTATAAGCTTAAATGCACTGAATGAACTATACTCGATTGAAAATATCAAAATTGGATTTTTGGTAGACCTCTGAAGAAAAAGTTTCGAACTTCATGTGTTTTTTTGCTATAAAAAATAGAAATGTTTTTAATTTTGGAATGATTGTAGTTCGTTTAGTGTGTATATTTATGCTGAGTCTACCCTATAAATTTGAAGCCATTAGGTCAAACCGTTCTTGAGATAGGATGGAGGAAAGTTTCAAAAACACAGTTTTGAGAAAAACGTGTTTAAATAAAAAAATTAAAAAAAAGATGACCATAGAAAAAAATTACACTTCTACATATATCGAAATACTGTTCATATAAAATAAATTGCATTACTTGTGAATTTGAAGGGTTGTAGCTGTAGAAATATACTATTTTTTCTACAGCTTAGAATAATACTTCGAATATAAATTACTTCAAAACAACAGCATTGCACACACATATATATTTCAGGTTTCTTCGTAAATAAAGGGGGAGTGAGTTATACGGTAAAATTACCTTAAAAATTAAGAACTACAGCCTGAAAGTATAGTTGCGCATTATATGCCGGATTTTACGGTATTTATAATTTTTTTTATCTTTTTCTTGAGAAAAAAACATCGACGATTTCATTTTTTTTTTGTTCATATCATTGAAAATAATTCAGAATTTATCCGAAGTTCATCCCTGATAGCAAAAATTAAGTAATAATAATAAAAACAATCAAACTGCGGAAAAAATGTAATTAATATCACTTTGTTATGCTCTTTTTCATCTACCACTTCCCATAACTTGGAAATAAAAGTAAGAATTTTTAATTTTAAGGAACTTGTGCATAATTTGTATTAATTTTTACAACATTTTTTAAAATGAAAATAATTATTTTTATGTTTGATTCATTCATATACATGACATGTTTCAAATCAGAATCAGACTTAATTTTAAAAAGGAGCTTTATTCAATCATTTCTACATCTCTTCTGACGCTAAGAGCAGAGAGGATAAAGTACGCCACGGGGTGTTTTAAGTGGGTTAACTCTTAAAACACAGATACGGTAAGTATCACGGATTTTATGATTGCACTTGAAAGTTAATGCTGACATATAGGGCTATTAAATCTAACGATCTGGAATTAGACATGTTTATTGGCTAGGCCATACGGTCGGAAGAAATAAATGGGTGATTAGTTTTATACTTAAAGATGAGATGAAAAGTATGAGTTAAGTGCTACATAGGGAATTTAATTTTTTAATCTAATTTAATTATCCTTACATACATGATTTCATGCTTTGTTAATAAATTCTAACACAAATATGAACTTTTTTTTAAAAAATTTCTCTGAAGTTAATTGAAGTAAATTTACCGTCATATTACATAGGTGCCCCATGTTTTACGATTAAAATGCGCTTGAAAATAACTATTTTTAACAGTTAAATTTCATAAAATAAATTTCCAAAAATAAACAAATTTAAAAACATTTAAAATAAATTTCAACTGGAACGCTTACTAAATATATGTATCTAACTTAGTATGTTATAAATTGAACATTTTTTTTATGTATGCAATCAGCTGAATGATGACATTTAAATTCCCGAATAAAATTTAAAGTGCACTTTAAAATGTTTTAAAAGTATCCTTTTATGTTAAAAATAAAATCATACTTTTAATTCGATTACGATTACATGAAATCATTTTATAATATCAGTTTTTGGATTCAAGAATCGGACGGCTAAAAAGATGTGTACAATAAAATGATAGTTTTTCAGTTTTTCAAAATTTTTATTATCTTATTAAAATAAGCAATATAAAAAAATTAAGTCAATTCCTACTTAGGTCAACAAAGAAAAAAATTATTTTATTTACTTTTTATCATATAATTTCAATTAATATAAAAATGTGCATACATATGACAGAATCACAATATTAAGTGGTAATTAATTTTTATTAATTATCATTAAAGTATCGTATTGTCGTCTAAAACAATCGCGTATATTAAATGTCAGTTCAACTCAACGCTTTAAAACGTGAGTAAGTGCGTGAATACTAACGTCGCACTGTTCCGCTACACGGTGGCTATTGGCGACGTACCTCGTAATTTTGAACCATGGTCAAGTGACGAGAACGACACCTGAGCTGACATCCCGCTCCCCTAACCACCACACCAACGGGAGGACGTTTGAGCTCTCGATAGATTTTAAGTGCATCGCTCCCCTACAGGGCGGGCCTTAAGTGGTAATGGGCTCAAACTGATGACATGTCTGCCAGGATCCGGTATCTTGACCACTGGGCTAACGCAGCCCTTTTTATAACGTGAGGAAAAGAATCTTTTAAAGTTTTGACCCAAGTCATAAAAAACGAAGCCAACGTGGCTGTATCTGTAATTTTTTAAATAATTAGATTCAGTCAGTTAATTTTAATTAATTATAGTTAAATTTTTGTATTCTCACCCCCAAACAATCATGTATAGAAAGTTTCAGCTCAAATCAGCGTTTAAAAAGTTGAGAAAAAACCTCATTTAGTTTTAACACAAGTCAACAAAAGTATTGATAAGTCGCCAAAAATGATCCTAGCGTGGCTGTATTTGTAATGCTCTGAATAATTAGTTTCAATCAATTAATTTTTATTAATTATAATTAAATTACCGTATCCAAAATAATTGTGTATATAAAATTTCAACTCAATGGATCACTTTAAAATGTATTTTATTAACGATTGAAAATTTGAACAAGATATGCATGGGGAGATTGTGTACTAATACTAGGAATTGAAATAGACATATTTGGATTTTTTTTTTTATAAAAATTAACGTTTAATCTCTTCAACTTAAAATTTTTTTCCCGTTTTCTTGCGAATGATTTTATTTTTTACAATAATAACGTAAGAAATAAACACTAAAGAGTATTAGTAAACGTAAGACAATTATCCATCCATAAAAGAATGTCAAGAATTAAAAAGAAAAAGAAAACGTGCAAGGAGATGGAATAAAATTTCTGGAAAGTGTCATGCCTTTCGTAAATATAATAAAGTCGTTAAATATCTGATATACAAGAGTTTTTATATTTTTTAATCCAAAATAATTTTTTCCCGTTTCTTTTAGCCAGACGCAGAAGGCGACTCAACCGTCTCCTGATAATTAGATAAGATTATAGTGAAAACGATAAGGATAGGGCTTGAAGGCAATAATAAAAAAAACAGATATAAGAAAAAAAAGTTGATATATATATATATATATATATATATATATATATATATATATATATATATATTAATGTTTTATGCAGAGTTTTTGAAATCTTTCCCATTTTACTTCATGTTCCCTTTTGAGTTTAAAAAAACGACAGCTAGCTAAATTAAATAATGACGAACTAAAAAAAATATGTCTGTTTTTTAAAACTTTTGATTCGCTTTTCTAAATGAACATTTTGCCATTTTATACAAACGAACTTTTAAACACAAGAAATTAAAGCGTTTTATCCGAAATAAATTAAATTAAAGGAAAGTCAGTATGTAAAATTGCTGCTGAAACTTATATAATTAAAAATAGTCTTTGAAAAGTTACATTGAAATTTGTTTTTAATTTGCAAAATTGAAGATACTTTTTTAAAAAAACTGTCCATTTAAAGAGGGAATGAAAGCCTAAGATTTAAAAAAAATTAAATGTACTTTAAACACATCTAATATTTTATTACATTTCTTTATCACAAGCTTATACAACCCAAAATACAGGTTTCGATTTTAACCAAAATACACTCAGGAACATTGAAAATAGCGACCCAAGAAGGAAGCTAAGTACAATCGCGAAACTTTGCAAATAAGTACAGCGTAATGTGATATGCAAATGATCCAAGTTTTGTGCCAATACGCATGCTCATACACGTCAGGGAGAGGGTGCTATATAAGCCAGCGCAAATTCGAAGATTCATAAACGTGACGATTACCCGCCGATTGCAGGAAGACTTTGGTAAGCGAAACATGCCAGGTAAACGTGCTAAAAGACATTTCTCACAGTTAAGCGAGTTTGAGAGAGGCCTGATCATCGGGATGTAAACTGCAGTCTGGTCAACGCACCGTGTTGCTGACAAGATGGACCGTTCGGAGTGGTATGCCGTTAGAAATTGTTGGGAGCAGAGTGGACACGAGAAGGTATCCACGCGCGGAAAACCGGGTCTGGAGCGACCAGGAAGACCACGAGGAGAGAGGATCGAAGGATCGTGCGGCAAGCACTTGTGGACCCCACAGTGATTCGTTCAACGATAAGAGCAGACATAGGTGTAGCAATTGTTCAACAAACAATTTCCAGATACATTGCAGAAGCAAATCTTAAATCCAATCGCCGTTTCCGTGCACTCCCTTTAACACCGGAACATCGCCAACTGCGTCTACAGGGGTGCCAAGCCAGATCAATGTGGAATGTCACAGATTGGCAAAAGGTTCTGTTTAGTGACGAATCCCAGTTTGTTTTGGGGACAGATGATAACCGTGTACGGGTGTGGAGGCGCCCTGATGAGCGGTACAATTCTCCCCACACTGTTCTACGTCACACTGCCCGCACAGCTGGTGTAATGGTCTGGGGGCCATAGCCTATGATAGCCAGTCCACTTTAATTGTGATGCGTGGAACCTTAACGCGCCAACGTTACGTTGATGATATTCTTCGACCCGATGTAAGACCTTTCCTAAATGGTCTCCCGGGGGCAATTTTCCAGCAAGATAATGCTCTTCCACATACAGCAAGATTTGCTTAAGACTTCCTACGTCTTTTTCAGACTCTTCCATGGCAAGCCCGCTCCCCCAATTTGTCCCCTGTAGAACACGTGTGGGATCAGCTAAAACGGCAGATGCCATCGTGACATTCTGTACATGATTTAGAATTGGCTGTTCAAGATTTGAGGGCCCATCTGCCTCAGGACAACATAAAGTGTCTAATCAACTCAATGCTGGACCGTGTGGCGGCATGTATTGCAGCTGGAGGTGGTCCAACGCGCTATTGAAATTGCCCAGTTTTTGTGTTGTTGCACACCCTGTATTCGTTTAATTGTCTTTTTTTTGAGATCACGTGAATCTCTCATATGTGTCATTATGTGTATTAAATTTCATTTCAATCCGATGCTTTCTTCTTGGGTCGCTATTTTCAATGTTCCTGAGTTTACTTAACGAAAATATCGTATAGTGGGTAATATTATCTTAATAAAAATTATTGAGTTACAACAAACATTTTGTGTTATAAATTAATAATGATAAAAATAATTATGCTGAAGTGAAAACTGGTATGAACAAGTAATATATATATATTTTTATAGTCAATTCCAACTTCGTTAGAAAAACGTACTGGTGCCATCTGTTGCAACTAGTTGCAACTTTGACAGAAATAACACAGAATAAAATTAACATTCAAAAATAAAAGGTAATTACTGAATTAACATTTGAAAAAATTGTATTTACATCGTCATCCACTATAAGTTTAAAAAATGCACTTTAACTTGAATGGTTGAAAATGAAGTATTTTATTCTAGATTGAAAATTTGAACAAGATATGTATATATATGTAGGGAGAGAGTGAACTACACTGGTGTGCAAAAATTGTGGACGAGACGGTTTTTTCAATATAACTTTGTACAAAAGCTTTCCAAATCAACACATTTAATACCGTAAGATCCCCAATACGTAAGGACATGTGTAATATGTAAGCAACACTTACTAAAAGAGAAATCAGAGGGATAAAAAGAAGCTTTATTGAAAAAGTAGCATGGAGCGCAATGCGACTGAAGGCCGAAACATCCCTGTGATGGGTGTCCAGCAAGAAACATCCGGTCTTTAGTAAGGGATATGATCTCCCCTGACTGCTAGGCAGGTTTCACAGCGTCTGCTCATGCTGAGAATGAGGGTGTCAATGAGTTGTTGAGGCATTGCTGCCCATTCGTCTTGCAGCGCCAATCGAAGACCCCAAATCGTAACTGGTGGTAAGGTACGAGCTGCCAAGCGTCTGCCTAGAAAACCCATACATGCTCGATGGGATTGCGATCCGGAGATCGTGCCGGCCAATCCATACGTTCAATATCCTCACTCTCTAAGAGCTGTTCGGCAGCTACTGTGCAATGACATGGTGCATTGTCGTCCATGAAAAGGAACTGAAGACCCATAGCGCCTCTAAAAAGACGCACATATGGAAGAACAATAACAATAACAATAACTCGTTACAATAACGAGTCCCTTTGACTGAACCTGCGTCGAAGATGTGAAGGTCTGTACGACTACCAAGCATGATGCCTCCCCAAACGAGAACACCGCGACCTCCATACCTGTCCCTTTCAATGATGTTCGAGGGATGATTGCGGCTTCCGCGCTCTCTCCAGATGAGTATGCAATGAGAATCGCTACTCAAACTGAATCTGCTCTCATCTGTAAAGAGTACTCGTCCCCATTCATTGTCTCTCCAATTCTGGTGTTCCCGGCACCACAGAGAACGCCTTCTCCGATGGGCAGGCGTTAAAGGTACACACCGTACAGGGCGTCGTGCAAACAGACCACCACCGAACAGTCTTCTGGCCACGGTAAAACGCGATATCGGTCGTCCAGTCGCCTGTGTCGTGTGTCTAGCGATTTCTCCCGCTGTCTGCCGCCTGTTTCTTCTGGCCTGTAAGACAATGTACCGGTCATCTGCGGGTGTGGTTCCTCGTGGACGACCACTACTGAACCCCCGGATAGCTGTTCCTGTAGTTTGAAATTGTCTCCAAAGTCGTGAAACGATGCTGTGAGCAATTCCGAACTCTGCAGCATACTTGTCACACTGCGGCCTTCCTCCAACTTCCCAATGATTCGACCTCGGGTAAAAGCATCCAGATGTCGTCTAACAGATTGATTATTCGCCATTTCTCGCTGAGGCAGCAACTCGGTGTGATTTTAACTGCTATACGGCGTGCAATCTCTTTGCCAGAAATACTGATGTTACACCGACAACATGCTTTATACTACTCAGACACTCCCACATTACGTCTACCTGCATATCTGCGCATGTGCTACCGTACATCACCTTACTTAATCTCCTGATTGGTCTTTCTGTCCGCTCTGCCTCTTCGTTCAGTTGATATGCTTATTTTTCGACTTCGTCCTTAATTCTTGCACACCAGTGTATATAATAGTAGCAACTGAAAAGTAACTTTTACTTGTTTTTTTCTGTATTAAACACACATGTTGTGAAATCTGAACGAACTTTAAAAATCCTCCTCAACAACAAATTTTCATGCAAAATTTAAATAAATAAATTGGAACATATTGCCCTATATCCAATAACACCACCGAGTTAGAATTAATCTCTGTATTTTTACCGCACGAAGAAAATGTCTATTTGACTTTGAAGATTCTCTCACCGAATCATCTTTAACTTATGTAGTTATATATTATTTATTAGTTTTGGGAATATGAAGTGTGTTTTTTTAAAAATCCAAATATTTTTTCTTAAGAACAACATTTAATGCGAACACAGATTAATTAAATTATTTTATTGTATTTATTTAATTTCAAAGAAGTGTTTGTTTCATTTAATACTTTCTATTCCAAACAAATTGAATGAATTGCAGAATCTTTTTGCTTTCATATAATACATATCTTAATTAGTTGAATTTCATTTAATTCCTTTGTAATCTTCTTTTTTGTGTTTAAAAAAAATCCTAAACCTTAAAACATATATGATATACAAGTAATATAAAAAAATTAAGTCAATTGCTACTTAGGTCACCAAATAAAAAGTTTATTTGCTACTTTTAGCTACAAATAATATAAATATGTATATACACATGACAGAATCATACTATTAAGTGACAAAATAGAAAGCGATTTTTCTTGCAATTTTCATCCTTTCTATATAGGGTATTGGACTACCCTTTTTTGTTTGTTACTAATTATTCATTTTTTATATTTAATTATTCTAAAGAAATAGTATAGGAAAAAAATCTTATCTCAGAAATAAGGCCATCCCAGGTGGGATTCCAACCAACGGTCTTTGGATTAGAAGTCCAACGCTCTATCCATTGCGCTACAGATACACAGCGAACGATTTTCCTTTATATGCTGTTGGAATATTATTTTTGTTTGTTACTGTTTATTCGTTTTTAATTTAATTAATGATCTAATAGCTGAAAAAATTGTATTAACATTAAATGTCATCCACTGCAAGTTTAAAAAAAAGGGTTTTTGAACTTGAATGGATGGATAGGAAGTATTTTATTAACGATTGAAAATTTGAACAAGATTATATATATATATATATATATATATATATATATATATATATATATATATATATATAAATATATAAAAACAATCACAATTATCAATTGAAAAATTGAAATATATGAATCCTATAATACCAAAACACTTCAGAATATCAATGGCGAATATAAAAGAAAATATTCCATCGTTTTCAAACAAAATTAAAAAATTATAAAATAAAATAAAAATTTATAAAATATCCAAGTGAAATCTCGGAATTAGGACCGATAAGTGGGGTTAAACTAGTTTGATTGCGCCAACCTTCCCCCTATTGCAACTTGGTAAGTTAATTGGAAAATATCCAAATTTCAAAAAAATTTTAAAAATTAAAAATTAAAAAGTTAAAATTAAACCATTATACTTTAAATTAAAAAGTTAAAATTAAATCATTATACTTGAAAAATAAAACTATTCGCCATCGTATTCTGAAAGATATTACAATATTAAAATTTAAAAACAATTTTAAAATTTAAAAACAATTTAGTGCATAATATAAGTGAACCATCAAACGCCCAAGATGATGCACCCATCTTTAAAATAGTTGTATAGGTAGAAAAAATAAATATTTGAAATCCGAAAGTTCAAATCAAAAAATATTTGAGATCCGAAAGTTCAAATTAAAAAATATCTAAAATCAAAAAGTTCAAGCCAAAAAATCTGAAAGTTCAAACCAAAAAATCTGAAAGTTCAAGTTAAAAAATCTGAAAGTTCAAACTAAAAAATTCGAAAGTTCAAACTAAAAATTTCTAAAAACCGAATGTTCACATTAAAACACAGTATATTCACAAATGAATAGAGTAAGTCATTAAAAATTCACCAAAGAGTATCCCATCAAGAATACGATCCATATATATATATATATATATATATATATATAGGGAGAGAGTGAACTATAATAGAAGGAATTGAATAAACAATAAAGATGTAAGTACGAAATGAAGATGAATTAATTTATAAAACATCACTTTCCACACACAGAGCAACCGAAAATCTTCGGCGGCGGATCTACTAAATTGAGTCTTGGTCTAGTTACGAGGATAAAACCTGAGCTGATAACTAACTTTGAAAACTTCCCCACCACGCCAATTGATTAATTGAGTGAATATTAATGTCGCACTGTTCAGTTACACGAGGGCTTTTGGCGACGGACTACGTTATTTTGAACCATGGTCAAGTGACATGGACGACACTTCAGCTAGCACCCCTCTCCTTACTACCGCACTACACCAACGGGTGGATCCCATAACGCCAAAGTAATGACTTAAAGACTCAACAAATTTAAAGTGCATCAATCTACCTCTACATAATCTGGTCTGGTAAATTAGTGATTTTACAATGTTTTTTTATTCATGGGTGAGTTTATGTTTTTCCCTTTCCCAAATACGCTTTCCTTTTTAAAACTGTAAATCATAAGTAATATTTCAAACGATTTGTTTAAAATACTTATTGGGATTCAGGTTTTATTTCGATTATTTTCTTGATTTCTTTCTGAAGAAAGAATTGTTATAACTTAAAATCGCCAAAAGAATTAGAAGTCATTCTTGAGGAGAATGCTCTAGTTTCAAAATATACAGATTTTTCTTTATTTTCAAAAGCCCTTGTATATACAGTGGTGGCCAAAATTGGGGACACTTTTTTTCAAAGTTTGTATGCTTATAGAAAATTTTGCGTTGCACAAAATACTAAGTATTTTATATCATTTTATAGAGAATTTAATACTAAATTTAATATTAAAAAGAAAATTCAAATATATGCAACGCAAAAAGAGTTATGCTGCAATAGCTATCGATATACATTGGATACTGATGAAAGCAGAGAGTTACCCGTGCTTAGTGGGGTAGCCTTTATTTTATATTACAGCTTCACAACGATGTTTCATTGAGCTGAAAATAGTTTGGAGCTCTTCCTTCGTTATTACATGATGCCAGGAAAAATTATATCCTCAATCAGTTCATTTTTCTTTCATGGGTACCTCATTCGGACAAGAGTTTTCAAAGGAAAGTTTTCCAAGTTTTCCAGGCCTCAAGTTTTTGATAGGATTGATGTCAGGACCGTTTCCTGGTCAGGATAACAATGATATTTAGTCAAAAATCAATGACATCTAATAAAAGAGTAGATTGGATACATGTGTGACGAGAATATGGTATTTCTTTTGTTAAAATTACATAATAGGTGGGTAGTTCAGTGACTACATTTGCAGACTGAACGTTTTGTTTAAGATGTCAGGAGACCAATTCAATAAAAACAAAGCAGGGAAAGGCGAAAAAATGTGCAGCACATTTGTTGATGATAGAATAATAAAAATACTATGTTTCAGAGATAAAATAATTTCATGGACATCCATCAGAAGCGAGTTGAGTGATGCTGGTGTTTCTGTCAGTTCAAAAGCAACCAGAAGTAAATTAGCAGATGCAAGACTAAAAAGTTAGAATTCCACAAAAAAAGCCCTATCTCAATTTACCGCAGCTCTAAAAGGGACTACAGTGGGCAATGGAACACATTAATTGGACAAATAGGTATTTTTCCCAATTTATATGGAGGGAGGAAACTAAATATCGTTTTTCAGTAGAGATAGCCTAAAATATTTAAACCAGAAGCCAGAATATTTAACGTAGAAACCAGAAACGCTACATACTGACTGCGTCCAGGCAACTGTGAAGAGTCCACATTTTTATTATTTCGTTATGCACATCAGCAGAGTATATTGGTCGCCTTCATATCATCGATGGAACACTTAATGACTTAAAATGCAATGACATCATTCCATGGCCCAAACTTCTGCCTTCCAACAGGGATCTATTTAGCAACAATGCTTCATTTATTTTTCAGCATGATTCTGGTCCTTGCAGCACAGTAAAGTAATTGAACGACTGGTACCGTTCTAAGATTACTGCTTTGTTGTGCTGGCTAGGATGCAGTCCTGACGTCGATCCTATCAAGAACTTGTGGCACCGTTCGAAAACTCTTGACCGAAGGAGGTACCCATGAAAGAAAAGGAGTTAATTGAGGATATAATTATTTCCAGGCATCATGTAATAACGAAGAAAGAGTTTAAACTAATTTTCAGTTCAATGAAACATTGATTTGAAGCTGTAATAAAGAATAAACGTAACCTCACTAAGCTCTGATAACTCACTGCTATCATCAGTATCCAATGTATATCTACAGTTATTGCAGCATAACTATTTTTGCGTTTGTAATTATTTGTATTTTCTATTCTATATTGAATATTTAGTATTAAATTTTCTTTAAAATGATATAAAATACTTAGCATTTTGTGCAATACACAATTTTCTATAAGCCTACAAACTTAAAAAAAATAACTGAAAAAAGTGTCCACAATTTTAGCCACCACTGTAAGTTGGTAAAAATTTTCTGCAGGGGTGGAGCTGAATAAATAATATGTTTTATTTTCGTTTTACCAAACTGTAAAGATATTTTGAGCCCATAAATATTCAATAACATATACTAAATAGTTTTTTTTGTTTTCAATGGGACTGCGGATTAATATTTACCTTTGCAGACATAGTACACATTCTCCGGGAGTTGGTATCCCTTTTTTAAGTGCGGCACCATATCGGAGGAGTATCAATCACCACAATGTAATTTTAACGTCCATGTGTCTGCCCAGAGGGAAAATATATTTCTTTTATTAAAATATTATTACTGATATAAAAATGCTAATATATATGCCACTCAACAAATATTTATAGCAGTTTCAGTCTTAATTTGAATTATATAGGACTTATATAAATGAAATTTATTAACTTTAATTTTAAAATCGTTTTGCATGAATTAAATAAAAGTATTCATTGCTAAATTTTTATTACAACAAACTTAATTTTAGCTTGAGCGAAGTAAACAATACTGAAATTAATTAAGAAAATATTAATTTGAATAAGATTACGAAATATGTAAAATATAATAAATTTTAAAATTATATAAACATTCTTTAGAAGAATTATACAAGTATACCTTCATTCACATTAAAAAAAGAGAATTTTGAATTCAATTTCACGAAAAAAAATATTTCGGGTAGTCGGAAAAACAAATCTATTTGAAACGTGCATTGTTGTTCATAACAAACAAAAAAAATGATAAATAAACAAACAAAAACTAAAACTACAGTCTGTCTGAGTAGAAAATATCCAGACCTTGATAACAGAAATAAATAAAAAGTTAGAAAACAGACAAAGAAATGAGGAAATGACATAACATTTTCTTTAAAGTGGCATTTTATAGATGAATTTAATCAGAACTTTAAGCACACATCTTCCATTTTGGAAAAAAATTATAATTACTCCAAAAATGTTTTACTATTTCTTTCCCTAGCTTAACTCGATAGTAGAAATTTTTTCGAAGAATTTATGAAAGATTAATGTGTGGAAAATAGCTCAGGAATATTGTACTGCGGTATTAAGGCAGAAAAATAAAGAAATAAGACATTAATATTTCATATTACTTTTCAGACATCTTTTTCTTCACTAAATAAGTTTTAAAAGAAAAACAATCTGTATTTAGTGAAATAATGTCCCGACTAAAAATGTTCTTGAGATAAAGGTCTGAATTTACCTCTACTTATTTCAAGTAATGCAGAAACAATTTAGTTATGAGCTATATTATATGAAAACATGGATGCATGCAGTTCATTTAGTTATTTTTAATCAGTTATTTATTCTTCATTACTTACACTGAAAAAGCACGATATTCTTCGGGGAAGGGAATCAATCATTCAATACTATTTAATATCATGCATGTACATAAATTGTTCCATAATCATTGTTTCTATATAAAAAAAGAAAGCGTGTATCATTGTGAACACGCGTTAGAAGTTAACTTCTTTGGCTTACATGTATTGAATTGTATAATAAAGTTTTATTTTGAAGTAATCTTATATATAATTAACAAATTTATTATTATCTATATTATTTCAAACTGTATTTTAAAAAATAATTAGGATTGAAAAGGTATAAGTATAGAAAAAATTCTCATTTTCAATGCATAATACTAAAATACATAATACTACTGTATTTAGAGAAAAGTATCATCATTATTAGTCTATTTCCGTTATGCTTATGGGTGATTCAGTACATACTTTTGTTATCAAAGGCTTGTGGTAACTTAAGTAAGAAATGTTGGTTTTGCACTCAATATTGCTTAAGTATATCGAAAAGACTGCATCATTAGTAGTATTTGATTTTGTCGTTGATATTATTCTGTTGTTTTGTAGAGATAAGGTGAAATTTTCTTTTAAAAATTCAATCAATTGTAGAAATTTGTCTAAAAATTGACATTAAAATCTCCACTTAAAATCATAAGTATTTTATCATAATTTTTTATTAAGTAAAGCAGAACTTCTTGATGTGTATGGTAATAATGATAGATGAAGGAACTCGATAATGTCATCCAACTTTTGATTCGGAGTAATATATACTGCTACAATTATAATTTTTTGTCCATTATCTATTACGCACTCAGCCAAGCACAAAAATCCCCCACTGAAGATTGTATGGTACCATAAATATCGGATTGACTGACAGAACATTCCATGGATAGAGTTATAATGTTAACAGCATTGCTAGAATTTTGATATATCACAACTCCTCCTGCTGTCGTATTTGGTCGTTTATACTTCACAATGCAGTTGAAATTTGGGATAGATATATCACTTTCATTGCCCAGCCAAGTTTCTGATAAAACTAAATTATTTGAATTTCTTATTACTGAATCTTGCAAGTCTACAGCGTGAGCTGCTGTAAGACTTTGGCAATTAAAAGTAAAAATCGATAAACCATGTCTGTTCGTTATGAAATTAATCAAATCTTCATTGATAGTTTGTAGTTTGTTCAATGAAAGTCGTTTAAACTCCTCTTGCAAATCAATTGTTGATGACGATCGTCTTCGACAATGGTAAAATGTTTTATCATTATTTTTTGTCGTAATATATAATCCTTCAATACTCGTTACACGTGATTAAACAACGTATAATAATGATTGAGAGTGACGTCGATCGTATTCATAAACAATTTCTGAGTATGTGTTGCCTTGAGATTTATGAATTGTTGTAGCACATGCACACACTAACGGAACGTGCGTACGCATATGCATACATTTGTAAAGAATTGCTTAAAGAAGTTAAATCAGGTAAAAAAATTTGAAATTTAAAAAAAAATCAAAACGCATGGAACGTTTTTAAATTTTTTAAAAACTATACTCATTTTTTTCTCACCAATTTTTTTATATGATTTTAGTTCTAAGTTACATGGAGTCAGTAAAAATGTGGGGCATGTTTGTAAAAAATTTACTGCCCACTGTAGTCTTTAAATACAAATTAATGAGCCACTATATAACACTTTCACAACAATCAAATTAATTACACCAAAGCATATATATGATTTAAAAACTCACTTCTTAAACTGGATTTAGAAATTCCATTCGATTGAAAAAAAATTTAGTAAACACAATATTTTATTGCCAAACTATTGGAAGAAATGTTGTGTTGCCACTAAATTTTAAAACAACAGATTGTTTGAATTATTTCCTTAAAAGAATTTTAAAACCGTATATCTAACAAACTCTCCTTAAACTAATCTTTGACAGATTTGAACCATTTAAATGCCTACTTCGGGTAGATTAAAGACTCACTTCCGATTTTTTTTAATTCATAAAATTGATTATAATTTGACTTCTAGGTAACGTAAAAACAAAACAAAGTATGTATCGCAAAGCTAAAAGAGGAAAGGCTTGTTAAAGCTGCTGTTGAATGAGGAGAGGGGGTGGTACTAGCTCAGGGCTAATAGACGGAAAACACAAAAGAAATTTTAAAAGCCGTAATTTTTAATCTATTTTTTCAATCTTTGAACAGATTGCGGATAATACTATTCAACCTATTGAAAAAAAAGTTTCGTTAGATTATTTTTATAAATAATGAAGTTATTAAATATTTAATTAAAATTTTGAGTATTTTTTGAAAAATCGCAAAAAAAAAAAGATTTCGTCATTTTTTTTATGACTGATTCTAAAAGAGAAAAGCACGAACTTGTTTAGAATAAAATATCAACTCATTAACTCGAAAGGAAACTGAAAGGGAATGATTTAGAAACCATATTTATAAAAGCGTATCAATTTTGACTCATTTTAAAAAAAATCGTAAAAAAATAGAAAATATCATTATTCTGTTAAAAAAATATACCATACATATCGTGGCAAAAAGAATGATCTTTCCGATTCTGTAATAATTTTTTGACTGAGATAAATAGTATGAATTATATAGATGGCGTTTTTTAAAACGAGGGGAAAATTCGGAACTTCATTCATTTCTACCTTACCTTCATCGCTAACCTTAACTGGTAACGCGTAACGGAAAGTTCTCCCTACCGGGCCATAAGAAGTTAATTTCAAAAATAAATTTAGTAAATAAGTAAAAAGGCTTTTTTTAGATAATCAATATATAATTGACGTATACAATGTAACATTTTCAATTATACAGTGCAAAAGGAATTTTTTCGTAGTAAATAAAGATTTTTGTGTATTTTTTCTTAGTATTTAGTTTTATTATTTTCCAAGTAATTACAAGTCAAAATTATCTGGTGTGGCTCGTCTGTACCTCATTAAACACTTCTTTAGAAAAAATGGCACGCAGATCTTTAAAAGTTCGCCACCGCTGCTCTACACGTTTAAAAAATCTAATAGTTAAATTATTTTACTATAAGTTTGAATGCTATTTCTTTTTTTCGAGTATTGCAGCTGTACTGAATACAATTTAAACAAATCAAGTAATGCTACTTTTATGCAAATTAAATTATATGTAAAAAGATATATTTTTTGCTTAATTTATTTGATTAATATTTTTCGTTGTAATGCTCGACAGCAAATAAAAGGCTGGATAATGTTTTTTGTAAAATCTTTGAATTCTATTTTGATTGTGTGTGTAAGAAAAAACTTTTATTACAAACTGAATTATAATTTTTGATAGGTAAATTTTTAAGTAACGTATTTATTTTGAAATGTTTTTGATTTATTCATGTTTGTGTGTTTCCGTAACGTCTAATTGAAACTTATGTATTGCAACTACGGAAACATATTATTAGGTTTTATGTTATAAATACAAGACAATGCGTCCATAAAAATACATCTGTATTTTTAGATACGAATATAAAATGCTTCAGCTTCATTTTATTTTTTTTAATAAAAAGAAATTAGATGTTGAGCATGAAAAAAAAATTAACATTTACTTATTATCACATTTAATTATAAATTAAATTCAGTTTAATTATTATATTTGCTTTGTTTTCATTAGAAGAATCACAAATTACCTGTAAAAGTTTAGCCTGAATATGTCTTAAGTAATTAATTCTGAAAGCGCTATAAGAATGAAAGCAAAAAAGGAAAAACATTTTTTTTTCGGTTTTATTCTAAAAAAACCGGATTAAGGTATCCGACTACGTTTGGAACCATGATTTTGCAAAAGCGCATAAATGGATAATTTTCATGATATTTAGTGTCACTTATAATAGAATATATGCATAAAATAGTGTTAAGGATATTTTGACAAAAAGAATTTATTTAAATACAGTACTTAGGCAAAAAATTAACTTGGAATAATCTTTTCTCCAAATGTTCTCCTTTTGTGAAAAATGCTTCTATTATAATAATAATTTGCCTGTACATAGTTCAAACTTCTCTACAGAGACTCAGCTAGAATGTTTGAAATATATAACTTAGAAGTGGGTTTATTCATATTTTACGACAACGGAGGGGAACAATTTTAAGAAAAAAACGCCAATAGTTATTTCAATCGGTGGTAACTCTAAAAGTAATGTGAAAATTTTTCACATTATTATATTAAATATCATTCAATTAAATATCATGAAAATTATCCATTTATGCGCTTTTTTTAAAATCACGGTTCCGAACGTAGTCGGATACATTAAGGTCAACATACTTTGGCATTTTCTTTATTCTTAATACTTGTTTAAATTTTTAATTGTTAGTTATATCCATATGTTCTTTTAAACCAAATTCAACTTACTTCTTTAGTGTTAAATTACTCAGTATATATATAGTCCAGGATGTTATTTATTTTTGTTTAACTTCACAAATTCGAACAAACTTGTTAGTCTTATTTTATGTTGTTTCAGATAAACTAATTAACTTTATTTAGTTACTTAACAATTAGTTCAGTCTTGTTAGATAAATAGAGATTTACCTTTGAATGAAAATAGATTAATTTGCAACGCAAGATACAAAATCAGACTAAAATTAGCTACCAAACAATGCCACAACTTGAGTCAAATACTTGTACATAACATTTAATGGTAAACAGGGAAAGCAATTGATTTCCTGTTTATGATATCCAGTTCATTATCGGTATATTTATAATAAGAAAATATTTAAATCAATGCTATTTCACGGCTAAAACTGTGATTTTTTTTATTGTTCGTACCATTTCTGTGTTGCTGAACTACGAATTTAGAGTTAAAATTTGATTTCTTTTCGTAAAATTCGCTCTGTCTAGACAATTTTCTTTTACTATTTTAACTACTTCAAGGACGATGAATCATTCATCTTCTAACGCTGCGCTAATTATCTGTAGTATAATAAGGTCAAGTGAATTTGTTAGTAATCTTAAAAGGTCATACTATTTTAACTATAGTCTAACAAGGCAAAACTAAACTATTTCGTATTGAATAAAAAGACTCACTTATTTACTTATTGTCTAATTAGGTGGCAACTGGAACCTAAGCCGAAAATGTTTAATTAAAAAGGAATTTCACAAATATGGATTATTTTTAATGCTAAAGCTTTATCTCTACTGACACAGTCATTTTTAAATTTGTATGTTCGATAAATTGGAGACTACATTAATAATATTATCAGTTATATTAATCATTTTATGTGTATCTGATTCTCTTTATTGTTTACTCAACTCAATACTGTTGGTGGTGAATTAAAAAACATTTAATATACTTTGAAGCAGTGCTCCGCAACCTTTCTATCGCTGCGGACCGGTCAACGTTTGATAATTTTACCACGGCCCGTTGAGGGATGGGACACGTGGATTGTTTACATTTTAGATTGTTTTGATTTAACAATTTTAATTTAGTCACATTTAAATATGCCTTCTGAATAAAATATAGTTACACTAAAAATTATTAAAAGTGATTTAAAATGGAATATGAAGTGATTTCCGTGGAAAGTCACGCAAATCCAAGAAAAATGCACCGCTTTAAATAAAATGGCAATAGTTTAATGTTCTTTAGGCGGCCCGGCACCATTTGATCCACGCACCGGTACCGGTCCGCGGACTGGGGGTTGCGGATCACTGCTTTAAAGTATTGATATCTCAAAATTATCCAAAAGTTGTATTTAAGTTCAGAAATGCTTAAATTCCACCCCTGGTTATCAGCTATTGTTTCAAAGACCTAATAAGCGTAACTGAATATTTTGACTTGAATTATAATATAAATATAAAATTGTTTAAAAATGTTATTCCAATAAAAAAAATATAATAAAATTTCCTGAAAAAATGAAGAATGTCATTTTTTCAAAACATTTATCTTTTATACGAAATGATTCTTTAAAAATACTTTCCCTGTACATAGCTAATAGTTTTCTACAGAACCTGAACTAAGATTATTTGAAAATTTTACATTATTTTAAGAGTTATTATCAATTGAAATGATAAATGATGTTTCTTTGTTAATTTTTCTTTACTCTCATTTGCAAACATATGAATATATCCCTTTCTAAATTATGCATTTAAAAAAGCCTAATTCAGGTTCTATTAATAAGCAAAATATTATCAGAGAAGCATTTTTCAAAGGAGAATGCTTTGAAAGTATGTCATTCATTCTCTTTTTTTCCCCAAAAAATTATATTTAAATATTTTTTTCTTGTAATTTTCCTGAAAAAAATTTGTATATCCATTTGATATCAAAGGACACTTAAATATAAAAAAGAATACTCATTTAAACGTGATCGAATATTCACGGTTGCGCAACATAGCGGGATGAACACCTAAAAGATTTATTTTGATGCTGGTTGCCACGGTAGCCGAGTGGTCAAGGTATTGGATCTAGGCTGGCCTTGTCACGAGTTCGAGCCCAGTACCTCTAAGGACCCGCCGTGTAGGAAAGCCATGTAAGTTAAATCTGTTGAGAGCTCAAACGTCCTCCCGTTGGTGTGGTGTGGTAGTTAGGAAAGGAGTGTGTCAACTCAGGTGTCATCCCCGTCGCCAAAAGCCATCGTGTAGCTGAACAGTGCGATGTTTAATATTTACTCACTTATTCTGATGCAAAAATACTATTATTAATATAATAAAATTTATAAATTCACAACGTTTTAAGCCACGCTGTTGTCATATAATTCAACATAGTGGAAAAATATTTCTTTGAATGCAAGTGGAAATGATTTTTGTTTCACATAGAAGACTTCCGGTACTATGTATTTGAAGAATTTTCCATAACATGAGAACTAAAATTACTCATTTATTGAAGCATCAGTAAAATAGATCTAACTGCAAGGTTTTTCAATCGCAATTTCGAGGAAAATAACCTATTTAAACTTCGAAGGAAATCACATATTTTCTTATAAATTTCACTTTTCTATGTTTATTTAATTGCATATTTGTGCTAATACAATGTAATAATGCAATTCTAATGAATAACATTAGATAAGTAATTATTTTTGCAAAAATTTAATAAAATATTTTTGTGTAATAGCAAAAAAATAACAATAAATGTTCGGAGTCTAACTAATAAACTAAAATGAGTTAATGAGCAATATGGACTAAAATAAATTTTTAATTTATATTTATTAAATAACCTCTCTCCACTTGATCCTGAGGAAAGTTACTATAGTAAAAGAATACAGCCAAATATTCGTACAAGCGGAGTATTCCGTCTTCAAAACACTTCTCTACAGAATAATAACTTTGAAAGTAACAAAGAATGCTTTCTGATCATACTACTAAGTTCATATCGATTGTTTTTTAATGCCTTATATCAGCGTTTCTCAAACTGCGGGGTTCGCCCCCCAGGGTATGTGACAACTCAACGTGGAAGCGCCAACATATTGAAAAGTCGAATTCAAAAGTTTGTTACAAAAAATTATTCATTTACCTAGAGTGTGCAAACAAGATATATTTTGACATAACAAAATACACATTTGCACTGATATAATACACTTATAAATGTGTCAATACTGCACACAATGTATTTTTATAATTAATTTAACAATACTATTACCTAAGAACAAGCTTTAAAAAACCAGTGAGGCCATGGACTTGCCATATATAAAATTGTTTACAAAAATTAAGACTTATTTTGACAGTTTGTACAGTTGATAATTAACTGATGATTAAAAGTTACACGATTCACTTCCTCAATACCACCTTTTCCACGTAGGCTGGATTACGTGATGTACTTGGGGGAGGGAGATGAAAAGGAATAAAAATGAGTAAAACCTTCTCTGAAATACGAAATCCTTCGCAAACACTGTCAAGGTCCTTTTATTGCATCCCAAAATCTTCGGAATAATTATATGGATAGCAGTGCACATAAAAAATCACACTTCGGAAAGACGTACAGTAGAACCTGTTTTTGTGCGGTCCTTTTTTATGCGATTTTATTTTGGGGCGGTTTAATTTTTGTACGATTATTTTTGTGCGATGTATGAATTCCAACGGTTTTGGTGCCACTATAATGTTTTCTATCAGTGTACATATATACACTTCAAGACACTCTGTTCATTGGTTATAAATATGATCTCGACAATGCGCGTTCCATTGCTTTCTCGCAAAGCAATAGCAACACGCACTTATTTGAAGACGAAAATTTCAATGACAGTTACATTATCAATAATTTATGATACATTATTTCAGAAGGACATGAAGAACCGGAATCTTTCAGAGCAGATACTGTATATACTAGGATTCAGCTTTCCCCCAAATTCGGAAAAGCATTTTCTTAAAATAGATACCAATTCCGAAAGGCGTTTGAAATTCCAAAAAGCGTTTCGATCATGCATATCTGTTTATCGTGACGTTCACAAGCAACTGACCAACCGGCCGTCGTCACAAAAAGTTATCTCTTACTTTATGGTGCAAAAAGATTAATCAATTAAAATTGTATCCTCTAGTGACGAAATCAATTTTCAACAAATTCTTTACAAGATGCGCGTTTTGGATTACGATGAATAGCAGTGAATTATGTATGCGCATCTTGAAAGTTTTTCCATGTATATTGTGATAAACGAGCTGTCGCGTTTATCGGTGTTTGGAGGGTTAGAAGAAAGATCAGCCATAGTCAATACAAATCTAGTTTATTCTTCTTTCACTTAATTTAACACCTCAGGGTAGGAAATGCACACTTCTAAGCATAGGAGCAATTATACGGCAGAAAGTATACTTAATATTTAATTATAACTGAATTAACTTACCCTTGGAACGCTGTGGTTTTATCAACGGTCTAAATTATCGGAATTCCGTTCTCAGTTGTTCAAACTCCGGTCGTTATTATTCAATTCTAATTTTATTGATTCAGACGTCAATTAACATTCTTGGATTATTCATCTATTAATCGTTGAGTATAACTCTCAACTACTTTTCCAATAACCACTAACTCCGCGTACCCAAACGTTAATCCTTAAATATAACTCATTTACATAAACCGTGTCTTCTTCTTTGGAAGAAAATTTTCAGTAGAACAACATTTAAAAGAAAGCAATTTACCACAAGAGGATTAGTGAAGGCTCGGGGATTGACCCGTTACATTACGATTAGAAATTAAATGTTTTAAAAAATTTTCCATGTGGAATTTAATTATTTAGTTTGTTTGGAAGTACTTTCTCATAAATTTCTTAAATAATTGACATATTTTTAAGCGCGACTTTTTTTAAGCGGTCCCTTTCTACTGCATAAAAAAGTTTTTTGTAGTATGCCGACAAAATTGTTTGTTATATGTAAGTATTTATGAAATTTTTAAATATTCTTTTGCGCGATTTCTTTTATGCGGTTCCTTATTACCGCACAAAAACAAGTTTAACTGTATATATACGTCCAGAGCAATTAACCCTTTGGCTGAGCGAGACGTTTATATACGCCGGTGGAACTTTAAATTGCATTGTAGCTTTAGCCATAAAGTATAGTATTATTGAATTCAATACATTAGTATTGTATGGAGGAGCGATGAAAAATATGATTGAATATAATTGAATTCTTCGCAACTATTTACAGTTTGAGATGTACTGCCTCATGTGACCTTTTTTAAGTAATTAATATGTGCTTAGATTTTACAATTAAGTCATTATTTCATTCGGCTTGTAAAATACTCTAAATAATGAAATAATATTGTGTTAATATATTTTTTTGCATATAACTTTTTTTTCATACTGTAAAAATAGATACGAACTTTATAAAACACAGGCTACTATTTCATTTTGTGTTAATTTGATATTTTAGTAGAATTGAATAAAAACCATCAAGGAGAAATTTTTATTACAGAATCCATAAAATAAGAAAACTGTTTTCAAGACAGAGCGTGAAATAAGTCACACATCAGTTGTTGCTAAGCGGGTTTAGATTTCTTTTTTCCATAAGCAAATGTTAGGCAAAAAAAGAGGAGGGATTTGAAACTAACGAATTTTACACGGGTTAATGACTAAGAGAACGGGATAAACTTCTGTAAAAAATACCTAATACAGTCATTTAATTAAAATAAAGTGTTAGCATTCTCTTGAAACAGCTAACTAAACTTTATCTTGATGGTCCTGTGTTTATATTTAAATCTTCTTCAAGGTTAGAAAAACATAATTTCACTTTTAAAAATAAAAATTTCGTTAAGGTGCAAAAAATATACCTTTTTTTCTTCTCCTTTTAATGTTAAGTATTTCTACGACAAGAAGTGGACGAAAAAAATAAACTAAAAAGAAAGCAAAATTGTGAAAAAAACTGTAAAACTGTGCGTTAAAACAAAAAATGTACAAATAAAAGCATTGTCTAGCATTACGTAATCCTCCAAAGACCAACTTAATAAATTACTGATCTTTTTTTTCCTTCCTTTTACGAAGAAACACTTGCAAAACCATGCACTCGACCAAAAAAAGAGGATAAAAAAATAATATCTATATAGCCGCCTGAAACAACAAACAATTAACGAAATAGTTCTTTTTGTGTGTTTTTTCCCTTCAGAAGAGAATAATTAACAGGCAGCAGTGTTCCGATGAAGCACGTAGTTCTATTCGAAAAAATAAATTCGAGATATTCTTTTAAATAAAACAGTCTGCTTAAACTAATAACTAATGAGTCCAATTTACGTTTCAGAAGCTCTGTTCTAGTGTTCCACGGCAGTAATGAGATAACACAAGTAGGAAAAAAAATCTGGATTTCGAGCTTTAAGTGCGTAAATCGAAGAATTTCGAAGAATCGGCTTAAGAACTTATTTATGTGACTATAGAATCGAATTGTAAGCGCAAGGGAAATTACCCCTTTTCCTTTTGGAAATTAAGAATATTTTTCTCTAACTCTCGAACGCAATCAATGTTGTTTTTAAGGACGCGATGCAGAATTCTTTCAGCTTTGCTTAGATTTGGGTAATAAACTGAATTAAGAACAACATATGGACGTAATTATGTTAATTAGTGTGCAAGATTCTATTACTGATGTATTCTAATTGGGATTTCAAGGAAATGAAAAAGGGATTTTTTGGTGTTGTAGGGAATGGGTGTTGAGAATATATAACGAATTTATTTTGGTTGTTTTCCCCCCGTAAAAACGTAGAATTTTTGCTGGATATGTTTGCGTATTTGTTCTTAATTTCTTTTGTATTAATTATTGCTCTTGATGAAAAATAATGTTCTCTTTCTAATTAATTCTAAATAATTATTATGAATTGATAAAAGTTTTATTTTTTTAATAGAAAGAGCGAAATTGAATCTCTCAAATCAGATTTAACTGATTTTGATTTGGGATTATTTGATTTTCACAAATATTTTGAAAATAAAAAGGTTCTTAACTTTAGCTTAGCTCAGTGCTTCTCAAACTTTCAAAATTTTCCACTCAGTTTTCAATCATAATTTTCATCTTGCCCCCTCATACAGTAACAATGTATTGAATGCAATAATAATATACTTCGTTGCTATAAAGCTACAATGTGACCTTAATTATTAAATATACTAATTATCAGCATTATTAAGTTTTGTATATGCTACTTTTAAGTAATAGGATAAGGGCTGCATTATATACATATATATATATATATATATATATATATATATATATATATATATATATATATATATATATATATATATATATATATATATATATATATATATATATATAGAAGTTAACATTATAATTGCTATGTTATATAGTCGTTAATAGGATAAGTGATATTGCCGGCTGGGTGGCTTGGTTGGTTTGTAGCTGGTTTTCTGCTCCCAAGGTTGCGGGTTCGATGCCGACACAAGTCGGTGGCTTTTCATGATGCAAAAAGTCGACAGTGACAATGTTGTATGATTATATGGCATGTAAAAGATCCCTAGAGAGTCTGTTTGATTCGGGAGATCTCGACAAAATTAAAATCCTAGTGCAGCTTTCAGAGCTCGCAACATCAGAGCTTTGGTGCCTCCCTCTGGAGAGGAAACTGGGTGTTAAAATTACTTGCGGTACTTAGTATACCATTTCTGTGGTGCCGCGCTTAAAAGTGATACCGTCTCCAGGGGAATGTACTAGGTCTGTGTGTGTGTGTGTGTGTGTGAAAAGGTGGAAAATACCAAAGCGCAGCCCCATTAGGTAAAATAAATAAAATGTTAGGATTGTGAGTGATATTATAAACACATTATCCTTGGATTAATCGTATCCATTCAGGCTATTTCCGTACAAAAAAAAAGGTAAGACAAAAATTCGGAACATTTTTTCACATTGAAAAGTGCTTCAGACATTAATATTATATTTTCTCGCATTTAGAAAATAGTACATTTTATTACTCCTTTTTATCTGAGTTGGTTAATCTTTTCTGGGGTATATAAAAGATATTCTATATTTCTTTTTCCCTATACTTCCGCTTTACATGTGAAATAGAACAATTGCTTGCACATAGGAAGCTTTTAATTTTGGAAAAAATAGAAATATGAAATCGTAACATGTAGTTTTCATAAAAATTTAGACATTTTTTCTCAAAAAATTATTACGACTTTAGTTTAGGCTCTTTTAAATTTGGCAAATACAGCTGGAACTGATTGAAGTACTGATTTTAACTGATGTATATTATTATCTATATGTAGTGTAAGAAATGATACGGTCAAATGAAAAACTTGAATAATTTTAGAACTAAATGTTTGAAGTTTATGAGAATTTAATCAAAGCTAAAAAATGCCAGTTTTATTTATAGAAATATGAAAAATTGAAATTATTTATTTTAAAATTCATTTTTGTCTTATGCATGTAAAAAGCTTGAAAAATTATCACATAAGATTTTATTTACAAATTTTCTGATAATCTTAAAACTTCCCTTTTCATAAACTAGTTTGATCAGTTTTCATGCCATAAGTGTTGGAAACTTTTTTACTGCATCCTTTGAGAAATTTTTCTAACTGTTTTCAATGTGTACATCTTAAACTCATTTTTTAGTATTGTAAACCTTTCCATTCACCTAAATTTCACACAGCACAATGACCCCAAAATCATTGTTTGTGTTCAGTACAGGAGTTTCTTGATGGTCAATCAGGAAAAAAAAACACTATTAGTTTGAAACCAAGATTTTGTAGATCTTGAATAGTGTATGTATACTAGTTTGTGCACTCCATCTGTTATCAGAAGTTACGTAATATATGTTCTGCTGGGAAGTCTTGGTAGATTTCTGAATTAGTTTTTGGTCTAGGATAAACAAATGATGTTGTCCATCAGCAGTAAAAACATCCTAAATCCCTCACCACATTGTAGCTTCAAGAATCTGGATATTTCACACACATGCTGGATATCAGGCTATTAATATCTAAACCCGTCTGGTCCATATAGATTAAACTTTTTCATCTGAAAAAGTAAAAGTGGACCCCTGATCCAAAAGTTCTTTATTTCACATCACTTACAGGTGGTTGGAATCTCATTTTCCTATATTTTAATAGTGAAAGTTTTGAGAGAATATTATGAACAATTTTGCTTGTGCATGGAAGATTCACATCAGTCACAAAGTATAAGGAAGAAAGCCTTTTACGAGTTACTCGACTAAAAGAGGTTTTCGTTTGAACAGGAGTCAAATGTAGACTTATGGACTGTATTCTTCAACTCTGCATAATTATCATTATTTGAAAAGTTATCCACTATTCTTAAAACTGCTTCATATTTTACCTACTTTCCAAGAATTTAAACCACATTTCTAAGAAATAACTACATGAAGAATATTACATTTTCCAATCAATGTAAATTGTGTTTATGTCTTTGTATTTTCAAATGTCTTTATATACAAAACTCCCGCGTCACGTTGTTTGCCTGCCATGAAGTCCGAAGTTACTTAACCCATCTTAATATAATTTTGTATATTGTGCGTCATTTAGTCCAACTTGAGTGATTGGATAGTTTTTTTATCACCACTGATGAAGTCAATATAATTTTACTGCAAATTAAATGTTTTTAAGGGTCGTTGCGAGAGCTTAAAGAGGCGTTATAGGTAAATATTCCCGTTTTGAAGTTATTACGACTTGTAATTTGGTAGGGTAAGTTTCTTTCACTGAGCAAAGTTGATCTAAGAGCGGTTTTGCAAAATTAGTCACCCAAGGAGGGTTGCGAGAGATTAAGTGGCGTTACAGATTAAAAAAAAATCCATTTTAGAACTACTAGACTTACAATAATGAAATTTGGTATGCATGTTTCTTTTGATGAATTGAAATCTGTTAAGAAAGGTCTGACGGAAATCGACTCTCATTGGGAGCTAAGGAACTTACCAAGAAAAAATGTTCCTTTTTGAATTATTAAATTTAAACTTCAAATCTGGTAAACATGTTTATTTTGCTGATTGGGGAACCAATAAAAATGGGGTCTGCGGAAATCCATTTTGCAGGAGGAGTTTGCACGCCGTAAAAGATAATTTTGGTTCAATTTCAGAAATAATTATTCAGAAGTCCTGTCCTTTTTAAATCAAGAGGTCAATACAAGCGAACGCTTAATGCTATGACTTAGATATCAAAAGTATATATATATATATATATAGTATAATAAAAATAATAAAATAAAAGTGAAGAAGTACTAGAACTTACAGTGCTAAAGAGGTAAGAAATTGGAATTTAGCAGACACAACAAATGTAGATACAAAAAAGTCTTTGGACTAAACTGGAGACCTATTATGATTTCTAAAGCTGTCGCTGAATTAGGCTAGCGAATTAGTGTTGGCAATGCTTTGTAGGTGCATTCTTCCTCGTACAGCAGAAATTTTCGACATAGTAGAAAGAATATATATATATATATATATATATATATATATATATATATATATATATATATAGAGAGAGAGAGAGAGAGAGAGAGAGAGAGAGAGAGTGTATACTCGTACATTATCATAAAATACCTAACAAAGCGACAAAGCGGATGTGGATAACACAGCTAGTATATAATATTTCTCTTAGGCTAATCATTAAAGCTTGTTTACAGCTTAAAGACTAAAATCTGCCGAAAATGAATAAAACAACAAACGCTTTAAAATTAAGGGAAGTCTTATCACTGTTCCAGATTTTTAGTTGTGTAAAAAGGAAAAAAAATAATAAATTTAAGTATTAAAAACTATTTTGCAGTAATTATTTTGCAAGAAATAGTTAAAACTGCAATTATCTGAACCATGTTTAAATTTGTATAAAACTCAGATGTGTTAAAAGAAAATGAAGATAATCACTTGGTCTTATCATTTTTTCAAGCAATTAACACATTTCACTATGAAAAATAATAGTAATGAAGGTAAAATCACACAGTTTATCTGTTTTTTATTAATTAATAGCAGTAATTTATATTAAAATGCATCAAAAGATAAGTACTCTTTATACACTCCAGAACACAGCACTTGAAGAGAAATTTAATACACATTTACATTCGCCCATTTGTCGAACTGAATTCACAAATAATGAGTTGGTTGTTCATTTTTCTAGTTAAATCAGCTATTAAATAGCATTTAAAATGTTTTGTATTTATCTAAAGTTACGGAAAGTATGAGTTAATTCTGATAAAGTAGAAAAATAGCTTACAGTCTGTATCCTTTTCCTTATAAATTCTTCGTCAATACTGTGCTTGTACATTAAATTTATGAAAAAATAACAAATTTCAAGCTCTCAGACGATGCAATGAATGGAATACAGACAATTTTGAATAAATTTTCTTTAAACTACAAAATATTATATTTGATTCAAATTAAATCTAACATACGTCAAAGCATAGTGTTCTGTATTTAAATAAAATCGAAAAATTTTCAAGAAAATTGCTGTTTGGTATTCGGCAAGAGAAAAATAATAAAACTAGTTTGGTTATAAAGTTAAAATGTAACTATTGCATCAAATGTAATCATGTATTAAATTGAAAATTCACATTTTAATATGAAGTTAAGATATATTATATTTCATCTCCCAAAGGAATATTTTCTTATTCTCATTTCATATGAAAACTCACTACGATTGTGTTTCCGATGGAAAGTTACTCCATAATGATTTTCGCCATGGATATTATGTTTCTTTAACATTTGGAACGGCATGGAATAAAATGATTAACTACAAGCGAAAGAACAAGATTAGCTACTGTATGACATTTGTCAACACCGAAAATGATATCAAGAATAGAAAGTTTGAAATTATTTTAAATAACCATTTCTGCCACCAAGTAGGTTAAGATTTCAAAATAATTTAGCCATGTTTTAAATTACTCAATAATTAAATGAATCAATCAACAGGTTAAAAAATTCATTATTACTTAAAGAATTTCACTTTGAAGAAGTAAGAAATCTAAGCCAAATTTATTGTTTTAATTATATATTTTAAACATTCATTTCATTTATGATAAAAGTAAGAATGAATGAAAACATACGATAAACATAAGATTCTATTTGTACTCTTTAACACAAAAAGGCAAATATACCATGTTAGGTTGTTCGAATAGGATCAAATTTTTTTTTATTTAGACACACCTTGTGAAAGAATAAGCATATGATAAATATTTAGTGGTCAATGATTGTTTTATCGAAGATGCTAGACTCTCTGGATGATGTGAATTGATTGATTGATTAAATATTAACGTCGCACTGTTCAGTTACATGAGGGCTTTCGGCTACGGACCAGGTCATTTTGAACCATGGTCAAGTGACGTGGACGACACCTGAGCTGGGCACCCCCTCTCTTAACTACTTAACCGCACCAACGGGAGGACGTTCAGCTCTCGACAGATTTAACTTGCATCGCTGCCCTACACGGTGGGTCTTTAGTGATACTGGGCTCGAACTCGTGACAAGGTAAGCCACGATCCGATACATATACCACTCGGCTATCGCGACCACCTGGATGATGCAGGAGGTACGAAATTAAGAGATAATGGTATTTAACTGCTGCTGATTAAGGTAAGTTATCATTCTTACACTTACTTTTGTGAGTGAGGGGAAAATCGACTAGTCTAAGCGAATTTTATAGAAGATAGATTGTAATGGTTGGAAGACATGGAAAACACACACACACGAGTTTCTCCAAAACATCATGGCTAGTAAGTTGTTCATGCTTTGCTCTTTTTAATGTTGTTGTTGTTGTTGTAGTGTGTTTTTATCCAGGGATACATATGAAATATGAATGGAAGAACAGAAACATACATCACACAAACAGAAGAATATAGGCATTTTTTACAAATGATGATCCCAGGATATAACAGAATGGGGGCATTGCTTTCCATTCGAGACGGGAATCCATTACACTTCGACACTTACAAGCGACTTCTTTTCCCGAAGAAGATACAACCAAGTCTATCTCGGGATTCAAACTCGAATCCACTTGATTACAAGCCAAGGGTCACATCCACCATAATTGTTGGGTGGGTGCTGTTTTTAATACTTGGGTAAATAACGGTGAAACCAGAATTAGAGACTAGCTTTTAAATAGTCAGCTATCATCATAGAAAAAGAACGTTGGATATCATTACACTTGGTAAAGAAAAATAGGCACAAGACAGTGGGTTAGGGACAGCCCAATACGATACAGGTGTAAATACAAATGTTCCGTAACTGATAGCTTAGCGGACACTGTCGGATATGGAAATGCGCAGCAGATGTCCAAACCCATGGGCATTTGTTGACCAAGCGTCATTGCCAACTACGCCTAGAGTAGGCTTAGAAACATTCAGACATGGCCCTAAATAACCGAAAGAGAGTTTCCTGGTTAGATGAATCACGATTTCTCCTCCATCATGTCAATGGTTGTGTCTGGTTGCGCCGTCTTCCTCAGACGAACAGTTGCTTCTCCCATGTACACAGAATGGTAAAGGCGGTATTATGCTTTGGAAAACGCTTTCATGGGTGACTTTGGGAGCTTTAGTTCTAATTAAGGGAACCGTGAAAGTTCTAAACTATCTAGACATACTTGCAGATCAGTTGCACCTTTATCTTGCGTCTGTTTATCCGACAGGAAATTGAATCTTTCAGCAGGACAACGTCCCATGTCAAAAGGCTAGAATATTTTTAGAAGAGTTCGAGGAGAATAAAGCTGATTTTAAATTAATATCCTGTCACATAACTTGTGGATCTGAATCTGATATGGCACGTATGGGTTTTCATAGAAAGGCAGCTCAGAGATGAAACATCTTCATGACGGAACATCTCGACTTTACGCGACCCCTGCTTAGACATTGGTACAACCTGTTTTCAGTCATCGACCAAGAACTTGTAGTATCCATACCACAGCGAGTTGCAGCTGTTTTGCTGGCAGAAAGTGCTGAAACGTGTTATTGAATAGATATTCATAATGATACATATATAACTAAGAATTTCTTAAAAAAAGTAGTTATATTTCAGTAAAGAATTATTTTAACAATGTTACATTATAGATATCAATAATGTTGTATTGAGGAAATATTATAACTAAAAATAAAAATTTACTTTAATGTGGTTGCAAATTTTCATTTTATAATGAAAGGACATGATTATTATCATTGACAATCATTTATATTGTAGCAAAAATAGCTCAATTCGGTTGCCATGGACACAATCTACTGCACGTATTCACGCGCCCAGCTGTGGATGACTTGCCAAAAATAACTATTTTCTTTCTATTTATTGACTTAAATTTCAGTGTCTCATGCTTATTTTTATTAATTGTAATTCTTTCATTTTCTCTCGTGCTTTTGTTATTATTAATTACTTTTATTTATAAAAGTTAACTGTAACTATAGTTATGGAAAGTTCTGGAACATTCGATGACAGTATATAAGGAAGTGAAATATTCAGTTCGTAGAATAAATTCTTGAGTTGTAACTAGCGAGTGTTGTAGTAATTTTATTAGAGAGAGTATCTAATTCTACAGTAGTTTAATCTACACGGCAATTTTGAAGTCTAAATTGCATACTAAGAGCCTTTCATTGCGTCAAATTTTTGTAAGAATAATTCAATAATTCTGTTTATAATTTTTTTTATTTAAGTAAACCTGAAAATGTATAATTCCTTATTTTAAATATACGTACATAAAACATTACTTTCTTTAATAATTCTCTAATAAATATTAAAATATAAAGTACCTTAACAGGTACTTTACCTTATTTACCCTTATAAGGTAATTTACTAACAAATAATATAAAAAGAATTTTTTTAAGTCAATTCCTACTTAGATCAATAAAGAAAATTTTTATTTTTGTTACCTTTTATTAAATAGTTACAATTAATATAAATACATATGACAAAATCACAACATTAAGTGGTAATTCGTTTTTATTAACTATTATTAAAGTATCGTATTGTCATCCACACAAAACAATCGTGTATATAAAATTGCCGTTCAACTGAATGCCTTAAAAAGTGAGAAAAAATCGGGTGGGGCTGTGCTGGGTCACACAGCCGTTGGTTTTCACGTGAAACGTCTATATTAGCGAATCGCTTTTAAAGTAAAAGATTGAAATAAATAAAAACATGATTGACGGTGTTTTAAGTATTTTAATAAAAAAGAACAGATACATAATAGAAACATAAATTATTATTACAATTAATATTCGACAACGATTTTATTTAACATAGGTCTGTGATATGTGAAATAAGAAACATACGGCATAATGTCAACATTAATATTTCTGGTGAATGTACAGTCTATAGAGGTATTGCCTAATGTTGTCGGTGATGTTTGTACGTAGTTAAGGCCGAATTCATTCCTCATGAACTCAACAAGATAGCTGTTCTGTTGTGGATCGCAATTGAAATCGCCGCATAGAACGATTGGAGTCTCCAAGTCTGGCTGAGAGTTCGGTATTAATTTTGTTAAGTTTGCTGAATATGGCAGGAGTGATTTATAAAGACATAGCTTAACAGCTTCAGCCGACGCCTTAGGATGTATATATACGGCACCGAGGATAAACAGCGTAAGATCTTCGACTTTAACGTTCACCAAGCATATGTCGCCGACATTATGTTTTCTCAAGACTGAATTTCCGCATGACTTGTTGGCATTTACTATGATTTCGCTACAGTTCGTGGAGCTTTGTAGGTTTCTGTAGATTGCAGAACCTCCGGCTGCAGAAACTCGCACCGGCAATTCAGATGAGGTAGACGGACAATGTGTACGATGTTCAAGTGCGGTGTTATTACTTGTTCTTAGTTCGAAGCCATTGATCATCACAGTGTTCGCGCAATTCATCCAAGTCTCGCTAATTACCATATAATCGGAGTTCATCAATATATTATCGCTTTCAATATCTCCTGCATGGGCAACCAAACTTTGTGCATTGAAAGCAGATACGATCAAAATTAATTGCCGTCGTCGATGTAGGTAGCCACCCTGGTCTTCATTGCGTTCGGCTAGGACGTCTCGCTTACAGAATACTCTTGCTTGCATTGACAACGTGGGAAGGCGATGATTGGCCATCCGATCGTACTTGTCGCGAATATCTTTCACCGTTGGCGCCGTGCTGCCTCGCCCGTGATAAAATTTAAAATCGTCTTTATCATTGGTGAGATACAGACCGTCAATCGATGTTACTCTACTCAGCGCAACGTACGCAAGCTGTATCTGTTGTGACTTATCGTAGTTGAAAACGACTTCGTCCAATGTGCCACCTATGAATGGTGATCGCGCTTGCGGACACAACCGGAAATTGGTTACGTCTACACTTGATATTCCCACCGAGCGGTATATTGGCGGCTCTGGTCACAATAGGTGTCCACTTTAAATCTAACACATCACGTTTGCACATAACGTGGGGCTTCGCTTTTACTCTACATAGTTGGCCCATGCTTGGATTTGGAAACTCCAGCCAAAGGCGCACTCTCTTCCGAATTCTTGTTAAGGTTGACGGCTGAGGTTCAACATCTACTTCTGTCGTTCCATAGATTGTCACCTTTTCGTCTTCAGTGAGATATTCTATATACTTAAGCGTACCGATTGCGTCATTCACTAGTCCATCTTCAACATCTAAGTTCATAGTAATCATATATGGATAACCGACAGCTAGTTTTAAACTGTACGGCAAGCCGCCCGACTCTACGACGCTCATTTTGTGCAAGTTGCGGCGAGCAGTCGCGACCTCCGTTAGCATATTGTAGCCAATCATCTTGTCGTCTGCAATATTTTCGAACTCAGGTATGAAAGCGTTGTTGTTATATGCGCCAACGTCGTGGTTGCGATGAAAGAGGCGAACAGTCGCGGGTACGTTTACTTTACACCAAGCTCTACTTCTGAAGCGTGATTCGATCAGAGCAATTTGCTCGGTACCGAGTCTCTCACCGTTACCGATTTTCGTGAGTATTTCCGAGAAGGTGGAATCCCTTTGTCTCATTACCTGTTCGAGTGGATAGTAGTCGAGCGATTGCCACAGATCGAGTTTCGCGGCCCTTTGTAGACCGGTGAAGCATTTATGGGCGGTAACTGATGAAGATCTCCGCAGAAGATGATGTTAAGATTGCCAAACGGTTGGTCGTGTACACCAATGATCTCTTGCAAGCGCAGGTTTATTTTATGTAGCACATCGCATCCAATCATGCTCATTTCGTCGATTATGATGCATTTCACACCAATGAATGTACTTCTGTAATTTTGAAGCACATCTCTTGCCATAGTGCCGATACGTCTTGATTGAGTAATCTTGAAAGCGGAATGTACAGTCGCGCCGCCCAAGTTTACGGCTGCTTTGCCGGTAGACGCGCAAGCAATAAACGCATTGCGAAGCGAATTATGTTGTTGGGTGTATCTATTGTACGTCTCCATTAGCAATTTGAGCACATAGGTCTTACCACTGCCAGAAGGGCCGGTAAAGAAAATTTGAATGGGGATCGAATCACTCAAGTGCAACCGATGTATCGTCTCGAGAATCAATTCGCGTTGGCCGTTATTTGTGCTGCGCATCATGTGGCAGTACTCTTGTTTAGACATCACATTGCTGCGTTTACGAACTGCCGATATACCTATTGTATTAACGGCATTCTCAAAGTCGTCGTTGTTTTCCGTACCATCGGGCCCTAAAACGTTTCGATATAGCGATTGTCTGTTCATTCGTTACGTCCATAAGTACAGGTATTCCAGTGGTAGAGGTGCTCGCGAGGTTGGCGGCAGCAGAAAAGTTCCTCGCGGCGTCGGCTTTGCGACGTTCCCGAAACCGTCTCGCTCGCTCGGCGCCGGACATTGGGGTACCTGTGTGTGGCCCATAGCCCCCTTTTTCCAACGATAGCCGTGATTTATATTTCTGGCTGGCTCTTGCACGAGCTGAGACCGACATAGCAAATGTTTATATATATTTTTTATCACTTTCTGGTTATTTTTAATATAAATACTGTCCAAATTACACTTATTTTTGTATGAATCAATCGGTTTCAATAATCTTGATAAACACACGAAAGAATCACCGCGCTATCAAGTCGGAGTCACGAGTTACACTGAATAGAAACGAGCGAGAGCGCCGGTTTCGCACAGTTAACGCAGTACCCCTCCCCCGCCGCCCCGCTCGACCCAGACCCGGACTCAAGGTCATAACAGCGAGCTGACTATATAAGTGAAATATTCACACCACATTTTTGTTTCTAGGACTAATAGTTTTGTAATTATTAAGGTACGATGATATAGACCTTTTCGTTACGGTCCACTTTTTGAACCTGGTACCCGTATGTTTCGGCGCGATTTTAAAGACGTTTCACGTCAAAAATATTTTAAAGTTTTGACCCACGTCTTTATGAAAATAACGTGGCTGTATCTGTAATTCTTTAAATAATTAATTTCAGTCAATTAATTTTAACTAATTATAATTAAATTATTTTTATTTTACCCCAAACAATAGCGTATAGATAATTGCAGCTTAAACGAACGCTTTAAAATGTGAGAAAAAAGCCGTTTAAAGTTTTGACACATGGCGGCAAAATGGTCACTAAGTCACCCAAAATGATGCCAACGTGGCGGTATTTGTAATTCTTTGAATAATTTTAATCAATTACTTTTTATTAATTATAATTAAATTACTGTATTATCATTCAAAATAATCATGTATATAAAATTTCAGCTCAATTGAACGCTTTAAAATGTGTTTTATTAACGATTGAAAATTCCACCAAGATATATATATATATATAAAGAGTATGAGCTAATAGTAGGAATTGAAAAATATAGCAATCATACTCATAAAAAACATTTTCTCTTGATCATGAAACGTGCATAGACAAGCTTTTTAGGTGTGTTTTTTTCAGATATAAATCTTTAACTATATGAGTTAACTATATATCTTGGCAAATAAAATATTTACCCTGGTAATAAAATTAAACATTGGGATTTGGTATACTTTTATAAGTATACATCCTGAACGTAAAAGAACATTTACAGAAAAATAAAATTATATGTTATTAAATTGGATAAAGTAAAAGTTTCCGTAGGTCCAAAGTTATGCATAAGAGTAAAATTCTGACAATTTGATTGGATTTTGGAGTAACGACGGTTCTATAAAGTAACTCGAGAGATGCTGGTAACGAACCTCGTAATTTTGCTCCTAATTCAAGTGGTAAGTACGAAATCTGAGCCGACACTCCACTCACCTAACATCCACACAATACCAATGTGATAACTTTGAGAAATGATAGATTTTTAACACGTGCATCAGTCCCACTACAAGGCAGGTATTCAGTGACACTAGGACTTGAACTTATGACTCATCAGCCACGAGCTTCTGATCATAACCATTCACATACCACAACAACAAAATTTGCGCAACCAATACCAGTAAGAAATGCTGAGTGAGTGAGTATTAACGTCTCTCTGTTCAGTTACACAAGGGCTTTTGGTGACGGACTACGTAATTTTAAACCATGGTCAAGTGACATGGACGACACTTGAGCTGGAACCCTCTCACCTAACTACCACACCACACCAACGGAAGGACGTTTCAGCTCTCGACAGATTTAACGTGCATCTCTGCTCTCAATGGCGAGTATTTAGCGGTACTGGGCTCGAACTCATGACATGCCTGCCATGATCCCATTCCTTGACCACTCGGATACCGCAGCCCGCTAAGTGAGTGGGAAAGTGTTTATTAACGTTGTACTCTACAGGAATACGAAACCTATTGACGGCGGACACCGCAATTTTGAGCCTCGTTCTTAAAACTTCCCTCTTTAAGCTACCACACCACACCAATGGGAGGACTTTGATCCTCGAGAGATTTAACGTAAATCAGCCACTCTACACAGTGGGCCATAACCCCCGGGCTGTGTACCGGTAGTTGTCCATGGATCAAATGGTACCGGGCCACCCAAGGGATGTTAAATATTCCTATTTTACTTATTGTAGAGTATTTCTCACGGGTTTGTAGTATTTTCCTGGAAAATCACTTTATTTTCCATGTTAAATCACTTTAATATTAACTTTTTGAAATAACTGCTTTTTTTTATTCTGAAGGCATGTTTAAATAAAATTAAATTTAAATTATTAAGTCAAAGCAATCTAAAATATAAACAATGCCCCCCCCCAGTGGACCGGGGTAAAATTGTCAAACGTTGACCGGTCCGTGGTGATAAAAGGGTTGGGAAACAGTTCTTTACAGAACGGGAAAGAAAAAATGTAAAATATGTATAAAAAAACCAAACATTTTTTTTTTCTAATTTACCTTCATTTAAGTTTTACGGGTCCGACCCCGCCCCAAATCGGTGGATTTCCATGATACAGAAAACCGACAGTGTCCATGTCATATGATTATTCGGCATGTAAAAGATCCCTAGAGTGTCTGTTTGGCTAGGGTGTTCGTGGCAAAATTAAATACTAGAGCATATTCATATCGACAGTGCTCAGGTCCCTCCATCTGGGGAGAAAACTGGGCGTCTAAATGACTTGCGGTAATTGGTATCGCGTGTATAGTGCCACGCCAACACGTGATACCAGCTCCTGGTGAATGAACTAGGTCTGCAAAGGTTATAAATACCAATGAGCAGCCCCATTAAAAAAATTTTACATTTAGTTAAGTATGGTTTATACCATATTTATTATCGTTCAATTACAATAGGAAATGAAACTAATGGTAATAATTATTTAAAAATTGATAAATTTCGAGTTTTAATACCGACGAAAACATTTCTTTTAATTAAAAAAGGATAGATGGTAAAATTACTAGAAATTATTCTACTATAATTAGAAATGTTAGAATTAATTATTAATATAAATTTTAAATTTTGATTAAAAATTATATTGAAGTTATTAACAGTAATACGAAAATATTATGAACATTTTACATTTCCAATATATATATATATATATATATACAGCCTTAATTTAAATTAAAGATGTTTACTGTATATCCAACACATTTAATTAAACTTTAATTTAATTTAAAACGGAATTAAGATCAAATGAATTTTCCTTGTAAATTTTCTTTTCTGAAAGAAAAACCCAGGGGTGCAAAACTTAACAATAAATTAAATTTTGAAAGAAAAACACACGAATCTGCATTAATTTTTAATTGCATTTTTGAAATGCAATTAAATCCTTAATTACATTCGAACCCTATGAAAGGATAAAAAACACGAGCTTTAGTGTATTCACTTTCAAAAGAATTTCTAAAATAAGAAAAGAATAATTTAAATTCTTCAACAACTCAAGTTATCGAAACCATATCTTTTTATTCGAATTTATTCGTTTAACTGTTTATTTTTCTGTTTAGTTTTATTCCTGAATATAACTCTAATCAAATAAGAAATAGTTAAGAAACGATGTGAAATATTCATTTCTAGCTTATTTTTTTTCGATTTCCTTCATATAACCTTAATCACTACCCACAAAACTTCTACTCTGTCTTCCTCTTACTAATCTTGTCTAAATTTCTAGAGACGATTGCGGCCAAATTCTCAGAATTGAAAAAGGAAAATAAATAAAAGATAAGAGAGAAAAAAATGTGTCTGAAGATGTTTAGTTCTCCGATTAAACTTCAGTGAAGTAAAGCACTTTAAAGAAATTATAAGCCATTTTCATAGTTTTTCTTGTTTTGGAGAGATCTTTTTCTTCGTCATCAATGTCTCGACGGATTATACATGCACAAAAACTGTAATTTTATTTGCATATTTATATTTTTGATTAATTTATGAGCTTCAAATGATGCTAAGGGGAAAAACTGAAAAATAAATTTAAATTCTTCGAAATACTTAAAAAAACTAAAACTCAGGTTATGTTTATTAAAATGCTTGGTGGAATATTTTTTGCTTTTGGAAATGTTTATGTTAAGTTTCGTTTGGAATTTGATTATGTAGAATACTGAAATATAAATCAAGCCTCAATGTTTTTATTGCAAATAATTTTATGACACAGAATGCGGTATGAAATATTTTATGAATAATTTAATATTAATTCGTTTATCATTTTTGATTTTTAAATACGTGAATTTTAATTGGAAATAAAGAATGCATTTAAAAATTGCAAGATATTTAAAATTTTTCATTCTTTCAGAAATCCTGCGATTTCATAAAAAAAATATTTGGTGGCAAGAAAATTTTTCTCAACAAGCTTTTGCAGTTTTATTTATTAAGAAGTGTTGGAAAGCCAAATCTTATTTTTTTTATAGTTTGAGATTTTTTCATTTTCAAATTGTATAGATTTTAAACTTTCTAAAAATATCTTACTTTAACCTCTAGGGCAATTCGAAGCCCTTAAGACCTATTTTTAACTAATCATTGAAACTGGGCCACGCCTATTTGATTGGCGAAAAATGTAAACAAAGTACTTCGTTTTTGCTTAAAAGCTGAACATCTGATATAAACCAAAACATTTATCTTTTATTGTAAATTGAGCCTTTCATTTTCTAGCCGATTAAAAGTCTCACTGTATACATTAAAATCAATTTATCTCAAATGTAACTTTGATGTTCGATGTACCTTTTCTGAGAAATTACTGTTCACAGGTATGTAAATTTATTATGACATATGTATAATGATGGCTAATATATACTGAAATGAGCTTTATGTCAAAAACTCAAGCATTTTTTTTTTTTTTTTTTGCAAATTATCTTACGTAAAAAATGGGTCAAATTTGACGTTGTTTGATGAAATATTTTATAAATTATGGAAAAATTCAAAATTAGCTAAAAGCTCATTTCAGTATAATGAGAAAGATGAACTTTAATTGTATGAAAAATTTCAAACATGTACATACAACAGATTTTGAGATAAGGTACATCGAAAACAACCAATTTAACTTTGTCGGTATATAGATGTGTCCTACTCCTCTGAAATGTTTTTGATTTAAAAATGCATTTAAGTACCTATTTAGTATATTCAGTCGATTTCGAAAACTTTGAGTCATCTTTTCAAGCATATTTACCGGAATATTGTCAATTTGGACTCGGATGTTGTTTCTTAGGTCTTCCTGGGTCTTGGAGCAATCTTTGTAAACCAGGGACTTGAGATAAGCTTACAGTAAGTAATCAGGAGGTGATAAATCCGGTGAGTGGGCTGGCCGGTTTACGTTCTTTCACAGGGAAATCTGTCATTTGGGATGGGCTGCTCTTAAAGTAACCTTGGAAACCCTGGAGGAGTGGGCTGTGGTCCCATATTGTAGTAATCAGACATTGTTTAGATCCCTTTATCTGAGAGCGGGTAAGCATTGTTTGATCATTGTCACATACCAATCTGAACAAACACACGAACTCTTCCATATTTCCAGGTGTTTTAAAAGCCTTCGAAGATCCTTTTCTTTCTTTGAGGGCATTCCCCGTTGCTTGGAAGGCATCCATCCACATTAAAAAACATTTCTGATCAGAAACATGATCTCGTGGAGTAATATCGAAGTGACGACGGAAGGCATGTTGCACTGCAATCACTGACCGACTATTGGGGAAATACGCCTCCACGGCAAAAAAAAGCTGCTGCCTCGACCACAACATATCTAAGACAGAGACGGGCAGGAACACAAATATCCCATTTCACCACTTCCACCAAATCCCTTCCCATGCGCCTCCCCATCCTACGAATATCACTACAACATGTTCAAAACAGGAAGTTCCCGTGCCCCACTCTGTTCGTAGTTGTTTGCATATTTTATAGCAAAGAATTTTCTAGCCTATATAATGTAGTCGGAGAGCTTATGGACAGCAAAAATTTAATTGAACTCACGCTTGTTAAATACTTGTAAAAATATTTTGATGTTCTATATCGGGGCTTCTGTTATTTCAACTGTGTACTAGTATCCACAATTAAAATAGTTGTTTTAATTTAACAGTTAAGTCACATTTAAGACCATTTAATCAATTAATAGAGAAATATAAATCTTGCTATTTAACCCCCTTTTTTATGAGAGAAAAATAAAATATAGAGAATCAAGAGTTCACCAAAAAGTGAATGTACTTCGGTCACAATATTTATCAAAAATCAGACAAAAGCAAGAGGAAACAATACTAGATTATCAATATTTTGGGTTCTTTTTGATTGATTTCTTAACTTTCCTCTTTACTTTTGAGCTCTAGGCGATTTTTTTCTGTATTTGAAAAAACTACAAACACAAGAACATTTTGTTAAAGAATAGAAAGTGTACGCATATTTCGGACCAAGAAAATTCCAATCAAGAAAGTATTGCATCTTTCTTTGTTTCGAATTCGACCCAGAACAAGTTTATTCCTTTCAATAGAAAATAGAGAAATAAAGCAAAATGAAAGCTGACGACGAATTCTGAAAATTCCAAGAAAAAAATATTCTTTACGATTGGCAATTTGAAAAGGACACAATACACAGTATAAATGGATGTCAAAAAGCCTATAATTTTGAATGTCAATATTGACGACATCATCTCTTCGTAAATTTTGTATACATCAAGAACACACACACGCAATAACTTTCCTGGTGAACTTATTTACGATGTAAATTTATAATCTTATTTTTGTTTAGATACTTCTTTACTAGTGTGATTCTTTCTGACGACATTAAAATTCTAAAGGTCAGCACAATTATGTTGTTTGTTTTCATATTTTGATTGTTTCCTTTAAAGAGTTAACCAGTGACATTAATGGATGTTAAAAACTGTGTTCATAAACTTTAATTATAATTTTCATGAGATTTTTTTATAAGTTATTGCATTTTTTTTTTTTTTTTTTGCTTTCTGAACAATAATTATTCTATTTCATACACATGCTCCAATGAACTGCACAATGCTTACAAGAGAGAGACCATCTTAAAGAAAATAAACAAGTGAATTCAGTAAAAGAAAAACTGAACTAACAAAACATGAAACTTAAAAAGACAAAATTTAAATCCATTGCTATAACTTAGTTTATTAAAATATTGAAATTATGTATATATAATCGAAATATCCCCTTTCCAAAGTTATTCCTTGTAAGAATGTATTAATATATCAGGATTTAAAGCTCAGAACTTTCTTAAGTAAATTTGATTCAAATAAAGAATTTATAGAATCTTTAAACTTTATATAGAACACTCAAGAAACATATTTAGTTATGAAATATCACTAATTAACTCATATCCAGGCCACAAAGAGTAAATTTAAATAAAATTACATTGTCACTTATTAGACCTAAGGCAATCTAAATGATGCATGAGTTCATGGGAAATGCACGTGTTCTTTTAAACGGTAAAACAGTAATAGCTCAAGTAAAAAAAAATTATTTTGTTTTTGGAATTATAATGATTACTGAAATATATATTTGTGGTAAAATTTTTGCCGAAAGAAACTTGTGATTTCTGAAGGATTATAAAATAAATACTATTAAAACGTGATTATGAAAAGAAATTCTTTGATCAAGCATCAAATAATCGTCATATCTATACTAATTTTATATAAAATTCAATAAATATTTCAGATTAGATCTTGTATTCTTTGCGCATTCAAATCTTGTGAACATTTTGTTTCCATTTTTCTGATATTATATATTGTAATTTATAAAATAGTTACTGAAATATTAGAGCAACATATAAAAATTATCTAAATATTTCATATTGGAAAGTGCAGTTCATACATTATTATAATAAAAAAGTATTAGTCATGCATCATTTTTCAGGATAGAAAACGAAGAATAAGAATACTTAGGGAAATAATCTACTTCAACGATTGCAAGTAAAAGTTTTGATCAAAAGATTAAAAAACATAGTTTTAAAATTTAAAAAAATATTTTGCGAAATCTTGTCGAAGCAGAATTATCGTTTAAAAATGCGCACAATTATTACGCACAATTTTATCCTCTTTTTTCTGAGAATAATCGTCTATGAGATTTACTCTTAACTATAACTTCATTTTAACTATAATATCCATCCAGTTTCGTAATGTATTGTTCAATTTGCCTTGGTCATTGTGTCTTATATATATATTAAAACATTTTCTCTGAATATATTGCATTAAAAACCCATATATTCATTCATAGCAATTGTTCTAAGAAAGGTTTTAATATTCTAAGCATTTTTAGGTTTAAAGCAATTTTGAAAACTATTAAAACCATTTTCCATAAAATCTCGATAGCATTTATCATCAACTTCATTGTTAAAAGTACTATCATTTCACATTAAGAAATAATTTTTCCTAAATATATTTCAATTTTGGAAAACACTGCCTAGGTCTTCAATGGAAGTGAGCCAAATAACAAATATATTTAGTGGGTCAATATAATTCATCCTAAAACTTAAAAAAATAATACCCAGATATACTACACAATATATACATTATGAATGAAACTGTGTTATACAGTGAATGAAACTATTACTACACAATGATATGATGAATGAAACTGCTGCTACATTTTAAATATTTTTTATATTATGTTTGAACTGCAATATACTAATTCTTTAAAATGATGGTATAACTATCTATCTCGCAGTGGGCAAGTAACAAAATTATTCATATGGTTCATGGGTAGATAACACTTGCTCACATATATAAGATGAAGCAAATATCACATTTTTTTAGGCATGACGAACTAAATTTGAGAAACTTGCTTTTGATGATGATCTGTTAAATTTTTATTTTTCAACATTGAGAAATAACTGATAGATATTATTGCTAGAAGGTAACTCAATTAATTTAAGACACAAATCTTGTCCTTATTTCGTAATTTGTACATTCCTAGACTAAGTGATCACTTTCAATACAGAATCCGGATTATAAGCATCATTTTAATAATAAATTTTCCGAACTGCTAAAAAAATTAGGTACCGAAAACTTCTGAAATAGAGAAAATCAGATTAGAATCCAAAGAGGTACATAATAATTTTCCATTCTTTTGGAATTTATAATTTAATTGATTTAAACGATATAGCAGCATTTATACTTAGGTTGGAATATATTTTAACAATATGTAGAAATCACGCTTAAGTTGAAAAAATATATATAAATTAGGATGTTTTGTTCAAATAATTGGAATTTCAGAATCACAGCCTATGTGTAAGCTAGGCAACACCTTCTGAACTACTAATTTAACTGTATGTAATCGAAATGTAGCAAAATGTTGAGATAGCTCATGGTTGCTTATGAGTAATACATGCTCTATACGTAGAGTCATTATGCTCTTATACGTAGATAACGCCATATGAGCAAGTTACGGAGTTAGCAAGGAGACCAATGATTGACTTTCACAAAAAGGTTTCTTTGTTATAACAGTTCGTAAAGGGTGAAATATCCTGACAGTAATTGGGTGCAGATGTAAGGTTCAAGAGAACCAGATTAATCTAAAACCTGGCGGTGAATGATGGAATATGCGTTTTAATGTGTGATACCCCAACCCGGGGGTATCATCTCTCCATCTACGCGACCCAGATTTGTAGGTGGAAATGATTGATCATTTAAGTTAGCCATAATCAAACTAATTTATTATTATTCTAATTTATTGTTCCAAACACCACAAGTCTTACTATGGGGATGCAATCAGGAGTGATATAACGTATTTCTAAATTCTAAGTAAATAGCGCTTGGAATCCAAACCACTTAATTTTATGAGAAGTTATCCTAAGAATCTTTATCTGCATTAGATTCGTTAACACGCTAAAGCCCGTTCTATAATCACTATTTTTAATATCTTACCAACAGCTGACGGCGTTTGGCATATCAGCTTCCTTTCTCCTTCTTCTATTCTACCACGAGAATACTAAAGCTCCATTATATATCTATTAACTAATCTGCATATCGCAGTTTCTTCTTGAGAGGATTGGATATGAAATAACACCAATCTACCCCCAAAGATTCTCCAAGAGGATTAATAGGAAAAACGCGATAAACCCCCGTCACAAATGCCATGAGCAATTAAAATTATTTCATTACTTGGTAGCAAGAGGGCTCATACAGCTTTTTGCCAAACGGTATTTTAACCAACATTAAATTCATTAATAAACTTTCACTCTTCACAGCTTTCTCTGGGTAGAAGTTCTAGTTCGCGATTTAAGGTTTGAAGATCTTGAAGTGATTGGCTCCCACGTGCGGCTGTCCCCGCAACCTTCACTTTTTCATCAAAGTCAATTCACTTAAGCTGTTGCTCCGTAGACTCGAGGCACTCCGTCTTCAAAAGATTATCGTGGTTTCTCTCACTTGGTCCTTCGGGTGCGGCTGCCTTCGCAATCTGTATAGCATGTCTTAAAAATAAGAATAAAAGCTTATCCGTAAGATGAAGCAGAAGATCGATCAATTATCCTCATCAACTTGCTAGCTGACCCTTCAAAAACTCCCTCTGTGGGCCTCTTTCACGGCCTCAATAATTTATGATTGGCTACTTCACAATTACTTCTTCACACATTACTTCACAATTTATTCATCAGTAAACGGTTTCATATGATTACCAATACTATAACAAACTTCATGGTTCAGTTCTGAGTTACTGCTATGATATTACCACTGACAAAACACTTTGTTACTGTGGCAAAGATTATTCAAGAAAAAAGCCTCTTTAACACTTCTTGAAAGAGAGGTTTTCGAGGAAAAATGTCATTGAATGATTCCTATTTGTTGGTATTTTTTTAATACAGCACTTTCGTGAAAAACCAAACAATTACTGAGATCCATGTTTGTTTTTCGAATAATCAACTTCCCAATCGTCTTGAAACGATATATTTTCTTCGAATATTTTTTGCTTATAAGATAATGAAAGATAAATAAAAATTAATTCCAACCATTGTTCATTCCAATGTTGTCTGATATCACTAACCGTAACTGTTTCAAATAGAAAAATAATATCAATTCGTACCCTTGCGACACCGAGAACAAAAAGCAAAATTGATACATTTGATTTCTTGACAAAGAATTTCCCGCCAAATTTTTTATGCGATGTTCTTAAATAAGTTAATTTCTCAGAGCAATGGGTCATGACTGGGCCACTTAAAATGGCTCGGCGGGACGCAGGTTGACTATCCCTGGTTTAAAGTTACAGCTAGGCCTAGATCTATTCCACATGCTATATAGAAGAATGCCACTTTCCAAAAAGCGTGAATATTTGACTTACTAGTCCCTATGGACGATCTCAGCTGTGTAATGAAGCTAGCAGTCATTTTTTGTAAGTAATTTAAGCAGATTTCCCAATACAACAGATATATTTAGGAGCCCAAATTTTGGTCCATCCTTCAAAATATTCTTGGAAGATTCAGCATGGCGCTATGATTTTTACACAAACGCGAATATATATGAATAATTCTTCCTTTCTAAACCATTGTTCAGCTCATGATAAAAACGCACTTGTGTACAAATTTATAAGTGCGTGCTTCAAACTAAACGTTTTAAATTAAAATTAGGTTTCTGCAGGATTTAGATACTTTAACTACATTGAATTAATTCTTGTTATAAGATGAAGTAACATTAAATTTCTTTTTACAAAGTCAGAATTCCGAAATATAACAAAACCATTAAAAATATGTTAATATCTGTATGGAGTTTCAAAACTTTCTGACAATAGCCTTTTGAGATGCTAATAATTCTGTTAACTATCGCTTAAAGAAAGAAATAATAAATAAAAGAAAACCGTAGCTTTTTTTCAATAAAAAATTAGTCTGAAATAAGCAATGAATATAAATCCATAAATAAATCTAAGTTGTTTAAGATGTACTGATTTATTTCGCCTTACTCCTGTTTAAACAATTTTTTTCTTCCTATATATATATTTAAAATGACCTTTTAAAGAAATTAAATGAGAGAAAAATATTATTTTTTTTAAAAAATTCATTTTAACAAAATTATTTTTAAAAGCGTTCATCACACATCTCTTTCAATGTTTTATACGCGCTAATCTAGTCTGAAATTCTCGAGATGATTGCTGTTATCTGTTTAAGTTAAAATAAAAAAAGTATTTTTAAAAAATGCGTAAAAATTCTTTTATGTTTAACATTCTGATTAAATCCACCTAAGAGATGGCACTTCAAAGAAGCTTCATGCCATTTTCATAGTTTCTCTTCTCTTTTTTTCCCCCTTCTTTTTGAGTTTCGAGCACTTTTTTTTTATGTTATCAGTGTCTGAAACAGTTCGTTTGCACGAAGCTTAATCAAAAGACAAATAAAAAAAATGTTGAAAAAAAAAGAATTTCTCGAAGAGACTAAGTGAAATGCGCTTTAAAATAGTTTTAAGCTCATTTCAAGTTAAGAAAACATGAAAATTCAAATCAAAACTATTACTTAAACTATCTAAATAAGCATGTAAAGTTAGGTTTCGAACCTAATTATATATATAAAGTTTTATTCAGGGAAATAATTCCTTTACGTTAAGAGATATTTTACTTTTATCATGGTATATTATTTATTATTTTATTTTTATTAAGATGTATTTTCATCGTGATAAAGTTGAGTTATGTAGTAATTTGCATTATAAAATTCGACGCTTTAAATATTTTTCTTTAATATATACTTAAAGCATTATATTGAACTAAAAGAGGGTTTTTTTTGTTGTGTGTACTGTACTTAAATAAAAGTTATCTTAAGTTATTTGAAATTTAATAAAGTAAAAACCTCTCTCTCTAAATAATGGTGCTTATCTTAAATTGATTTATTTTACCCCTTTGGAAATTGTTTAATATACGTATTAAATAACATGTAGAGAATTATGGAAATTATTTTTTATGGTGAGATATTTGAGGGATAAACAATAATAGTGGAATGTAAATTATCATACAAATTTATATAAAAATAAAAGATTTTATTAATTTAAAATATTTTAACTGATTATCTTAAAAATTATAATTAATTTTATTTCTTCTTTTGTGAACGCAACCAAGTTGCAATGTTTTCACTTAAAATTGAAATAAACAATATTTAAATAATAAATATAACAGCAGTTAATAAAATTTCAAAAGAAATGTTTTACTTTTGGTTCAACACATAAAGATTGGTTAAAGTTCAGTGAATTTAATGTATAAAAAGTTTAATACAAAAACAAATTAATTTAGCTTATTTTTGTATATATTGAAGTAAAACTTACGAACTCAATTATTAAGAATTTCTCGTTGGACCAATTAAAATTTAGTCTTAATCTCTATTTATAAAGATTCCAAAAATATATAGATAAGTCAAAAATTAATTTTTAATATGACATTTTTATTCCACAAATTTCTTCTCAAGATTTTTGAAGTATGTAACATGTTATAAAATACTAAAGCATTTATGATATTTTTATAAAATTGTCTTGAAAACATTGCAAATTTCTCAGCAGAAATCATAACAAAATAAACAAACACATTTTTATTTTTTGAATATGTATGTAATGTTAACAAAATGTTTATGACATTAAATTAAAAATAAAATCAATGTTGAAAATACTTTCTGAAATGCGATACATTATATATAAAATATTAGGGAAATATTGATACCAGTCCAGTTCTTTGAATATGGTTCATGAAATTACTTTATTGAAACGTATATCACATATTATATTTCCCCAAGTAAAACACGTAACATTAATATAAGTGGCAAATCATGAAATAATGGCTATTTTCAATTTAAATATGTAAATTTATTTGAAAATATAAAAGAAATTTCTTTATTTTTATAGTTTTAGTACAATTATGTGGGAAATATAGATATACTTTAGGACGTTGAGGAATATATAAATAAATATTATGTAAATGTGTTCCTAATTTATACCAATTCAAAACAATTTTCAAAAATAGTTTTGATTTTAATGGTTTTTAGTAGTCAATTTTTTTAAGCTACACTTTACTAAATATAATAAATGCAATAATGTGTATTTTCCACAAAAGTCAAACATCTGTTTAAGAGCAATATAATTTACTTATTGTTTTTTAATACTACTTATAGCTAAAATAGATTCAAAATCGCATGCAATTACATGTATGCAGTCTCGAACAGGCAATATGCTGAATGATTATTTACATCGCATTTCGAAGCTACTTGAGAGTTATAACGACAGCCCTCGTAATTCTAAACCATGGTCAAATAATGAGAATGACACTTAACTGATATATATATATATATATATATATATATATATTATAATGATTAAAATTAATTTCATTTCTCAAGTCCTTTAATTTGTAATTGTCCTAATCCTCCAAGACTTCACATAAAAAAGTAGCTGTTAATAACCTGCATAACGAGATAACATAATGAACATCATCCGATTTTTTGGACCAATCAGAAGAAACGTCTTCGGAAGATTGTCTTTTGAACTGCTGGTCTGTGTTTGCATAAAAGCCGAGATTCTCAGAAAAATTTAAGCCGCGCCTTGTATTTGTCATAATGTTATGTTAATGTCTGCTGCTGCTGCTGCTGCTTATATGCGCTATGTATGTGCAGTTTATTTGTGTATATATCAGTAGGATATCTGACGGAACTATTTTGTAAAAGTTTAGATCATATCCCTTTCAAGAGGACGATAAATTTAATTAAAACAGCATTCCAGATCAACGCCCTCTGGCGGGCTTACGAAGCACGGACATAAATAATATTCAATCAAAGGCCTACTAACCACCACTACGCTTTTGCGCCTCCGCGCTCGCTAACCAAGCGAGAAGTTTCAGTCACATAATGCTCTTTTTTTATTTCTAACGTCCTCCTAGAGGGAATTATCTAACTTACTGTTTCTTTAATATCTCCATGTTTTAATTCCTATTGCCCTGTAAATAAATACTCACCCCCTGTAAACATTTTCCTATGACTCAAAAAAAATTATTTATTTTTAAGAAACCTCTTTGTATTATTTTGATTCAAGTTGTGAAACTGAAACCATAAATATTAAAAGACCCCTAGACACCTCGCCACAAAACCCCCACTATTTTAACTTTTTTGGGGAGACTTTGGTTAGATTCCCCTATTATATATATATATATATATATATATATATATATATATATATATATATATATATATATATATATATATATATATATATATATATATATATATTGTATATATATATATATACACACAGTCCAGTCATATTAATGTGACCACTGTCAAAAGCCAGAATAACCATCTTTCGCAGAGAGGAAAATAGTCATTTAGGATCCTCAAGGTATTCACTAGGATGTTGAGCCATGCCGACTCTATTGCTGCACTAGATTACGCGCGTGAGGATCCATGGCGCGAACAACCCGATCGCGATGGTTCCATAGATTATTGATTGGGTTTAAGTCAGGTGAGTTTTTTGGACACGGAAGAACGATAAACTGATCCTGGTGCTCTTTGAACCACGCTGGTACGCTGTCAGTTGTATGACACTCCGCAATGTCCTGCTGGTAGATTCCACCATCCCGAGGAAAAACAATGCGCATAAAGGGGTAGACATGGTCTGAAAGGACAGATGCGTACTTCTATCGATCCATCGTGCTTTCCACAATGATGAATAAACACAGAAAATTTAAGGAAAACATTCCCCAAACCATAATGCTCCCGCCTCCAGCCTGAACCTTGCCAGCAATTGTTGCAGGGTGTTTGCTTTTAGACGTTTCATGCCGTATTTGCCACCAACCATCCGTCCGATGGAGTATAAAGCGTGATTAATCAGAAAACTCTACCTGTCGCTTCTCATTGGATGCCCAATTGCGGTACCTGTGTGAAAATTCCAGTCTTCGTTGCTGATGAACAACAGTCAGCATAGGTGTATGAACCAGGCACCTGCTTCGGAGAACCAGGCGCAACAACGATCGCTGAACAGTAGTTTGGAAGCCACTGTTGGTAGCCCCTTGGTTCATTTGGGTGGTATGTTGCTTAACGGTAGCACGTCTAGTCTCCCGAACTCACCTCTGCACAGCCGTCAGTCACCTCTATCAGCTATAGCCCGTGGTACACCACATTTGCCACGTCAATGATTTTGGACGGTCCCATTTTGCCATGCACGGTATACTTTAAACACGGTGACACACGAACAGTCCACAAACTTAGCCGTTGAGGAAATGCTTCCAACCTTTTCCCGAAAGCCAAAAATTATGCCGTTTTGGACTTCAGATAACTCTTTACATGTTTGCATTACGCCAACGACTGTAGTGTTTTCCGAAGCCCTCACACACCCTTTATATACGCTCAATAGCACTGCGATGCCAGCATCCTTCTTTGAATGGTTATTTAACGTCAAAGTCGAAAGTACGTGGTGGTCAGATTAATGTGACTGAACTGTGTATATTGTATATATATATATATATATATATATATATATATATATATATATATATATATATATATATATATATATATATATATATATTTATATATATATATATACACTGCTGGACAATTGCTAAGGACGGATCACAAATTGCTATGTAGCATAACATTAAGCGAGACATGAGGCCTAGTTGGATAAAATGTAGTTGCCACACAGTTCTGACATTAGAATAAAGAATATTTATTGTTCTGGAAAGTACAAAAGCTGTGAAACATCTGAAAAAAAAAAAATGTTCATTTGATCTGCGTACGGAGAAATGGAACAATGCATCTAAAAGTCAGCAGGCATCTTAAAGAAAGATATCAGTACGGGATATGTCCACCGTGGAGTGTGATGCAACATTCCACACGTCGTACCATACTTTGCACAACATTATCCAGCAGCTGTTGAGGCAATTTATCCCATTCCTCTGCGAGTGCACGGATGAGGGTGTTCTTGTATGTCGGAGGATAGTTTCGACCAGCAACTTGCCTCCCCAAAGCATCCCACTCATTTTCAATTGTGTTTAGATCTGGAGAACGCACTAGCCATACGAGACGTTGAATACCCTCGCTGTCTAGACAATCCTGAACAGCGAGTGTTCGATGACATGTTGCGTTGTCGTCCATAAAAACAAATTTATCACCGACAGCACCACGGAAAAGACGAACATGAGGAAGTAGAACTTCATCAATGTATCGTTGACCCGTCATAGTCCCATTCGCAACCACATGTAGTCGCGTGCGGCCATTGATCATGATGCCGGCCCACACCATGATACTGCATGTCGGATATCGGTCCTTTTCCTGGATATTTTCTGGACGATAAGCAGTACCACTCTCGCGCCAGATCAGTTGGCGTCTACAATCCGATGACAGACTGAACCTACTCTCATCTGAGAATAGTACGCATGCCCAGTCCTGTTCAGTCCAATTGAGATGCTCGCGACACCATTGCAAATGGGTAGTACAGTGCTGTCTGGTCAATGGGACACACACAACAGGTCTGCGTGCGTATAGTCCTCCTCCCCTCAAACGTCTGGCAACAGTTTTTCGGGAGATCTGCTTTCCTGAGGCAGCAAGAAACTGATTTGCCACCTGCTGAACTGTGGTGCGCCTGTTCCTTTTTGCTGATACGACGATATATTTGTCTTCTGCAGGCGTCGTACTTCTAACACGACCTCCCCCGTGCCGTCTACAACACATTCCAGTAGTTTTAAATGACTTCCACAGCCGTGAAACAACGCTGTGAGCGATGTTGGACTCCCTGGCAATATCTGTTATTTTTCGCCCTTCTTCGATCTTTTCAAAAATTCGGCCACGCATAAAATCATCTATGTGATGTCGGGAAGACATGCCAAAAATTTTAAGTTCGTCTATTAAATCTTTCCTGTAAAACTTTGACTTGAAACAACAACTGTCCACACGCGTCAAAACCTTTAAAGCTCTTGTGAATGCTATCACGTGATGAACAGACGTGAAAAAAAAATTTGCATACTCTTACTTCTTACTAATATCCCGCACTTATTCTAATTTTCCACATTTTGCTTCCTTTCATTTTGTGGTTGCTATGGATGATACTGTTATCCGTCCTTAGCAATTGTCCAGCAGTGTATATATATATATATATATATATATATATATATATATATATTGTATATATATATATATTATATATATATGTATATAATACATTATATATATATATATATTTATATATATATATATATTGTATATATATATATATTGTATATATATGTATATAATACATTATGTATATATATATATATATATATAGAGAGAGAGAGAGAGAGAGAGTCGTACCTCTATATAACGAAGTCACTAAATCCCGGAAAAAGTTCGTTATATGGAAAATTCATTATATAGAGGTTCATCTTTTAATATACTTTATAAACCACATAAAACAAATTTTAAATTCATAAACTCTATGTATTAAAAGAATAATTATTTACACCTTTTTTAAAATTAATATATATTTTATTTATCTTACCCATCAAAAAGGATGGAAGTAAAACTGCAAGGAAAACAAGAAAAAAGAATGTCGAAGAATCCACCGTACTTTCAATATTAAGAAAATAATTTAATACTAAAATAATTGAATTTTAAGGACATTTTATAATTTAAAGCCTACAAGTGATAGTAAACATACATTATTTTATAATTAGAACATGAGGACACGGGACAACTCCACTGAGGGTGAAAGAGGTTATCGAAAATGTTTCTAGTGAACTGGGCAGTGGGGGTTAAGCGTTGCACTTCTTGGATAAAACGTTCAGAACTCTATTGCTCTCGGTGAGTTGGGATCTAATAAAACTAGTTTAAGATTCATGACCACCATAAAATATGTTAAAGAGAGAATAACTTGAAATTTTTTCAGAAATACTTTAAAAAAATGGAGAAGAAAAATTGAATCAGGAAAGAAAAAGTTCGTTACATAGAAAATGCACTTCGCTGTAGATAGGTTATTTTACGAAGAAAATCGTGAAATTTTCAAGGTCAGTTTGTCAGTGATAAAATCATTGACAAGCTTATCATATCAGTGTACAGTGGTGTAATTTGCAATAAAACTTCAAAATAACTTGCAAAATTTAACATTGATTAGAAAACGAAAGCAACGATCATCCACCGCTCAAAAACAGGTTTTACTGTATTATTAAAACGGTGTATAATATTGACTCACTGTCATGATTAAACATGTCTTTCAAAATTAAATTTATTTAACCACATAAATTAAACACAACTTAAATAACAAAAAATATATTTCTTTCTGTTTATGGGTATTCATAGATGATTTGCGAAATTATCTCGAAGAAAACCTATCCAATTCCTTTCTTTTTTTTCAGAATTAAAATGAATAAACTCTTTTGCAGAGACATAAAAATATTTTAGCGTCATATCATAATGTACTTCCTTCAAGGAAACATATAAGAAATAATTTCTACTAAAGAAAGCTCGACACATGTATTTTTTCCCTTTTGAAAAAAAAAATACTTTTTTGCTTCTTCCTCTATTTCACTCAAGCGATGATGAGTTCCCCGCTTCCCTTTACTGAAGACGAAACAAACTGTCCTTCCAGAAACTTGGCAGATTCAGCATTTCAAAATCAATACTCTCATACATAAAGTGCATTTCGCCAGTCAATTCGACGAAATAGCTGTTATTCGTGCATACTCTTGTAGAGGATGAATGGTCTGTAAATCAAATGCATAGCCTGCTATTACATGCATCTGAAGCGACAACTCACGCTTAGATTCCGAACTAATGCCAGAAATTAACATCCGAGATCCATATTCAGACATAAATCAAGAAAGCAATGCAATTCCGTTCTGTTATTTTAGTTGCCGAAGCAATAACGGTTGATAAGCGGCTTATTCGAGGACGAAAGCACTGTAAAATACACCTATTTCCGAATTGGATCATTTCGTTGAACGTTGGATGTATATTTCACGGATAATAATGTTATAACTACGGCAATGAGAAATGCTATCATTTCCTGTATTGCGATACTTAGGTCTAAAAAAATTCCACCGTGAATTAGGCTCCATCTTTTGATTTGATGACTGTAATTCCCTGTTTGCCTGGTATTTAATAGAATATTTATTTTCTAGAAAAATTGTTATCTTAAATCAGCCTAACATATAATTTATTTTGTTTGTATTTATAACAAAGTGAGAAATATTAAAGGATATATTTGTGAAAAGCCTATTAAAGGCATGCATTTAAAATTCACCGTAATATAGTTTAGAATTGACTATTAAAATCGCGAAAAAAGTCTTTAAGCCATTGCCAGTTGGTTTCGTGCAATTCCTCGCGTGATCTTCAATTTCTAAATGAAGAATTGAAAATATGTGGGTTATTTTCCCACATGGATCAATTCAAAAATTTCGATGCAAATCTACTGATATATTTTGTGATTAATTTCTCATGTGTCGAAATAATCTGAATATGTTTAAGCCTTTAAATACCACCCGAGTTTATACCCGACTTGCTCAACCGGTGTGTTATGTGCCCCGGACGGATATATCCGTCCTTCCGAAATACGATTCTTTTCTTAGTGCAACTATCAGTTAAACTGTTCCAAAGGCTTTGGAATGCAAGAAAATTATATTGAGAGTGTTTAAAAGGATTTAGATATTTCAGAGAAAAATTTGCTTCTTTCTTTGTTTTCTTTCTCTCCCTCCAATACACTGCATACCGAACATATGTGAAAAATGGTGAAACTGGGGAGTGAATAGCGTAAATTTTAATCGGACTTAAGAGGAAAATATGTTGTTCTGAAATTTCAATCTTTGCTTTTCTCTCTCATGCAGGCTTAGTCTTATTGCCATATTCACCACTAACTGAACCGGGCTATGAAACCTGGACTTATGTAACCGCCAGTTGCGTGAAAGCAAACCGACAGTTTTAACTTCATTGCACTAATATTTCTTAACCCCGGTTGTTTAACTGCAAGTTTACAACCACATCGGTCAAAATAGACCCCCTGACTGCGTTTACTGCGCAAGCGCGGTTTTATCTAACCCTTGAGTCCTTGAGTTTCTAACTGATCTTGAGACGGTTTTTTTCCTTTGACCACCGGTTCAGGTAACGATTAATACGGGAGTCAAAAACGGCAATAAATGTTAAAATCATTCATATAATTTAGCTTTTAAATTTAGCATCACATTTCAATTAAGATATCACAAGCATTAAGTATTCACTAATAAATTTTATACAGCCTCCAAACAAATTTCGTTTTTTATGTCTATTTAGTTTTGAGTCTTTTATAGAATCCTAGAAGTTACTTATAAAATATGTACTTTACTATATTGGATTTAATTATGCTACTATATTTAACAATAAGACAGATTCAGTTTCTTAAAAAATGTAATTATTGAGCTCATTCGTAATAAAGTAAAAGCGTAAATGCTAAAAAATGTAAATCACACTTTTTGAGGTTATTTCTGTTGACATTTTTTTTTGTATTTCACATTTTTTCGTCGTTCTCTCTCTCTCTCTTTTGTTTCTAAATAAAGTTTAATCTCATTACGTTTTTATTTTAAGACAGAAGCACATTTTTTAATTAACAAAAAACTTTAAATTAATATTAATTTTTGATTTATTTGTTTTGATTATTTGATTAACAATATAGTTACAATTAGGAAATAATTTGACAAACAAATTAATATTATTTTAATTTTATTAGATGAGATCATTTTAATTTCTTAAAATATAAGCAGTGACTTGACGTAAAATTCATACTTTTTTAGACAAAGATGACAACTTCACATGATATTTTGCGTTTCAATTTCATTTTAACATTTCAGATAATTCATTGTAATGCAGCGTTTCTCAAACTGTGGGACGCTACGCTCTTGGGGGCGTGATAAACTTACAAGGTGGGTGCGAACATATCAAAAAGTCAAAAGTAAAAGATTTAAAAAATTGCAAATTTATGGAAAGAAAGCAAAAAAAAACATTCTTATATAATAAAAAAGTAAAACATACATTTACATTGATATAATATACTTATAAATGCATCTGTATTGCATAATGTATTTGATAATTAATTTATCAATAATAAGCTAAGTACAAGATTAATAATTAATAATGACACCCATGGGCTTGTCATATACAAAATTATACATAAAATTTAATGCTTGTCTTGATAGTTTGTGTGGTTTATAATTAAAGTCATATTTAGCTTAAGCATGTAGCTTTTAGTACATTAATTTTGAAATCAATACATATTTATTGTATGTAGGGGGGCGCGATGGAAGTTATGATCGAAAATTGGGTTTCAAGTAATGAAAGTTTTAGAATCACTGTAGTAATGAAAAAATATTCCCATATACATCAAGAAACTATTTAAAATCATGAATTTATTCAACAAAATATGGTTGAACAGAGGGATGAGTTTCAATCTTTTTTTTAGAAATGAAAACATTTTTTTCCTCATAAAATAGAATTTATCAAGAAACACATTGACTCGAATTCTTAGAAATTCTCAAATATTCTGTGCAGAACTGCAGAGAGGTCGGTACTTTTCCCGTTTCGCGGGCACAAATCTTGCCAAGTTGGCGCTATTGGTGACAACGCACAAAATACAGATAAAAAATATAAATCAATATTAGTTCTCATAGGTTTTTCATCCATTTTCGAAATATTATGTGAGTAAAGCGTTACCGATAAGAAAAGACCATGACTGGTTTTGAAATATAGTGGTAAAAGCTTACCACACACAGCCAGAATATTCCTTTTGGCGTCAGTTGTATCATTTTTGGCGACTTTTTCGCCTGCGCCAGCGAAAAGAAAAAGTACCGAAAGATCTTCTGTCAGGCGAAAAGTATTCATAGTTATCAATTTCAAATTCCCTGTAATACTAAATAGAATTCTTTGTTAATTAGTAATATTAATCACTATAAATAGTGATCTGTTTTTATAGTCTCATCATTCTAATCTCATAGTGATCACCTAATATAAATACTGCTGGGTATACCTGTAGTCCAAATTTAGTTAAATAAATATTAATGGGTATCCTAACACTATTTGGTATAAAATGTACCTTTTCTTAATCATACATGCAGTAATAATGATGTTATAAGTTTGAGAAGCATCTTTTCATTTATAATTTTCCATAGCGCTTTCTGTTATATTTTGTGAGTAAACTAAATTATACAGAATGTACATAATTTTTCCCCGTACTTTCTATTTCATTTACCTAAACTGTGCGAAAAACTTAAAATAAAATAAAAATGTCTGTATAAGCATTATTGAGTTTGTTATTAAACGTAAAAAGTGGTGAATTATTATAGCTCCATTATCGTTGCCAAAGAAAAACAAGCATCACCTTAAATCAAAATAGGAGCTATCCACCGTTTTTAACAAAATCTCTCCCCAAAATGTACCTACCGCTAAACGGCTGAAAACAACTTATTTCTTATTTCAACTCATATATCTAAGAGTAGCATTACACAACCACCGCTGAAGTTGGGGAAAATCTCAAATAAAGAAAGATTTATAAAACATCGAGGGGGTCTTTCATGCCTCTCATCCAGGTAAGGAGTCCCCGTGGTCTTCAAGATGAAATGACGCATTCACTATTATGAGTGTAAGGGGATCTAGAACTGGCCTGCTTTTCGAGATCATATTGCTATTAAATCACGCTATCCTAAGAGATATTTTCAAAATTTTGTGAGGGAAAAACTTCTTTCAGGACTAACTTCTTCCACGACCTTTCTTTTTTTCCCGTATATTCTTTATTCGATTTTTTTCTTGCAGACGATACCGAGTTCTATCCTCATCCCAAAGGTAGGTAAACTGTTTAGGTGTATCATTACTGCGGCTTGCCATCTGGGAGGGTGAAGGAGAAGAGAGAGGGGAAAAAAAACTAAAATAGTTCTGTGGAAAGGATAACTTCTGATCTTTCCGTTTCTGGATTTTCCCTTCAAAGTTTTCTTGATATTTTTTTCTTCTTTGCAGTCCCTCATGGGGTCTTCTTCTATATTTGTTTTTGAGATCTTTATTGGTTTTGTCAATTGCGGAAGCGACACTTTATTGTTATTTTTTTCCCCTTCTTATTTCTAGAAGCAGACGGGAAATCGGGCGATGATAGTTAGAATTTGAAATGTGCCTTCATGGGAGGTATAAAATAGAATGTTAGATGAAACGAGATGATAAAGAAAACATTGAATTTCGTATTCAGATAGCGTATGCGAAGAAAAAGGTTATTTTGCTTCGATCTTACTTATTTCTTGCTTAGAATTGCTCGTAAAATTCGGGTTTGATTTTCAGTTAAGTGAAGAAAAGTGGAAATGGATTTCTCGAATTTATTTTAAAGGTTTTGCAATAAAACATACACTAAGAGGAGATAGGAAAAAGTGTTATGATATTGGAAAAATAATCCTGAAATTTATTGGGCTAGGTGTTTTATTGAGATGCGCTATAAATGATGCTTTTAGACAAATCAATTTCTACATTTCAAAGAGAAGGTGTCATAAATACATAGATAGATATAGATGTGTGTGTGTGTATGCGCATTCATGCGTGTGTAAAGGAGGGAGAGAAAAACGAATATGTTTTTTTATTTGTTTTACTTTTTGTCATATAAACTAAATAGTTTTTAATTCAATCTTTATTTAATGACTAACATCTTAAACTTTTCTTTTATCAAGTTTTGTTATAGGTCAATAATCGTTCGATAATTTTTCTACGAATTTTCTCTGTATTAGACACGGAAAAGTTAATATAAACTACTAATATTTCAGTTCCTTATTATTCATCAAGGTTATAAGAACACTGAAAAGTGAGTAAATTAAAATGTATGGAAATTAAAAATTCTCAGTAAAATATTTTTTTCAGAAATAAGTTGTACTTTATTATTTTAAATTTATACATGCGGTACTCACACCTGGTTCTCAAACTGTGGCAGGAATATTATTCACACACATTAAATTACGTAAGAAAGACTAAGTAATCTGTGTTTCTTTTCTTAATATCTAGTTTGTAGAACATTTGCTAGAAAAATTCCACAAACAAAAGAGGGAACCAGAATTTTGCAGAGTCATCATTGTCTTAGTAGATAATTTTGAAGCAATTAAAGCACAACAAAAGTACGAGGGGTGATCAGAAAAAAGGTTACAAGTCGAATAAAGAAAATATTTGTTAACAATAGACAGAAAATACAAAAGGCTATTAAGAGGCATACGCGCCTATCACATTTTGGCATAATAACCAAATATATTTAGGAATTTATCAGAGAACGCAGAACCAACTTATTTAACACTTCTTGGTAGAAATCAGGTCCCTGTCCATTGAGCCAGGTCTAGGAGGATGTTTTCACAACACTGTTTTAGAATATCTCAGCACATCAGGAACTATATGCTGCAAGCTCCCATAGCTCAGTCCCTGCTCTGACGTGATTTTCCGCAGAGTTACCCGTCAATCATTTTGAATCATTTTTTCAATTCGTGTCGTTGAAGATCTCGGCCGGCCACTCCCTGCCATTTTGCGGTTTTCTCCCTCCTGTTTGCCTGATTGAAAAGAGTGACACCATTTCGCTACATGTTGTCTGCTAAGTTCTTCTTCACCATAAACTTCCACGATTTGATTGTAAATGTCAGATGCGGACACATTCTTTGCCTATAAAAATCGAATCACGGCTTGCACTTCCAAACGAGACTAATTTCCTTAGCTTCTTGCCATTCAAATCATCCTGAACCGTCTTTGAACTTCTATCTACACGCAAATCAGCTGTACGACAAGTAGTGCCATTTGTCTCCACTTTGGGGAAACAAAATTTCTCCACAATATGTAGTTTTTAAATGCTGCCACTTGTAACCTTTTTTTTCTGATCATCCTTTATAAAATAATTTTACCATAAATTCATCCTTAAATAGTATCATTAATTTATTGGTATCGTAATAGAAGAAAGAATTCTGTTTAGGAACTTTATGTATAAAACATTGGATCTCAAGGTATCCGACTACGTTCGGAACCGTGATTTGCAAAAGCGAATAAAAGGATAATATTTATGATATTTAGTGTCACTTAGATTAGAAAATGCACATAAAATTGTTTTAAGAATAGTATTACAATAAAAAATTATTTAGGTGCAATATTTTGACAAAAAATGAGCATAGAATGACCCATTTTCAAAATAGTCTCCTTTTGTGAAAAAATGCTTCTATTGTAATAATATTTTGCCTGTATATAGCTCAGACTTCTGTACAGAGGCTCAACTAGAATTTTTGAAATATATAATTTAGAAGTGAGTTTATCCATGTTTTACGACAACAGAGGGGAGAAATTTTAAGAAAAAAATGCCTATAATTAATTCAATGGGCTGTAACTCTGAAAATAACGTGAATTTTTCAAAAATCATAGTTGAGCCTTTGTCCAGATTTCTGAGCTACATACAGGCAAAATATTACAATAGAAGCATTTTTCACAAAAGGAGAACATTTTGAAAAAAGGTTATTCTAAGTTAATTTTTTGCCAAAATATTGTACTTAAATATTTTTTTTGTCACAATGTCCTTAAAACAATTTTATGCATATATTATAATCTAAGTGACACTAAATATCATGAAAATCATCCATTTATGCCCTTCTTTAAAATCAGGGTACCGTACGTAGTCGGATACCTAAATCTTTTTAATGTCGGAAAAATTATTTTTTGTGCTTTTCTAGTATATGAAAGTTGCAAACAAAAATTGTTATGCAAAATAAAAACAATAGCTCTCAGTAAAATGAAAAGGGTAAACAAACAAAATATTTGAGTACAATCACATGCTACTTTAGTAAATAAGGCAGAGCAGGGATAGCAAATAAGAACCAAATATGTAAATAATGCTCGTAGTAGCGCTCAAAGAATCAGAAATATTCATATAAAGTAAATTCACAAAACTTCAATGCGAATTCTTGAAGTTTTTTGATGAGTGGGAAAAATTTACAATCACACAGACGAAGTCTTGACACATTGACAGCCGAATAGACTACAGTTTCTTCTTTTTTAACACATACTTTCAAGATGAATATTCCTGAGTTATGCAAAGATCCAAGAACAATATGCTTTTTACACTTCATTCAAAAATTCCTTCCTCAAAATTCTATTTTATTTTCTCGATTTGTTAAGTCAGAGGAGGAAGAAACGCGTTCCAAACCTAAATTACGCCAAGGGAAGAAGCGATATTTGCTCATGAGGATACTTTAGATCGAAAATAAATGCATATATTTCTGATATTTAGTTTTTTGGAAATTTTGGTAAACTTCATTTTTTGTTTTTACATATACAGAAAAGAATGTGCCTGAAGCTAAATACGGAGTGTATGAGTAAAAAAACCAATCAAAGTGAAGCATGCCCTTAAGGTGTCCGTCTACGTTCGGTAACGTAATTTTGAAAAAGCGTATAAATGGATAATATTTATGATATATAGTGTCACTTAGATTAGAAAATGTATATAAAATTGTTTTAAGAATATTATTACAATAAAAAATTATATAAGTACAATATTTTCACAAAAAATGAACATACAATGACCCATTTTCAAAATATTTTCCTTTTGTGAAAAATGCTTCTATTATAATAATAGTTTGCCTGTATATAGCTCAGACCTCTTTACAGAGGCTAAACTAGAATTTTTGAAATATATAACTTAGAAGTGAGTTTATGCATATTTTACGACAACAGAGGGGAGCAATTTTAAGAAAATGCAGATAATTATTTCAATTGTTGGTAACTCTGAAAATAATGTGAATTTTTCAAAAATCATAGTTGAGCCTCTTTACAGTAGTCTAAGCTATATACAAGGAAAATATTATAATAGAAGCATTTTTCACAAAAGGAGAACATTTTGAAAAAAATGTTATTCTAAGTTAATTTTTTGTCGAAATATTGTATTTAAATAATTTTTTTTGTCGAAATGTCCTTGAAACAATTTTATACAAGTGTTCTAATCTAAGTGACTAAATATCATGAAAATTATCCATTTATGTGCCTTTTTAAAATCCCGGTTCTGTACGTAGCTTGATACCTTAAATGTATATAATCCAGTGCTACTCAACCTTTCAATACTGGCGCCCCCTTTTCGATCACAATTTTTTTCGCGCCCCCCTTATACATTAATAATGTACTGAATGCAATAATAATGCACTTTGACGCTAAAGCTACAATAGGCGATTTAATTACAAACCATACAAATTAGTAACATAAGTATTAAAATTTTGTATACTACTTTTAAGCAAAATAAATAAATAAATAAATAAAATAATAGGATAATTATTTTGTTATTTTTCCTTTCTCTAATTTTAAAATTGAACATATTGCAAAATGTGGTGGCTGCTTAGAAGACAAAATATAGATATCTGCTAAATATAGAAAAAGAACTCAGAGGGTGAAGTTCTAATCATAAGCATTTTCCTTATAAAAACTTTGCTTTGCAAGACAAACCCATGGAAGTCGTTAATACGTATTAAACTTGTTCTTAATTTAGTATTAACCCTCTAACTGGATACCTTCCTCCTGAAAAGTTATTCCGAAAGCGTTTAACTCTTATTTTGCGATCCCCTTCAAAAATGCAACAGACGTTTTTCCTTTCCCCCTTTTAGAACTTGGGAGGTCGAACGGGGAAAATTTTACGACCCAGTTCGGTCCCTTTGAAAGTAAGAACCAAGAGATCAATCGTTTACAGCTAGCTGTTAAGTTGCCTTGGGCAATCTTCTTTGAAAGCGTAGATATCCTCTCTTGATCAATCCTCTTTGAAAGAGGATTGATTCGGTGTTTCTTTCTCCTATATGTTCAATCACAGTAAAATTAAAAACGAAATGAAAGGTAAAAAAAAAAAAGAGGAAAAAAATGAAATAAATAGTATGTTAGAAGTTGAAAAATAATTATATTTTCTTCAAAGAAAATTTATTTTTCTGTCATTTTTTAAAAATTAAAAAAAAAATATATATATATATATTTGGTATTGCGATTTGAACCAGAAAAAGCAACCTGTATTCATTTTTGAATATGAGAGTAAGAAAACGCGCTTACTTTCCTGTTTTTTAAAAAGTAATGAGGTAAAAAAGAGCAAAGGCCCTATCTCATTTTTAAACAATAACACAATAAATATTACATACAATGATTATATTTATGAAATAAAACCGATCTTTCTCTATTCAGTTATATTTTTAATTTAAAATAGCATAAAAAAGGATTTCAATACTTTTAATTTATTTTAATTAAAATCATATAAAAGATATTTTTATGTTAACTGAATATTTTTCGGAAAAAAAAAAAAAATTTAAATTTTCCTTCCTAGTGTTCTCTTTTTCAAACTTCTTGTATTAAATAAAAATTCCTTTTCTACATCGGCATTTGTGATGGACATAACACACATTCAGTCAATAATTTTTAATTTTAATGGGGGATATACTTCAAATGCGCATGACAGTACTTCTAACCATTTTCTACTCAAGTTAAATTTCTTATCTTTCTGTTTCTTTTATTACAAGGAAAAATGTCACACATCGATAACTACATTTTTTCACACAATTCAGTCATTACAAATTCTATTGTGAGAAAAGTTCTCCCTAATTAATCTTGTCTTTCAAAACAGTACACTTAAAACAATTTTGTTCAGTGAAGTTAACCGACAGTTCCACAACGTATTCATACCAAATTTTAAAAACAAATTTAACCCTTAGAAATGTATCCTGTATTAAATTTTTCAGTATACACAAATATTTCCTGCTGTAGGGAAGATATAGTATGAGATGTGGTGTACGGTTGTGAAAGAATGTTTTCGTACGTGTAGACTATTTTTGAAAATTTAAATATCACTGAAGCTGATCATATAACTGCAGATAAACCTTATTTTAATGTGTGCTGGTATCAAAGTAAAACACTTTACAATATTAAACAGCCTATGGGTTTATACTCAATATCAAACTATTTGCAAAATGTGTGTGGCTTACAACTTCTATTCAAATTGTAAAGAAACTGAAATATATAAATATATCTTACTGCAGTCAAAAATATTCATAATATGTAAGTATCCTGTTGCTCCACTTATTTCTGTACATTTTAAAAACTGTAGCTGAATGAATTTTTTTATATTCATAAACGAGGCATAACAGCTCACACAGTCGTAAAAATGTCCTTATTATTTTTAAATATACTACTATAAAACGTATATATGGATTGTAAGATCAGTTGTAAAATCCTAAAAGCTTTTAGAGGAGCTAAAAACATGTAATTTTGGATTGATAAAATGTTTAATATAATACACAAATATACATGTTATTAAGCAAATACATTTGAAAAATCAAACTTCCGTCTGAAATAAACGTAATTGAAAGAAAAATGTTTAATTGCAAATGAGTGGAAATACATGTTTATCTAAGGGGTATCCCCAAAGTGAGGTAATCCTCAAACTTAAGACTCAAACTCAGAAGCACAACAATCTATGAGGGCCAGGAACTACTGTGCCCATCATAATTCACGTGACCATTGGACGCTGAGGTGCATGAACAGATGTCCCGATTTGGTGGTCTGTCTGAAGAGAGACCTTCAGTGTTTAAGATCCGAAGCAAGCTTGGTACTCATTTATCGACCCAATGTAGCGGGGATGAAAGGCAGAGTCGACCTTGCGCAGCCCGTTAATAGAACCCCAGACCTGTGGTGTGGAAGCACTATACACTACCACTCAACCCTTTTCGGTGAAAAATAAAATTTAATGTTAGAATCTTATATAAATCCCTAATGAATGAGGGAGTCCAAACTTTTTTTTTCATGTAAACTGTTTAGACGGAAATGGTTAATTATGAACATTTCACAAGTTGCATAAATTAAAATTAACCGTTATAGTTAACATAAATTTTTAAGGGTACAAAAGGCGTATTTCGGCTGCACGAATTAATTTTAAAAGGAATACGGTTACGAAAAAGTAGTACAAATCTATCTAAAGTAGGGTCGGTTACCTTACATATTGTCAAAAACAACAATGTATTGTAAGCCAATTCCACAATTCGTAGTTATAAAAATGTATGGAAATTTACAAGATTTATTTTTGCATTTGTAATTTTATATATATATATATATATATATATATATATATATATATATATATATATATAATTTTTCCTGGGAGCTTTAAAAGCTAGATCGGCATCCATCAAAACCGCGGTTCTCTCTCTGTTTTTCCAGATCGCCCCTGACTAAGCCAGCTCTGCCATAGTAAGTGAAAATGCCGGATTTTGTTTGTCAAGATCATTTTATAGCAGACTGCATTTTTCATGTATTTTAGATGGTCGTTTTATATTTTCTACATCAATATCTTAATGTCTGAATTTAAAATTACATAAAATTCTTGACATTCGCATCAATGACCATGATAATTTTTATTAGTATATGAATGTGTCATCAAACGATTACATGACTAATATTAACACATTATTTTAACCATTTAATTAATATCAAGTATAACATAACGCACACAAATTTTCTAAACTTTAAAATAAATATTTCGAAAACTACTTCAGATATACTCAAAATTTTTTATTCCTACGCTTTAGCTTCTCAGTTTTGCTTCTCTATGTAAGAATTTATTGTAATTGTATATTCATCAATTTTTTTAGTATATTTTTTGCTCTTAGCATGCGGTTTTCAACCGAATTGTATGAAATCTTCGAAATATATTAAATGAATGATTGAATATTAACGTCGCACTGTTCAGCTACACGAGGGCTTTTGGCGACGGACCACGTAATTTTGAACCATGGTTAAGTGACGTGGACGACACCTGAGCTGGCATCCCCCTCTCCTAACTACCCCACCACACCAACGGGAGGACGTTTCAGCTCTCGACAGATTTAACGTGCATCGCTGCCCTACACGGCGGGTCTTTAGTGGTACTGGGCTCGAACTCGTGACAAAGCAAGCTACGTGCCGATACCTATACCACTCGGCTACCGCGGCCGAAATATATTAAAAGATACCAAAGAAGCTATATAATAAAATTTGAAATTTTCATTATACTCAAACAATTGCTAAAACTTATGGTAAATAATTTTTAACTGCGCGATGCATTTTTTTTTTCGAAATTTCAAATGGAATTTCTAACATAAAATTTCTAGCTTTATAAGGTCGAGATTTCAAAACATATCCAGATTTTAATTACTTATTCAGTTGGCCTTTAAAAAAGATAAATGTTGAGGTATTTTGTATAAATAGATATTTTTGAACAATATATAATTCGAATGTTTTTCAATAGCTCGAATTTAAAATTGATTTTTATGTTTATTTATATGTATAAATGTCTACTGTAAATGTTTCCGTATATTTTTGATTACCATTTATTCAAACATTCAAGTTATAAAAAAAATGTGTGAAAATTTTCATTCATGTTGTCTTTGATGTAAACTGAAGTTCAAGCACTTAAAATTCAAATATAATTCGGTGTATTTTAACAATATATAACCAGGCACTGTACTTAAACTTCCCTGAACACTTAGGCTTTGAAATCTAAAAAAAAAAAAAAAAAAAAAAAAAAAAAAAAACTAATAAATCTTAATTAGTTTTTTTTTCGTTATTATTTTTATCAAAGTGTAAGAAAATGTTTCAAATGATTTGATGAAGTTTAAATTTATTCATTTTTAGTGGTTGGAAAATTGAAAAGGTTCCAAATTTTTAAGAGTTTGATGTTTTATTAATTTTTTCGGTATCTTATAATAAAATAATCATGTTTCAAAAACTGAAAGCTTTGAATAAGAAAAATGAAAAGCGAAAGAGAATATACTTAAAAAAGATAATTAGTCTAACTATATAAAATAGCAGATTGCCCTGTCTCACGCCCCAACTTGTTACAGTTTGAAATTAATATGAAACCAAAAGGGAATTGTAACATATTTTACTTATGCGTTGGGACTTTTGGAAACTTTTAAAATACAAGCTAGCAAAGAAACACTTCCTGGGGTCTAAAGAAATTTCCCCTCGATTTTTTACGATTGCTTCAGGGTCAAAACACGGGGTTCCCTGCGAGCCATAAAACTCCTGCTGTGTTGCTTCCTCCGTCCCTCATTAGCTTTCAAGTTGTTAAACCTTAAAAGGGAGAAAGGATTTCAGAAAAGTGCGGCTAATCCGCTTTTGAAAACGTTACTTGAAGGCAGAAAAATCCGTGCAGTCCATTTTCGAAGCTTCTCTAGTAGGGCGGAAAAATCCGTTCTGTCCAGTTGGAGGGTTAATTAATTAATTATAAACTACTATGGAACACTGCAACATTAAAAGTATACCGGCTGAAGTACCCGCTTGCAAGAGTTCATTTATAAGAAAATAAAACATTATTGAAATAATCGCTGAATTTTGTAAGGAGAGTAAAGCCAAGTGTGCGACAATGTGTACAAAAATGTAAAATGATTTTTTTTGAATGATTGCTCAAAGTATAATTAGTTTAAAGCGAATTATAATTTTAAGCCTTACAGAATTATCATTTAGAATTGATGTTGAATAATGAACAATAATATAAAATTCAGATGAAGAATAATTGTATTATTTTTAATATTTAAAGTGAAAAGACTTCAACATGTTTTAACGCACTCGATACTAATGGTCCAGCGGGGTTATTGTGAGTCACCCCAATCCTTTTTTTTATAATTATTTTAATAGTACACAATAAAAATCGTAATTCCAGTGAATAATTTACTTATGAGAAAATATACTTACCTATTTTCAAGGACTTTTCAATTTTTCTTTGGTAACAATTAAACAGTTTTGCCAGAATTAACGATTACGTAATCTGTGTGTCCCGAGCGCCCACTTCCGGGTAAAAAGGGTATTCATTGTGATTATATGAAATTGTGTAAAACGTTTTTCGCGTTATGCTTTATATGTATAGAATACTCGTAAAAATAAGTCTTGGCCAAGTAATTCTTCAAAGTGTGTGTGCTCTCCGTGGTTTTCCAAATATCATAAAACTCTTTTGCATGGAAAAAAGCGTAACAGAGAAATACATTACTTACAACTTCCCTAAATGAGATACAAACACATAAGAAAAGGGGCATAACTAACTGTACCAATAACTTAGAAGGTTAAACAGATTACAGCTATAATGTGCAGTATTTCAAAAATAATGACTGATGAATTTTTTATGTTCCTAAATTTTTTCGATTCTGTGCCTGGGATCTGATTTTTCTCTGAAAGAGTTGTACGTTAGGTTTAAACAGAAAGAGTGGTAAAAAAATCTCTGATCATGGTATTACAGGAAATCAAATAAAAGTTTTTTTTATTTGTTTATAGGATCAAGGATAGCTAATTAGGTATTGAAGAAGTTTTTATTTTTGTTGACTTAATATCGCGCACGCGCGCCTATAAATTATATCAGAGTAAAAGTGAATTTTTTCGTTATGTCTGAAAGTATTTTGTTTTAATTCATTCCAGTAAATTAATTATTTTTAAATCTTTTATTTTCGATATGCTCACGCCCCCCCAGGGGGCGCGCCCCACAGTTTGAGAAACACTGATATAATCAGTTACTTTTCTCTTTCTTCTTTTTTTCGTACAAAAACGATCCATACATAGTTCTCCTTCTTCTAATTAAATTTTCTGTAACAGGCTATTTTTCTGATTTTTTTTTATTCAACGATTAATAACTGTTTGCATTTTTGTGACCTTTTTGATTAAGAAATATAAGTAGTTTTAGTTAAAATCTACCCAATTTTATAAACTTAATAATCTGCCTTTCCATTTGAGATTGAAATCTTTTTTGTCTCTAATGAATTACCATTTAGAAATTGAATGTATAATTTATTCCTACGAATTAGTTTAGGCAGTATTACATAAATATCTTTTCAAGTTACATGAGACTATATGAAAAATAAGTAATTAATTTATTATTAGTGTGTACTTTAATATATCTTAAAAAATGGTAAATTTGAAAGTTGCCAATAGAAGAATAATTCTGAAACTGATATTTGAAATAGGAATTAACAAAAAAAAAAAAAAAAGATTATAACAATGAATTATTTTCAACCAAGCAATATATAAATAACGTCTATTACTTTGTTATATTAATATATATATATATATATATATATATATATATATATATATATATATATATATATATATATATATATATATATATAATACGAATAAATTTATCTGTTTGAAGCTCCTACAATATCTGTAATATACAAATTTTGATTAAATGTTTTTAAATATTTTAAAACTGAATATTTTCTAGGAGAGACTTTATATTTTTTCTGGAATGAGCATCGTGTAAGAGTTTTATACCCATGTTTTATAAATTCAAACAACTGTACTCTTTTGACTAGTCATATCATAGAATTATATATATATAAACAGCTACCTTTTGTATTCTAATAAAAGTAACAATATATATTTAACAAACATCCCCCTCATCGCAAATGTCAATACATATGCGCTGTCTGTGTGATTCAACTTTTAAAATAAAAATCAAACTATACTGGCCGTATGAGAGGAGAAAATTGAACCAATTTTGTCTACGAAGAAGATATTGAGTAAAATTATAAATAAAACAAAAGGAAAGTATCTTTTGTGAGAATTTTAAAACCTAATTAACATAACAAGTAATGAAAATTTTTTAAATCAGTTTGTTTCTTTTGTGTATTACTTGGCTCTCTCCGAAAATGAATTACGACTCTTTTTTTCCCACAAAGAATCTCTAGTGCAAACGTACAAACGGAAATACTTTGTATTATACCAACATTCTTTTGACTGCAACTGCAAAACTTCATAATCACCATAAGCTTTAATATATTTATCGTAACTTCAATTTAAGGAAATTCTTTAGGGACCAAATGATTTCGGGTAGTTATTAACAATTTGATCCACCTATTCATGTAATCCAAAACGAGGTTTCGAGACGGCTCGTTTCTAATCGAAGAAATAGGGGAATTATAGTGGTACAAGATCGAGACTATAGGTCGTGTGATTCAAATATCTTCTAACCTAAGCATTGAATGTGGTTGGTATTGTTACTCGAAAACAAAGTCTGTCCAATTAAAGAGATCGGGTCAAGTGTTCTCCTCAATGAAACAATACAAGTTTAAACTTGAAGGAGATATAGTACGTGTTCTCCAGCTGTTTGTATTAGTTCTTAAGCACTCAGTTCATGCCCCCTTGCCACTTTGTTCTAACTCCTCCCCTCCCTTTTTCATGTAATATCGTCTTTTTTATAACAATATGTTTTCTTACACTGTAACAAAAATTTTTGTAAAAAATTATTAAAATTATTTTTGGAACACGTTCTTTGAGCAAAGATTAAATGTACCTGCCAATTAATTAATCATTCAAGTTTTAGTGAATGAATCTTCGTTGTGAAATTGGTATCAAATGCATTTTAACCAAAAGATAATAATTTAGAAAATCTTTCGAGTTTAAGGAAATTATGCTTAAAGATTTTTTGTAAACTAAAAACATGCTTTTAAAAAAATATTCTCCAGAAATTAACGTCGGAACTGAAATCTGTATTTATTCATTAATATTTCCATTAATTTTTACTGAAGTATTTATTCCTTTTTATCTATGAAATAACCAACTTAAAGTAAAACAGAAAAATGAACTAAATATATTAATACTTTTAAGCAGTAAATATTGCAATATTTTCTCGCTTCGAGAAAAAATACCTGCAATAAAAATTTCAAAAACTGAATTTAGTGTTTTTTTTACTTGTAAAAAGAAACAAAAATGCTTAAATTTTCTATTTTTTTTTATTCTAATAATTACTTCGGCCAAAGACTTATCTTGGTGTAAGAGTATTTAATCAAAACATAATGTGGCAAAATTTCACTTTAAGAATCAATTGCTTAAAATAAAGAGTATTAACAACTAAAGTCAAATTTTAAATAACCACACCACGATGAATTTTTTTTTTAAAAACTAATTTAAAAATATTTTTGTATATTTTTAATATACTATGTATGTAACCTTTTTGAAAGGGAAAAAGGAATAATTTCAAACGCGTATTGTATAACGAATGTAAAATTACTTTTACAATACACAGAGGAAATCTTAAAGGGTAGTACAATTACCGGTTGTATCATTAGGAACTGTTTAGAGACTAGGCATTAAATTTGTACAAAGAAAACCGTGGAGTTAAAAAAAATATTACAAATACTTAAAATTTCAGTACAACACTTTTAACACACTTTTATAAGCTTCACCTGTATATAACGGAATATTTGACCTCGAGATTTTTAACCATTTTAAAAAGGTCAGATTAATTCGAAATTTTTCACATTTGTCGAGGACCACATTGAAAATACAATAATTTAGTAATTTTGTTTCATTGTCCTAATCATGATCATTAGGATTAGCGATTTCCCACTTCCAGATTTGGCGACTTGTTCTAGATCCCATTTTTCAGATTTGGCGACTAAAAGATTTAGTTATAACCCTACAGTAAAAACGCGAATAGGTATTCTAGATTCTAAAGAAATGAAGATTTTAAGACTAAGTCATCAATGAATAAATAGTTGTTTAAAAACTAAAAAAACACACTTTTATTGTAGATAGAACTAAAAAAATAAAAAATAAATTATATTTTAAAAAAATAAAAAAACACGCTTTTATAGATAATAGAACTAAAAAATAAAAAAATAATTCTTAATATAAAAAAAATGATTAACGAGGAAATGAGGGAGAGAGAGAGTATTATTGTTGTAAAAGCGTCGTTGCTTTGTGCTACATTTTACATTAACTCTGCATTTTGGAATAGACATTAACAACTGATACCAAGCACCCCGCACTTTTCACACAATGGCATTAATTTTCTCGTTAATAATTTTATTCTTATTTTAAGAATTATTTTATATTTTAATTCGATTAACTATAAAAGTGTGTTTTTTAGTTTTTTTAAAACTATAATTTATCTCTATTCAAATTTCGTACGAATACTACACATTTGTAAAATAAAATAACTTTTTTCATCGTTTCTCTTTTATTTACTTTTTTTTCTTATTCGATTAAATGTAAATGGTGACAGTTGTCGTTAGACTGAAATTTAGACAAGGTTAGCGTGAGCAAGAAAGCGAAAAGGTATCGTGAGGGATAATTAACAAAAGACGAATAGAAAAAGTATGAAATTCATATTTCATATCACTCTTTAAATACGTTTTATTTTACTAAAAATATGCTTTAGGAGACGATTGGTACTAAGAAAAAACAATTCTAATAAAGCAACACGAAATAAATGAAAAAAAAAGCCTGTTTCATAATTTAGTTTTCTTTAAATTAAGAATATCCTTTTATTTTGAAATTTTTTTGAAGAAGCTATGAAAGTTTTGTAAAGAGTTTTGTTTTTTAAAAAAGAAGTATATAATTAAATTTTTTTCAAAAAATGTGAGCGTATCGAAAACGCAATGTGAAGTTGTATGCACAATTTCAGCATTTTTATTTCCTGTTTATTTTCATGTTCGAATTATTTATTTTTAAGAAACAAAGATAAAAATATTTTTAAAAGAAAAGAAACTATTTAATCAAATAAATGTGTCTGAATATCGCAAACTTCTTCTTTTTTTATATATATATATATTTGTTTTTATTTCACAAGGTCTAATCTTCTTTGCAAGTTTTTATAGATATATATGTACTTGTTTTTTTATTTGAACGTACTTTGAAAAATAGGTGGATTGAAAAACAAACTATAACACAAGTTAAAATAGTGATAGAATGAAAATTAATTTAGTAAATATTTGTAACTGCAGTGTCTCGTCAGCAATCCATAACTTTTTTTCCTTTTACACAATTAAATTTCTTTGAGAACAAAATTTTGTTTTAGCGTATAAAAATAACCTAAAATTAAATAGAAACTAACTATAAAAAACGATGGAACCGAGCTAAAAACGAAACAAAATCCAAAATAATACCATACAGGTAAACTAATTTATGCATTAAATTCATTTTGGCTTTTCATTTCTTTACAGCTGCATAAAATTTGTTTCTAGAGTGTCTGTTTGGCTTGGTTGCTCTCGGAAAAATTAAATCCTAGTACAGTTTTGCATCGTCAGATCTCAGGTGCCTCCCTCTAGGGAGGAGACTGAACGTCCAAAATTACCTGCGACAATTGGTATCTGCCTATATAGTGCCTTACTAAAAAGAAATACCAGTTTCCGGGGAATGTACTAGGTCTGCAATGGTTAATCACCAATCCACAGCTCATTAAAAATAAAAATAATAATTTTAAGTAGCGGTTATGATAATAGACCCTACACAAGATTTGTCTCACTTTTCTAACCTAAACCACGGGAAGTATTCAGAAGTTGTTTGCTTCTCTTCATTATTTCATACTACAAGTCTTTGATTAAATTATAGGATTCCTCCTCATTAGATTTGAACATTATTAGTTACAAAATCCCTCCCTAATTAACTTGCCTTCCATAATTTTTTCTAATTATTTAAACTGTGTGTGTGTGTGTGTGCAATCAAGTTCGATTCGTTTCGTAAATAATTAATACTTAAAAAATTATAATCAGTTCTGTACTTAAGCGCAATTTAATATCATTTTGTGCTATTTTGCCAAATTCTTAAGGATCACAGGTTTTACTACTTTTGATTATTAGTTTGTAAATAGATAGTTAGAATTTCATAGATAGTTAAATATCGACACCCAATAGTTGCAAAGTAGTTGTTTAATGATCTAATTGGGTCCTGTTTGACTCGATGAAAAAAGATCTATGAAAATTCCACGTAAAGCAGTGCTTCTCAAACTATTAATATTTGTGACTCAATAGTCAATCACAATTTTCTTCGCACCCCCTCCATATAATAACAATATATTGAATTCAATAATAATACACTAACGCTAAATCTACAATACGACTTTAACCTCTTTAGTGCCACTGGCGTATATAAACGCGTTAAAACGTTAATTGCCCCGGACGTATATATACGTCTCTCTGAAGTACGATCTTTTCTGGGAACTGCTATGCATAAAATTATTCTGAAGACTTTGAAATGCAATAAAATTAACTTGACAGTGTTGACGAAGGGTTTACTTATTTCAGAGGATTTGCTTATTTATTAACTTTCTACCCCCTCCTCCCCACAAATAAAACACCACATAAGCTCCCTTCGTATTAAGCTGTAGCCTTGGGGAACGAATCGCGTAATTTTTTTAATCCCTATTTAAGTGATTAAGATAAGTATTAATTTTTGCATTTAATTTTATGTGACAAGCCCAAGAGATCATTGGTAATTAATAAACTTAGTCTTACTCAATTGTTAAATTAATTATAAAATACATTACGCACACACAGTACTGATACATTTATACGTGTATTATATCAGTGTAAATGTGTATTTCATTTTTTTATTATGCAAGAGTGTAGTTTGTTAGTTTATTTTCAGTAAATTTATAATTTTTTAAAAATAATCTTTTTTTGACTTTTTAACATGCTCACCTCCCTCTCTCGTAGGATTATCCCGCTCCCCCTAGGGGGCGTGCCCCAGAGTTTGAGAAACACTGACATAAAGTTCATGTACACATTTTATTTATTTTTCTTTACTTAATGTTTATAAAAACTTTTAGACACGTTTAATGCGAACATAAATTCGGATTTTTTCTTTTATAGTCATATTATTGTTTTTTCTTCAAATCATAAAATCTTTCACAAACTATTCTTGAATCGTATTTAAATTTATAATAAATTACTTTAACAACAAATAAACACATAGAAGACAAAGAGACGGACCGTGGATTCAATCAAACGGGGGCTTGATTGAAGCCAAAAATGCCAAATTATGGCAGAGACTATATAATTATCTTATAGATAATTATCTTATAGATAAAGTATGTATAACCATTGAGTACTTATGGTATGATTTTCATGTTTATTTTTGTATTTTCATAACTTCTAACCGTAACGTTATAAAATTTAAACCAATTTTATGGCTGCTTTATCAATACGTTTAAGGATAAGAGCCCGACTTAAAAATACTTTTATAGGTATAAAAATATTTTTATATTCAATTACAAATATATATATATATATATCTGTGTGTTTATAATCCTTTTACTTTTTTTATAATAATATGCTTTCTAAACATAGAACAATTTAATAAGTGAATATTTACCATTGCAATATTTGAAGACAAAATTTTGAACATTTAATAAGTGAATATTTACCATTGCAATATTTGAAGATAAAATATTGAATTACAGTGCACGATATCTATCGAAAAAATTAAATACAAAAATTAATGAATACGTTTAACTGAAATAAAGTTGGCATTAAAACAGCTTTTCTCCTATCATTAGTGACGCTAGGAAGATGCATTATTGATAGATATTTTTTCATTAAAATGATTCCGAGTTAACTATTACTTTTTGTTAAAATTTTATCTTAATACTAGTTCTCTCAGAATGAATGAATATTAACGTCACACTATTCAGCTACACGAGGGCTTTTGGTGACGGACCACGTAATTTTGAACCATTGTCAAGTGACGTGGACGACACCTGAGTTGGCATCCCCTCTCCTAACTACCACACCACACCAACGGGAGGACGTTTCAGCTCTCGACGGATTTAACGTGCATCGCTGCCCTACACGTCGGGTCTTTAGTGGTACTGGGCTCGAACTCAGGATATGCCTGTCATGATCCAATATCTTGACCACTGGGTTACCGTAGCCCCTAGTTCTCTCAGAGTACGCGTATTGTTTATTCATAGGTCTTTGTATTAAAAATAATAAATTTAATTGGTTATTTGATTAAATTTTTTTAATTATAAACCCTTCAAATTAAAAACATACATTTCGTTCATATTAATCAAAACTCAAAACCCTTTTCTACACCATATGTATCAACATTTTTAGATTAATGTACAAAATCTGAATCGCTCTATCACATTTCGTGCTTTTCTACAGTGTTTTTTCAATGTTTTCAACATTTGCACGAAAATATTAACCAAATGAAACCATTTAAAGTAGAGATACTTAAGGAGAGACATTTATATCTGACGTCATCATTTCATTTATACATTTCGATGGCTCAAAGCATTTGCATGCAACCATTTACTAAGTTAAACCATATAAATCTGTAAACACCAACATCAGAGCAGATAGGTGAAAATAAAAGATATCACGTTCAAAATCTGTTTGTTTTGCTCTTATATCTATAACATTTACATGTATTCATTGGGATAAGCTATTATTTAATAAATAATGGCATTAAGAGAAATATTGCATTATATATAAAACTTGATGTTTCCTTTGCTTTTCATGTTATTAACAGTAAAAAAATTCCTGTAAGTACGAAACTACTTTCTTGCACCTACGAAAACTCCCATTACTCAAACTGCTAGCGTTGATGCATCATTTAAGGCAAGCGGTATAAATGGGTCCAAACCCCCCGAAAATTCTTATCATCGCGGGTACCTAATCACGGCATTAGGTGGTGCAATTAGTGAGAAAAGCTTATCTTCAGAGGGAGAAACGATAAATCGGTATAAAGGAACGACTACATTTTCGAGTGATTTGGCTCCACTGATATTCTTTTTACCGACTATAAAGGGCTGAAATTACCGTCCGGGCTGAAAGCGAAAACTTCTACTTTTGGATCTCGTTGGTAGAGGGAAAAAATGAGAATATGTGTGAGAAATTTTTGCGTTGTGCAAGATATCTTGCGGCTGAATTTATCTGAAAATGGTTGAGATATTTAACTTTCAAAAGGGAAAAGAGATTTTTAAGGTTCGTTCTTGGAAACTGAAAAATTTAAAAGTTTTCTTTGGGAGTTTTTATCGCTGGTGTGGGAGGTAATCGCACGTCACTCTTATTGATAGCCTAAAGAGAATTTAGTGCACTCTTGAGGCATTATGCAGTAATGAGACACTCTGCATTGTAATTTGAAGGAAATCAATTGCATTTGAATCCTTTTGAAAATTTATAGTTAGAAAAATCAAAGGATTTCCAACCAGGGATATCAATATAAATCATCTAAAACCTTAATTAGTTTACTTTGGACACATTCTAAGCGCTGCTACTTCTCAAGGGGAAAAGTTCATGAGGGTCACATGATATAAACAATCACGTGTTCCACTCTGAATTCAAAGATGGCCTTAGAATTATACTTGTAGTTCTACTTGTAAAATTTAAATCAATTTTAAACAATCAAATTAATACATTTTCTCATGCTTAATAAAAATTAAATAGTGGAAAATTTAGATTGCACGTGACAAGGGCAGAGTCAGGGGTTTTCTTATGATGGTCCATCTATATTTATAAGGCAATGTGTTTAACTCATAACGGTCTCAAGATAAAGGCAATCATATGTTTTCCACTGGATTCAAAACCGACATTAGACTTGTACTCTCGTTTTCCAAAATTAAGGTCACAAACGTAAAATCTGTGAAAACTGATTAACTGTTTACTGTGTTGTCATGAAATTTGGCACAGTTGTATATTATAGTCATAAAGAATATAGCAACATAACAATATGGAGTTGTGAATTAAGAAAGAAGTCATATCCAAAAAAAAAGGAGTGAAATCTTGAATAAGAGATAAAGCATTTACTTCGTGAAAATTCTATCTAATATGGAGTGTGACCACTGTGAGCTGCCACACAAGCCTCACAACGAGCTGTCATACTGTTCACGATGATATCAAAGAGTATTTGTGCCAATAAAGCCCATTTTTTCAAAAGCGGGACCTTTAATTCATTGCGGGTGGGCTGAGAGGGGATTTACGCTGTGAAAGGGCTTTTCCTGGACCAACTCAAACATATTCAATAGAATTGTGATCCGGAAACCTCGAGGGTCAGTCCATACGGAAAATATCCGTTTTCTCATGAAATTCATCAACAACGTAAAAAGTTCTGTGTGGCCGCACATTATAGTCCATAAAAATGTAGTCCAGACCGACAGCACTCAGAAAAACCTCATTTAGGTTTCCAGGATCTCATCCTTACAGATCTATGTGAGTTGACATTACTCTCGTCGAAAACGTACAGTGGTGTACGACTTGTCAACATTATACCAGCACACACAAAGATTCAACTAAATCTGTCTATTTTAGTTACGTAAAAGGGATGATAGCGAACTTTATTTTCTCTTCAAGTGTAGACTCGGCAACAGTCACTTGGTCTGGAATATTTCAACTCATCACTGAAAAGAACACGCTCCATTCTTGTGGTGACTACGACTGATGCTTTCATCTCCTCTATATCTCATTTTTCCTGCTGAATGCAGTCTAAGGGACGCGACAGACTGAACGATAGGTATAAAGATCAGTATTTGCAACAGGGATTTACACCAGCGATATTCAACCTGCGGCCCACCTGCCCTTTTTAAGTGGCCCGGTCATGGCCCATTGTTCTAAGAAATTCATTTATTTGTGGAAATTTGGTGGGAAATTCTTTATTAAAAATCAAATATACCAATTTTGATTTTTGCTGTCGATGTCGTATGAGTGAGAACTGATATTTTTTTTCTGATTAGTGATAATAGGCAACAGAAGAGTAGCGACCACATTTTATGAATGGAATTAATTTTTAACTATCTTTCATATCTTACAAGCGAAAAATATTCGAAGAAAATAGATTGTTTTGAGGCGATTGGGAATTTGACAATTTTGTTGTGAAAAACGAGCATATGGTTCAGTAATTGTTTGATTTGTCACGAAAATGTTGTATTTAAAAAATACCAATTAACAGGCATCACATTCAATGACACTTTTCCTCGGAGATCTCTTTCAAGAGATGATAAATAGGCATCTTTGAATAATCTTTACAACAGCGAAAGTGTTTTGTTATTGGTAATGCATCCTGCGAAATATGTTTTATTATTGGTAATCATATGAAACCGTTTACTGATGCAGAAATTGTGAAAGAGGAATTTTTAAATGCTTCCCCCCTTCAGAAATATTTAGTGACAGAAGTAAAAAATAATAACAATTAAAGAAAAACAAAATAGGAGTTTTAATATTTTGATTAATTTCCACATTTTAAAAATTTTCTATGTTATCTTTGTCTTAAATCATTTTTCTCTCCCCCTCCCTTAAATGTCATGTTGTGGCCCGTGTGAAACAGCCATCATATGTATGCGGCTCGCGTGAAATACCTAATATATGTATGACGCTCGGCAGAAAAAAGCTTGAGTACTACTGCTTTAGACTGTTTGCCTGGAAATTCTTCTTCCAGACAGAGAAGCAAAGTCACAAGCAAGCCGAGGATTCATTGTGTGCCTTGTCATCATGCGCTTAATCCCAAGTAGTGATCCTGTGCTGATGTCAATTATTTGTGGCAACCTTGACCAACCTTCCTGGTGACAGTACCACTTGTTTCGATTTGATGCCATAAACGGGAGACCACTTTCGGGCCGCTTGTACCCATCGATCCACGTAAGCGGGAAACTGGATAGCTTCAAGCCTCCCAACCGCTCTCCATCTCAAAAACTCGCCAAAGTGCTTATGAGAAATCAAACAGACTAACTTATTTATTTTAATGCAATATTCATGAAACTGAAGGCAAAATTCTCAAAGGCGTGAACGCTCTCAATCCAGTAGTTCTGCAAAAACTAATGCTAAACAACATCTTTTCCTAAACTGAAAGTTGATACTGTACTCTAACTGTTCTTCAAAATATATAAACACAAATTCTATCCGTTTTGCCGGAGGCATTTTAAAATTATGACGGAAAACATGTTTGTGATCTTCATTTTGGATAGAAGTATACTTGTTGTTTTACTTCTAAAATAGAGATAAAATTTCAAATCTGCTATTAGGATAAAGATGTTCAAAAATTATGATTCCTCAAAGGTGTTTTTCAAAAATAAAAAAAAAAAATGTTATGCTATCCATGTATTTTTAAATCAGGTGAATTTCGTTTACTATCGATAAATGCGTACTTCTTAAAAAGATGCTTCAGCAACAGCGAAGCACATGAACTGATTGGAAGCAAACACATGTTTGCATTTATCATGTGATTAAGACGTCCCATGAATTTATTAACTGAATGGCTAGAAACATGTGATTGCAGCAATCATGTGACTTTGATGTCACATGAATTTAGTTGATTAATATGAAGCAAAGAAATGGACGAAAAACCATTCTTGAATATTTACGTTTAAAGTATGCATTTGACCACAAAAATTAGAAAGATAAACAACTAATGATGAATTTGCCCTTTTTACTTTGAAAAAAACCTCTTAGCTCATATTTTCTTAATTAACTGCAATCTATAAAGATCTGGCGTATTTTATTTGCATGCCAACATGTCTACAGTTTCAACTAGCTAATCAATTTCTTGAAAATTTGAGTCAGGTTAGAAACATATAAAATTATAAACATTGTAGATTTATTTTATTTATGTGAATCCAAAAAGTCTTATGAACTTCTTTTGAAAAAAAAGATATTAGTCTTTAATATATTCGTACTCCATTCATAATTCAAGAAAATAAATTACATTAATTAATAATGAGAAATTCTTTTTTTAAATTTAATCATTTAGTTTAAAAACAAAGTTGATCTATGTTTTCAATGTATTTGTTACATCTGCAATTAATATATCTTTAAAATTCTTTTTAGAAGTTAAAATACAAAAAAAAATGGAATTTTATGTCTAAAAATTAAATGGATTGTACTCAAACTGAAAAAAAATATTAAGTAGTGAACCTATGAGAGGTTTATGATTCTATTACGTGTAATACGTAACGATAACAGACAAAAACAATCCAATTTCTAAGCAATTAATGAATTTTTCAGTAGATTTCCACATTTCCGATAAAATTATACAAAATTTTTAATTGCGTAACACATTAACTGCGATGCTATGAAGAGAATATTTCAATATTTTAACGCAGAATGTTAGTCAAAAAATATCATATTTGCTTTTTATGATACCTGGAATTTTTTTCTATGAAAATAACAATACATGTATACATTTTTTCAGGGGGATCACCCATGTCAAAGTCTGTTTTTTGAAAAATTATAAGGGAATTTGTTTTGATGACTAGTAAAAAAGGTAGATCTTTAAGTTTTTTATCATTTCTTTATATGTATTTTAAGAGTATGTATATAAATGTGTTTAGCCAAAAATATGCAATAGAACGAACGTGAGCTATAGCACTCTGAACACACCTGTCTCGGAAAAAATGGACGCTCACTTACTCCACGATTCTGACTGATTGGCTAAAGTGAAATAAAAAACAACAGCATTTTAATCTGAAAGATTAAATGCAGCAAATGGACCATACTCAATTAAAAATAAGAAATATTGGATTTTTGGTACACCTCTGAAAAAAAAGTTTCGAATTTCATGGTTTTTTTTTATATTTTTGTTATAAAAATAGAAATATTTTACATTTTCGAATGATCGTAGTCCATTTAGTACATATATATGTGCTGAGTCTACCCTATAAGTTTGAAGTTATTCGGTCTGACTGTTCTTGAGATATGATGGAGGAAAGTTTGAAAAACACATTTTTTGACAAAAACGCGTATAAAAAGTTTCGAGTTCGATTAAAGCAATGGAAATCTTAGTTTAGCGCTACGAACAGCTGCTCTTCTAACACCTGCTTCTTTATAACGACTTCTATTTTTAAAAAATCACTTTACCACCGTATTCTAGACGTGTTAAAATGTAATTTGTGAGAATTTTTTTAAAAAATTTTTTGAACCCATCACATGGGTGAACCCTCTGAAACAAATCTACATTTTGCTCTTGTATTTCAATTGAAATTCAAACCAACATATAAGAGTTAATAATACGGTCTGAAAAAAGTGTGTTCAGGTTAAATAGCTATTTTGTTTATCAAAATGCCTCAAATTAAATTCACAATGATATTCTGCTACTATTTTCCTCCATTACAGTCGTAAACTTAGTAGTTTTTGCTATTGAGAAATATTTTTGTGTTTGCAGATTCACTTCCTAGAGCTTATTATTGCTAATGCATCAATTAAAAAACAAACTAAGTAGAAGTAACGTACCAACGGAAGTTGAATTACGAGGGCATCAAAAAGCCGGAAAATTGGGTTTGAAAGCAAATGTCAAAACTAATCTCCAGTATCTGTGTCTAATAGAGTATAAAACTCAAGCAGTAATACGGATCTTATTGCTTTATAGATATATCTTAATAATCTCCTGTTATCAGTCTAAAATACATTTATATTTGATATCAAGAAGAAATAAATTTGATCTCAGGGTTTGACATTTCCCAGCAGACCTTTTCTGTTTCCTCTACTTTTTTTTCCGTTGAAAAGCATTGCTATGATGGGATTTTATGTGACAGGCGCTATTGCCAAAGAAAAGATCGTTGTGAGATTGGAGGGGGTAGACTGGGGAGGGTCGAAGAATTGCAGAAAACGAATTTTCACTTGGACATAACAGTCAGGAATGCTCGCCGATCCGTTTTGATCCGAGATACTTTTTTAAGGAAGAAAATGTGTATAGAATATTTTTTGTAAGCATGCTACTTTGAGAATTTAGTTTACTTTATTTCCTCACCTCTTACGAAGAAATGTCGCAGGAAAGTTGTTCCTCAAATTGACAGGATTTTCTTTTCTTTTATTAATTTATTTGGAAATGTTTACTGTCTGTGACACAGCATTGAAAATGTTCAAAGGAAAGTTGGATTATGTACTGTGTGACTGCTTTAAAGAAGATAAGAGACGTACAGCATTCGTTTTTTTCAGACAACTAAATTTAAATTAATTGCAAAAATATTTTGAATTGTATAGCTGCATTTTACTGAAAATAAGAAAGAAATCTCTGCATAAAACGTGATAGGAGATTGTTTAAATATTTTATTATTTTTAATTGATAAAGAGTTAAATATTTTTTAGAATACGGCATTCATTGATGCCTATACAATTGTTAGTATTTAACATATATATCTAAGGAATAAAAGTACTTTTATTTAATGATGCAAAAGTATCAAAAATTTATAATAAGTATGCTGGATTTTCAACTTCTCTATGTTTTTGCAATTCTATTCAATAATTTACAGGGAATGATACGAATAGTAAATCGACATTATTTAATAAGTGAATCCGTGAAATTTACTGTTTTTTTTTTTCTTTTTTCTCAATTTTCGGTGAGTGAGTGAATATTAACTGTTCATCTAGCTACACGAGGGCTTTTGGCGATGGACCACGTAATTTTGAACCATGACCAAGTGACCTGGATGACACCTGAGGGGACACCCCCTCTCCTAAGTACCACACCACACCCGCGGGAGAATGTTTCAGCTCTCGACAGATTTAACGTTCATCGCAGCCCTACACGGCGGGTCTTTAATGGTACTGGGCTTAAACTCATGGCATGCCTGTCATGATCCGATACCTTGAACACTGGGCTACAGCAGCCCTTCTCGTTTTTCGGAAATATAATATTTTGTTTCAAGGCACACACATACACAAGACATCAAACAATGAATTTTAGATTCTAGACTTATTGAATACTTTTTCTTTCTCATCGAAAGTCACAATGCATTTCATAACAACAAATTAAGTACTTCAATAGTTCAAAATTATATAAACTTCTTCCAACAGGATTACAGCCATAAATTATCTGATAATTACTTCATGTGTTGGCGAGAAAAAATAGAAAAAAAAGGGTTCATCCATTGTTAAATGAACTGAACTAGGCTTTTCTTTTTCGGAGTGAGAGTGAGTGTTTTTTTTTTCATTATTTGTCTGAAACATCAAAATACGAAATTAAAATGAGTTTAGAAACAACTAGTCGAGACCCATTTCTTTTTTTAAAAAAATGTCTTAAGAAATATCCTATCAGCATATGTCCCTTTTATTGAACTGGGATAGTTAACAGTTATTAACTAACTATCTCAATAAAAGTAATTAAAAAAGCAACGTATTTACTTATTTTTGAAAGCTTTTTAAAGCCAACGATCTGATGCGTCCTTCAATTTTTAATTTCAGTGAATCAAAAATTTTCATCGGGAAATTTCGATTATTTCATCGCTTTTTGAACAATACCAAGCATCTAACTCAGGGGTACTCAACCTTTTTTTTTTCTGTTGGACCGCATACATACGTCAGTAATTTCACGCGGGCCGCAACAAGAGATTAAACGGGGGGAGGGGGAGGGGTTAAAATATGGGAAATTGATCCCAATATTATAGATCCTGTTTTGCTTTTTAAAATTATTTTTTTGTATTTTATTTTTTATTTTTGTCACTAACCCTAAATTAAAAGAATTTAAAAAACACTCCTTCACAATTTTTGCATCAGTAAACGGTTTCATTTGTTTACCAATAATATAACAAACTTCTTAGGATGTCTTTGTTACTACTGTGAGATTACCACTCATGAAATATTTTGTTGCTGTTACAAAGAATATTCAATAAAGCCTGTTTATCACCTCTTGAAAGAGAAAAAAAGTCATTAAATAATTCCTGTTTATTGGCATTTTTTAAGTACTGCACTTTCGTGAGAAATCAAACAAGTTGATCCATGTTTCTTTTTCACTACAAAACAGTCAACCAAATCATTCGAATATTTTTCGCTTGCAAGGTATGAAAGGTTGTTCACACACAAAATCATTTCCACCCATAAATTTGCCGCTAATTTATTGTTGCCTGTTATCACCAAGCGTAACTTTTACAAATAGAAAAAGAATATAAATTCGCAGCTGTACGACATCGACAACAAAAAAGCAAAATTGATACATAATATTAGGTTAGGGAACAGGGAGTCCATTATTTTTGCATGAAATCCAAGACTTTATTTAACATATTTCGGATTGTTCGATTTGGCTCAAATATGCACCGTTTGTTGCATAATTTGTTGCCATTTTAAAGGTGGCTTCATAAAGCATCTCTCATTGAAGTCTTGGTCCTTATTGGCGAAAAACTCTAAATAATTGATTTTTACAATCTTTTCTTGATTCCAATTTGTTATCACTCAGGAAGTTTTGCAATGCCAGAAAAAGGTGGTAATCGCATGGTGCAAGGTCCAAAGCGAGGTGCATCTTTAACATAAGAAATGCCTGAACGGAATCGACGAAACTAAAATTGCACGTAATTAGCTGTTACAGTATTGGCATCATAAACGCCATTCACAATTTTAGCCTTCTGGCTTGTATTTTTGCCTTTATCAAAGACAAACTGTAAAATGTACCGAATTTTCTCTTTGTTGACTTCATTTTTAACACCCTGTATTTCACAACTGAATGGACCAAGCCAAAAAAAAAAAAGAAAGCAACATTTTTTAGTGTAAACTGTCACCTTGACAACCAGTATACATTTGAAATTGTTTGATCGGTACTTCACGAGATATCCATACTACAGCCATATACCGAAAAAATAATGGATTTCTTTTTCCCCAACCTAATATTTGATTTCTTGCGTCAGAATAATGGGTCATGACCGGGTCACTTAAAAAGGCTCGATGGGACGCATGCGACTCACGAGCCGTATGATATTCTCTCAGTATGATATTCTCTCTACACTGCTATCCATAAAATTAATCCGAAGGATTTGCAATGCAGTAGAAAAACCTTAAGAGTGTTTGCGAAGAGCATATTTATTTCAGAGGATTTGCTTATTTATTCTTCCCCCCTTAACCCTTTACCTACCGATGGTACTTGTAAGTACCACTCACTTTAAAATTATATAGAATAACCATTTTTGCGAATATTCTGGTGATACTTAGCAAGAATATATATATTCTTCTTTAAATCCACTCTTCCAAGATATTTAACAGAACGAGTTCTATGATGAGTACTTCAGCAGGGAAGGCGAATAATTTTATAGCAGAAATTGCGTTTTCAGCGGATTGCGACGATTGTCATTTTTGTTCCGAAAAAATAGTTATTGCCGAAAGGTATGCGTCTTATTATTTTTTTTTGTATGTTAATGAATACTTTAGAAAACGATATGACTATTTATGTTAAGTAGACAGTGTATGTAGTTACTTTTACAGTTGAATATCTTTAATTAATTAATTAGCTCTAACGCAGTGTTTCTCAAACTGTGGGGCGTGCCCCCTTGGGGGGCGTGATAACTCTACGAGGGGGGCGCGAGCATATTGAAAAGTCGAAAACAAAAGATTATTTAAGTAATTATTAATTTACTGAAAGTAAACAAATACAATACGTTCTGATATAATAAAATATAAAATACACATTTGCTCTGTATATTGCTCTGTACTTATAAATGTATCAGAACTGTACAATGTATTTTATTATTATTTTAACAATACTAAGTTAAGAACAAGTTTGATAATTATCACTGACCCCATGGGCTTGTATTATTACTTATCTTGGTAATTTATAAGGTTTTTAATTGATTCCTCAGCTGCCGATTTAAAGTTACGTGATTCGCTACCCAATGCTACCATTTTCCACGTAGATCAGCGTATTTTGACGTTTTTTGAGGGGGAGGAGTAAAGAAATAAATAAGCAAATCCTCTGAAATAAGTAAATCCTTCGCAAGCACTGCCAAGGTCATTTAACTGCATTCCAAAGCCTTCGGAATAACTTTATGGATAGCCCTGCACAGAAAAGATCGTACTTTGGAAAGACGTATATATACGTCCAGAAAATTAATGATTTGGCTGAGCAAGACGTTTATGTACGTCGATGGCACGTAAGAGGTTTAAGTCGTATTGCAGCTTGTATCAAAATATAGTATTATTATTTTCAATACATTGTTTTTGTATGGAGGGCGCGATGAAAATGATGAATGTGAATAGGGGGTCACGTATATTTAAAGTTTGTGAAGCACTGCTCTAACGGATTAAATTTCCCAAAGTTCAGTTTTTTCTTTATGTATATCCCTGAATTTTCAATGTAATGATTCAAAAAAATTATTGCATGAAAAAATCTGCAGTAAATCATAATGTGGTAGATTAAGGGTTACGTGCTTTTACGTGGAGAATGGTAACTTTGGGGAGTGAATAGAGTAACTTTTATTTCGCAGTTAAGAGATTAATTATAAACCGTACAAATTATCAAAATAAGTGCTAATTTTTATATATAATTTTATATGTGACAAGATCATGAGGTCACTGTCAATCATTAAACTTTTTCTTAACATAGTATTGCTACATTAATTATGAAATACATTGAGCTGCACTGATGTATTTACAAGTGTATTATATCAGTGCGAATGTGTTTCATTTTTTATTATGTCAGAATGTATTGTGTCTGTTTATTTTCAGCAAATTAATAATTTTTTTTCGAAAATCTTTTGTTTTCGACTTTTTAATATGCTTGCACTTTTCTCATAGAGTTATCACACCCCCGTAGGGTTGTACACCCCTCAGTTTGAGAAATGCTGGTTTACATCTAATTAATACGTTGCAATGTGTCCCTTGTTTGAATCAGATTATCAATTTATAAATCCAATGGAGCTCAACTCATAAGAACTATGAATAACTGGAAAATGGCCATTTTCTTTTTCACAAAATAGTTTTTTTTAGTATTGTTGCATATAAGAGCGAGTTTCCTTATTGAAACTCAGACTCAAGGTAAACGTTGTTTTCATAGAATTGTCCTCGAGAGTTATCCTTGCGATTCATTCTAGACCGTTACCAACAGCACGAAGAGTGCAGTAAATCTAATTAATACAATCCAGTCTTTCCCGATTTTAATCCGCCAGTCCATATACTCGACCAGATCTCAATCTTCCACCCCATACCGTAGCCAAAGCACTCTTGAATGGATAAGGAAAGAGGGTGGAGTTAGTCAAGCACATACAGACCTGTCAAGTACTCTTGTCCTACCCAATCTCAATCAAATTCTCTTATCCCCTGCCGAACTGTTATTTTTAGAAAAAAATTCCTTAGTTACCAAAAAGAGACAGCATGAAAAATATTGATAATCCCGTGTCTTCTGGCTTTGAAATTTAATGCCTTCTCAACTTAGTGATACTGTGAATGGAGTTAAAATTTTAATGTATGCATTGCTATTTTGATTAAAAACGTAATTCTTTTTTCAGTTTGGGGGGAGAAGGAACCCCATAAGCATCAGAACGTTAAATATTGTTTTTTTAGATGGAGCAAAACAGAAACTTCAATCATCAATAATATATTATTAAATGCATCGCTAATTATGAAGTTTTAAATAAACTATAAATAAATTATACGGCATATTTCTGAATATAAGCCGATCTGACAGTACGTTGTTTGTTCAAAAATTTACCCAAAAGTCGAAACCCAAATTTTTAACTGAATTGAGTAACAAAGTATTAAAATTATTTTCAAACACGTCCCCATGTGAACAAATATATTGCTAAGTAGATAAGATGAGCGGTATGTTTTCCAGTCAAAATTTTGTTAAATAAAACGATACCAAAAACAGTTTTGTTTCTGGTAACCCTATGTGGATCTAACTTATTGTTTTTCATTTGTTATGTTGCACAACGGCTGCGCCCTTTTTTATTTGGAAAATGGGTGGGAACAGATATTTTTACATGGCACATGATCGTCGACCTACGTTTCGGGCTATGAAGGAAAAACTCACAGCATGACGATCAGTTTTGTATTCAGACATTCCAACAAGTAAATGTGAATTATACGAATTATTCGGAAATTCGAATTCTAACCCTGACTTTGAAAGATTTTTTTTTTTAAAAAAAATCTACTTTTAGAATAAAAGTTCTATTCAAAACACCCAAATAATTTAAAAATTACAAAATTCGCGTGAATATAGCTTTAAAAAATACGTTTTTCCTACATATTTTTTTCTCGAGATTAGCAGATCCATATACATAAGCTAAACCTTTTATTTGTTTCCTTTAAAAAGTTCTAAACATTCTGGGTTTATACACGGAAATATACGATAATCGTATCCTATTGATATTTTTCATTTTTATATGAGTCAAGTTTTTGTACTGCTATCCACAGTAGTTAGTTTCTTTAAAAACTTTTCAAAAATATTTTACGGTAGTTTAGTATTTTACAACGAATACTACACAATATCATATAGCATTAGTATATCGATTCTTAAATAATATTTTTTGAAAAATGAGAAATATTACACGTTAATGCTTACAGAAGATGTTTATAATATTTATTCTGATAAAACATCAGGCAAATTCGATTTCTTCAGACATTTTGTTTTACTTTTTACATTTCCTTATTTAAAAAGATTTGCTTTATATTTTATATTCAATAGAAGAAACCGAAATTTTAAAAGGAACTAAATAAAACTGACAATTCTTAAATTATTTACCGTGTGCCAAATCATGTCATAAATTTTACAAAATGTATCAGTCAGATGCAAAGACAAAAATTTTCTTTAAAAAAAATATCAAAATTAATTAATGTTTCTTTCTAAAAATAACTGAATTTACATAAAGCTTCCCGTACATTTTAAATTAAAAATATACACGGATCTTTTCTCTCTCTTTCTTGTTCTTATAAAATTTTAAAAATACAAGGAGGAAATAATTTTAAGCCAGGTGGTTTAAAATTATATTTGAATAACATATTTTAAATATGAATAATTTTTGTTCTTTTCAATAAAGGGTAACTGAGAAGTTAAATTCATGAATGAAAAGAGCGCATCCCAAAAGAAAAAAAAAACATTCTATAGAAGAACAATAAATGCACGAATTTTGCTCAAGAATTGACATATTTAGCTAAACACATAAAGAGAAAATGAGAAAAGTGGGTGTATTTCCAGGAATGAAGAAAATCATATAGTAACTTATATTATGAGGCATTTTATTGTAACAAAAGTTAATGAAATGCTGTATTTTTATGAAATAAAAGTGTAATTAATTATGTAGCTTTATTTAAAATTTTAATCCATGGATCAAAACTATCTAATTTAAGTAAAGTGGAAAATTAAAAATAACACTCCCTCCCCCCAAAATAACCATTAATTGTGTAATATTATACTCTGAAAGAAAAATATATTAAAACAGGTATTTTTAACTCCTACTCCCTTAGATTTAACAAACTTAAAAATATGATAGATCGATTTGCATCGTAATCAACTCAAATTTGCTTTCCACAATATTTCCGTGTACTAACAAAATACACTCAGGAACATTGAAAATAGTGACCCAAAAAGGAAGCTAAGTACAATCGCGAAACTTTGCAAATAAGTACAGCATAATGCGATATGCAAATGATCCAAGTTTTGTGCCAACACGCATGCTCATACACGCCGAGGTGGCGCTACAATCAGGAAGAGGGTGCTATATAAGCCAGCGCAAATTCGAAGATTCATAAACGTGACGATTACCCGCCGATTGTAGGAAGACTTTGGTAAGCGAAACATGCCAGGTAAACGCGTGCTAGAAGACATTTCTCACAGTTAGCGAGTTTGAGAGAGGCCTGATCATCGGGATGAAAACTGCAGGCTGGTCGACGTGCCATGCTGCTAGCCAGGTGGATCGTTCGGAGTGTGCCGTTAGAAATTGTTGGGAGCAGTGGACACGAGAAGGTACCCACGTGCGGAAAACCGGGTCTGGAGTGACCAGGAAGACCACGAGGAGAGAGGAGCAAAGGATATTGCGGCAAGCACTTGTGGAGCCCACAGTGACTCGTTCAACGATACGAACAGATGTAGCAATTGTTCCACAAAAAGTTTCCAGACACCTTGCAGAAGCAAATCTTAAATTCAAGCGTCCTTCCCGTGCACTCCCTTTATCACCGGAACATCGGCAACTGCGTCTACAGTGGTGCTAAGCCAGATCAATGTGGAATGTCACAGATTGGCAAAAGTTTGTGTTTAGTGATGAATCCCAGTTTGTTTTGGGGACAGATGATAACCGTGTATGGGTGTGGAGGCGCCCTGGTGAGCGGTACAATTCCCCCTACACTGTTCTACGTCACAGTGCCCGCACAGCTGGTGTAATGGTCTGGGGGCATAGCCTATGATAGCTGGTCCACTTTAATTATGATGCGTGGAACCTTAACGGGCCAACGTTACGTTGATGATATTCTTCGACTCCATGTAGGACTTTTCCTAAATGGTCTCCCAGGGCAATTTTCCAGCAAGATATTGCTCGTCCGCATACAGCAAGAGTTGCTCAAGACTTCCTACGTCATTTTAATACTCTTCCATGGACGGCCCGATCCCCGATTTGACCCCTTTAGAGCACGCGTGGGATCAGCTAAAACGGCAGATGCCATCGTGTCACTCTGTACATGATTTAGAGTTGGCTGTTCAAGATTTGTGGGCCCATCTGCCTCAGGACAACATAAGGTGTCTAATTAACTCAATGCCGGACCGTGTGGCGGCATGAATTGAGGCTGGAGGTGGTCGAATGCGCTATTGAAGTTTCCCAGTATATGTGTCGTTGCACACCCTGTATTCATTTAATTGTCTTGTTTTTGAGATCAAGTGAATCTCTCATCTGTGTCATTATGTGTATTAAATTTCATTTCAATCCGATGCTTTCTTCTTGGGTCGCTATTTTCTATGTTCCTGAGTGTATATGAGCTAAACTTAAGTTGTAGATATCGAAGAAAATTACAAATTATATATAAATTTTATTAAAAATTCGAAACAAATTCAAAGAAAAAAACGTATGAATGTTTGTGTGACTACAAAAATATTTCAATTAACCAGTTGACTGTGAATGACGAGATATTCATCATGGAGAAATTGAAAAATTGTGTGTGTAAGAAGTAGTGATGATTGGCTATTAAAACTGTAATTGTTGAGAAAAACGAAACATATTGTCAAAATTTAAGATAAAGGCCAGGCCGGACTAAAAAAAAATAAGAAAAAAATATGAAAAATTTAAGACACAGCGTTTTTCAAAATGTGGGGTTTGCCCTCCTAGGATGGCGCAAGCACATTGAAAAATTGTAAGCAAAAATTATTTTAAAAGAGTTATTAATTTACTGAAAGTAAACAAACAAAATACATTCTGACATAGTAGAAAATAATATGCATATTTACACTGATATAATAAACTTATAAATGTATGAGTACTGCAAAATGCACTTCATAATTAACCTAACAATACTGTAACAATATTAATAATTACCAGTTACCCTATGAGCTTTTCCATATATAAAATTATACCGAAATATTAGCACTGATCTTTATAATCTGTACGGTTTGTAATGAGTTCTATAGCTGCCGATAAAAAGTTACGCGATACGCTCTCCAATATGCCACCGTTTTCCAAGTAGGCACGCGTATGTGATGTAACGGGGGGGGGATAAATAAGGATATCCTCTTATAAATGTAAATCTTTCACAAACACTATCAAGTTACTTTTATTGCATTCCAAAGCCTTCGAAATAATTTTATGAATAGCTGTGCCCAGAAAAGATTGTATTTCGGAAACACGTATATATACGTCCGGGGCAATTAACGTTTTGGGTGAGTGAGACGTTTATAAATTCCAGTGAAACTTAAAAAGTTAAAGTCGTATTGTGGCTTTAGCGTCAAAGTATAGTATTATTGAATTCAATTACATTGTTATGGTAAGGAAGGTGGGGGAGGGCGTTGAAAATTATGATTCAGTATTGGGTCGCAAATATTGAAAGTTTCAAAAGTATCGATTTCAGATGAACTCATGCGTCCCCGTATACACCGGCTGAAACAGCATATAGGCTTGCGTAACGAATAATGTTTTTTAGAGGTTGGACTAAATGGGGTGAAGGTAAAAGCAGGAAAGTGTTGATTCAAAATAGGTTTCTTTAGGTATGGTCAGTCATGGGACAAATGTCTAACGCTGACGAGATGCTGAGCCCTTTAAAAGATTCAGGACCGTAGTTACCTAGCTATCGAGTGGTGTATAATTCAAATTGTTTGATGGAACAGTTGTGATAATCCCCCCCGGGGTGATTATCTCTTTGGGTATCAGCTTGAGCTAGACGTGTAGGATTAACGGAAGAACTAGACGTATACATTACCTCAATATATAGCTTTATTAAGAAATTATACTTACTCCTTTAACAAATTAAATTACAATAATATATATGAGAGAATCTACGGTGGCAAAAAACATAATACACACACACACACACACACACATATATATATATATATATATATATATATATATATATATATATACGTAATAATTCCCTCTAGCATCCTTTTAATTAACTATTTTAACAATATTGAAATAATCTTTTGTTTATTTAGTTCAAGACTTACACCCTGATTTTAATCGTAATCGATGAATATTATTACATCAGAAATTCCTGTCCCGCACATTCTATCCAATCAGAGCTATGATTGCGTAATCACGCACTTGCACTGTTGGTAAGGAATAAAAACACCTTGTGTAATGGCGTTCGTCACTCTTCCTTTTTTTTGCCGATATAATGTAACATTGAATATAAATGTTTCTCGGTGTGTTTGTGTTGTGTCCGTCAATATGTAACTTCTGCTTGTCTCTTGTCCACTGTGCTTTAATATCATCATGAATTTGTTTGTCTCTTTGATGTGAAAATGTACTATAATTTTGTCCTAAGCTTTGATGTGTGTGCCACAATAAAGAAGATATCTGTTCACTGAAGATGTGTTTAATGAAAACCTGCTCACACTTGACAAAAATCTACCACTCGGCCAATACTTAACATATATGTATTACCGAATTGACCAAACTCGAGCCACTATCCATAATTGATTCGCCTAAACATGATTCCAATACTATTACAGATCCTAATATTAAATAGTCAATCCTACCTTGCTGTAGTTTCAGTAACAATCACAACAATTCTAGACGATGTCTTGCTATAACTCGAGTGCAATGGTATGCACCTTGATCAATGGATCTCTATCACGTATAATTACTATTCTTCGCCACGTAACGTTATATAAAACTTCTTTAATCTATTACCACGAACTGTCTACATTCCTTTAATTGCCATTACGCTTACTCTAACTTTGATATTTAAAAACTTCCTAATTTGCATCTTTCATTCACACTTCACTTCTTGCATTTGGTTGGAAAAGAGTTGCCATTAATTCTGGCCCCAAAGAACCCAAAGGACATGTTAAAGAAAATACGCGTGAGCCCTTCAAACGGTGTGCTGTCATTAGAGTAATGTGGCTCAATATCATGCTGCTGAAAGAACTCTTATTTTATTGGAGGGAAAGGAGAGGATGCTTTCTTCTATAAGAAGACTATGATCATCCTGAAGCTTCTACTCCAGAACTTCCTTAGTGTCAAGACATATAGAAAAGTTTTTTCTCAGTAAAGAAGGAAGCAAATAGCTGTGTGCTTAGGTCTCTCATTCCAGGAATTTTGTCGGTGACTAAAATTCATAGATATCCATAAAAACTTACGGTCAGAAGGACTGTTGGCGTCCTGAACCACCCAAAGTTATTGTATAGCCCCGTGGATAGACCAAATAACCAAATAACTATTAGTAGTAAAATTGGCAATTTTATAAAACAAACACAACTTTTGGTTCAATATTTCAAAAGCGATTTTAAAAAAAGATGATACAATCATGCATCATCCGTATATTCTGACCAATCACTAAAGTCTTTACTGGAAATTGTAAAATTCACAGCATCATCCTATATGACAGTCCGGATGGGAACTCAAATATATTTTTGTCACATATCTCCTTTTACAATCTTAAGGTACTCGTTTTGACTGAGTTCCCGGCGCGACCACTTTTTTCCAAAATATTTTTTTTGCACAAGCTCTATGTGTCCCCTGTGAATAACTTAGTGGTTTTGATTGCCCTGTTGTATGACTTATTATGGTTTACAAATGTAAATGAGCACAATATAAAAAAGAAATGGACATCTGTGATCTCTATTGAAGGATGTTGAAACTGATCAAGCAAGGGAAGAACCTTCTGAAATAATGAATATTAATAATGATAGCGAAAGTAAATCTGAGAAAAGGGATAAACGTGAAACGTTTGAGTTGAAAGAAATGTTTTCAAATGCTACCTAAAAAACTCCATCAATACAGATAGGAAGCCTCAAGTGTACCACCAGACACATTTCGCCTTTCAAAAAACACGCAAGCAAGAAAAAGCTCAACATGATATTTGTCCATCATCAAAGAACAATAAAACTACAATAACTTGAACAAAATATGACAGTTTTGCCTTCAAATAACATTCCTGTAATGTTGGAGAAAAATGTGTGTCTCTTTTATTTGTATACTTTATTAAAGTCACGCACATTTGAAACTTCTTGGTTCAGTTTGATTGATATTTTTTCTCAAATTATCAAAGAAAAATGGAAGTGCACTTAAAAGTAGGTGCGTATACCTTCTTTTAATTAAATTATTCACTGGAATTACGATTTTTATCCTGTACAATAAAAATAATTATTTAAAAAAAATGATAGGAGCGACTCAGTCACCTCGCGTGACCATTAACGTTAGGTATGGAAGGAACCCCTGCTCCCTGGTTAATAGTGCATTCAAATGAAATAAAATTTTTACTCTTTCATTTCTAAATGCAGAAATAAGAAAATCATTTAACCAGAATATTCTATTATCTTCTTTGATTAATACTATACAAAGATAAATTCTGAGAAATAATTATTCGCCTCAATTCCATATCACCTGAGTAATCTTCCTCTTCATTAATAATTAAACAAACATGGATTCAGTCTTAAACCAAACAATTCAAACCACTCGAGTCGGAATACCTCCTCGATTTGTGGATGAAGTACTAGTTTTGAAATGATGTCTCGCTTTTCAAATATCATCGAAAGGTATCTCGACAGAAAACCCAATTTCGTTATTAATCTTAATTCCCACTCAGCAAATAAGAAGAAAATAGTGCTTGGCCCATTAATCCATTTTGCAAATAGAAGTAGTGATGGTTCCAGATTGCACTTACGTTAATTTAAGAAGCTTTCGATGAATGTAAAAGGGAGGGATTGGCACTTAGGGGGAAGTATTCTTGGAGGAGGGGGTTGTGCTCAGGAAAACGGAACGATGCCTGGGGAAAAAGATGCAAGTTGAGGTAAGCTGTTGACAAAGAGTTTGGTTGCATTCCGACGGCCTAATCGACTCTGACAAGAATGAAACCTAATTTTGAACTTGTCAGAGATTTAGATAGTTCGCAAATGGGGAGGGGGGTATCGATCATGATACAGGGGATCCTCTCAGCTCGAGTGTCATTCGAATGGACAATCCCCCACCGAACGCCTTCAGGGCACCTTTTGATCTTCTTCCATATGGTTTTATGTGTCTGAAGACTTATCTGGAAGTGCCACTGCCTATTCAGCTGAGGGAGAGTTGATTCCGAAGTGGTTTTGTTCATCATGATAAGTGTAGGGTTGAGAATAAATGAATAACTCATTATGAAGGCACTTCTGGGCCAATTCTCTTGACTCTTTAATTTAAGAAATTGTGACCGTTAATGAAGGAAATTAGCTTATTAAAAAGGCAAGATTTAAAAGCCGTGAATAACTGAATTAAACAAATTAAAGAAAACTCTTTGCACTTGGTAAAATGAATAAAAATGACATATGAAAATGATAGTTGTTTCTCACGATTTGAAATGCATATTCATAATATTTTCTTTTTTAAATAAGGGACATTTTTTTCTTTAGAGATTTATTGAAGGTTTTTCAGATTTTTTTTAAATATCATCAGTTAAAACTCTTATAAGGATATTTAGTGTATTTTAATTTCTTTAATTAGTTTTTGCTTAAAGTTTATAATTTCTCATGAGAAATAAAAAGTTGATTTCTAAAATATATGTTTTAAATTACCTAAATGATAATCAAATGCAAGAATTTGCAATATTTTTGTGAGGGATAAGTTTTCCAACAACATGAAGGTTAATTAAGATGAATTACTAGAAATGAAAATAAATTTAAAATGTTCAAATGCGAGTTAAATAAATTTACATAAGTTTGCATAATAATAAAAAGCATGTAATTTTTTTTTGTATTTTATTCCAGTTAAAAAAATAAAATAAAATAAGTTATTCAAAACTTTGAGCAAACTCATATAGATAAAAAATTGTTTGCCTAAATAAAGGTATCTGTTGAAACATCTGCTTCAATTTATTTTCATCGGTTTGATAATATCAAAGACCTAACTCTGAAACAAAAAATTAGTGCAAATACATATAGTATTTACTAACTTTTAGATGTTAATTTAATGCATTTAGAAAAAAAAATCTCAAAATATTGCGCGTGTTAAAAAGCAAGGATATGTAAAACATACGAAAAAGTCAAAAATTTCAAAAGTTCAGAAATTTTCCTATGAATACATTTAAAACCGTAATAAAGGTATTTTGCAAATGTTTTAAAGTGACACCGACTCTTAAATTGTAATCTATGCAATAATAACAGTTCTTTATTTCACTGTCAGTTGTTCCGATAGAAGACTTGTAGTAACAAGAGCAGAATAATACTCATCAAATTTGTTTTTCTTATTAAACCAAGGCAATTAAATCACGAAACTCTAAAATCATTATTTTGAATAATGCTGAGAAGTCAATATTTCAATATTCTAGTTGAAAAAATTAGTTTTTAGTTTTGCAAATAAAAAAGAAAAGAGGAAAAGTATTTTAAAAACTATATTTGATATGAAAACAATAATTTTATCTAAATGGAATTTATTTTTAAACATCGTTAATATATTTTTATATCGGTGAAAAATATTATTCTAATTCATCATAAAACCAAACAAAAATTTACATTATCTTATCTCCTATTTAATTGCAAAATCTGCAGTTTAATATTTTTTTATATTATCACAGATGCAATTGAAATAATTATTCAAGAAATTCGAAAAAAGTTTTAATTTCATCAGCTATTTCATGATAACCATCCGAGATTAAAGTTTATTTCGTAATTTATACGAAATTAATTGCTATGTTATTTACTTACTTAATTCTTAGCAAATTAGCTATAAAAGAAAGGATGAATAGTTTCATTTACTTGTATTGACTTTTTTTTCTTAAATGTTATTTGCATCGAATCGAGTTTATGTAGAAACATGACAAATTAGTTGTAATGCATGGTTATTATTAAACACAATTATATCACATAGCTTTATTTAATAATAGCCATGTGATACAGCTAATTTGCAACGTAACTTAATTAATACTGTCATTATTGGTTTATCAAATTTGCTTCCTAAAGGGGAAAAAAGTCTTTTCTTTACCTTTTTGTAAGAAACAAATGATGTTTTCAATGGAGTTAGATCTCACAAAATTCATTATCAAAGTATATCGTAAGGAAATACATAATTAAGTGTCATTATGTTTTCATAATAATTATAAACGTAGTCTTCAAAAGACCATTAGACTTTCTCAAGAAATTGTTTTAATTTTTTTAATACTTAAATTTTAGTGTATTTAATTATAGTGAATAAAATTAGCCCTTGTATTTAAATTAAATTATGGTTAAAAAATAATATTTTTAAGGGGATATTGTACGATTTTAACAATTTTTTTGAATTTAATGATTTTCCTAATTTTTTTGGTTACTGTCTATGTGTACGTATGATGTAAAACAGATTTTGTGCTTAAAGTTTCATAAAAAGCTAACCATTTAACTTATTAAGGGAAAAACTTGAAATTTATGAAGTGATTTTGAAATGGGCTACTCTCCTTCTACAAAAATTGACGTACACGCATGAAATTTGATTTATAAGTAAGTCAAACTATTTATAACAAAAATTAGTATGGGTTTTGCGATAACAGTATTGGTAGTTGTACAATACTTCTTTTTCTGAATGCTTATTGAAAATTCCTTAAAAAATATGCAAATTCTAACTTCAATTATTTTTTAAAACAAAAGCATTGCTTTGATTAAAAAATGCATACCAACTTTTGTCCCATGTACTAATAGCGATTAGTATTAAGCATAATAGAAAAAAAAGCCTAAGCATTTTAAATGAAGACAAACTAATTATTTTATCTTTCTGAGATAAGTCAGTTTAAAGTTTTGATTTGTTATTGAATGTGAATAAAAACAAACGTAAAAGTTATCATAGCGCTGCGTTTTTTAAACTTATAGCTTTCAAATTTTGTGAGTTTGTAGAAAAGTATATAAATATAATTTTGACTAAAAAATTATAGTTGATTTTTTGACCGATTTTAGTCAATTGAATCGTACTGTGTCCACTTAAAAGTTTTATAATTAAATTTTAAGATTAATAACTGATAAAAAGGGTAGCATTTTTTTTTGAAGGAAAGGATAAATATTTTTTAAATTTATGTACTTCAGTGGGGTTATAAAACTGTGGTTCATCCCCAAAATTTATCTAAGGGTCCGCAAAGGTCTCTCATTTAATGTTAAGGTTTTCCTCTTTTACAGAATCTGAAAGGCCTCTGGAAAAAATTTAAACACGTCCTATCCTAGACTAGATCACTAACTCGTCTCCAATGAAGAACCTTTTCTAGACCATGTATATTTCGATCAAAAATATATAAATTAAGTCTTTTTATATTATTTAAAATTCAATTATATTCAATTTTCAATGACTCAGGGAGGGATGCTCAAATTCTTGGAGGTCTGCAATGTGAGACTGATACATAAAGGGGAGCGGCGTGGATCAAAAGTTTAAGAGCCACTGATCTTGTTTTAAAAAATAATAATGCCTTTATTTTACATGTACAAACACTTACTAGTTCTTGCAGTTTACGCGGTAGTAATAAGGTCATGTTCACGAACTCATAGCTGGCTTGATTTCTACCGAATCATGAATTCGTGTCCTGGGGCCAAAAAGGACAAGCCATGTAAAAAAGCCGATGCACTCAAATTTGTCAAAGTTTAAATTTCTCCCTTAGAGATTGTTCAGTCCGTAATTGTATCTATTTTTTGTCGCGAATGCCATCCGCCGACTGAGCACCTCCACAATGTTTTGAAGTAACCCTCCGCATTAGTTGTTGTAGCTCCCATCTTGGAACAGCGTGCAAATAGCACCATCTTGAAATAAAAAAAAATTACATTCCAAAAGTCACATCGTTTTCGTTAAACACGAACCAGCCTTCGACTACGAACATTTGTAAAACAATAGGGATTGTTATAGGATAGGAGTGCCAGCTCAAATATTGTCATTTGAACGAGGCTCAGAATCACGATGCTAATCACCAACAGCCCTCGTGGGGCTTCAAAGCTCTACAATAATAATCAATCTACTTAGTTCTTGCAATAATAAAGGAAAGTAAATAATGTGTAGTTTATTTTGATAATCCTTAATACTATATAATATTTCGTTTACTGTGAGTGAGTGAGTATCAGCTTTGCACTTCAAAGCAACACCAAGAGCTATTGCAGACTGACCTCGTAATTTTGAACCAACATAAAGTAACGACGACGACACCTGATCAGGCACAAACGTAAGAGGTTGATGCACATATTATCAGTATTGACTCAAACACTGATAATATGTGCATCAACCCCTCTACACGGCAGGTTTTCAGTGGACCTAGGGTTCAAACTCAGGGTACACTCAGGGATGGCTTAAGGCATGGGCAAAGGGGGCATCGTCCACAATTGGGGCCTCGTCTCGTACTCGCCTCAGCTTTAATAAGATCATGATTCGAGTCAAATGTTATTTCCGGTTGTGTTCTCTGAAAAACTCGTAATTTCGGACGATATGTCAGAAAGCTATATATGATGATCGTTGTACATGTTTAGGCCTAAGCTTACCACCGTACATCATCACTGGTTAGTGCGATTGTAAGTCAAACACATTTTTTCTACTGATTAGTGTTTGTACGAGTTTTTGACAACGAATTCTATGCACTGTCTTCTTTTATAGGTCATAGGTGAGGCTTACATTTGTGTAGGGGCCCAGGACCTACATCTGCGTAGATGCACAGGGTCTACTTCTGCGTAGGTGCACAGGGTCTACTTTTGCGTAGGCACACAGAGTCTACTTCTGCGTAGACGCACAGAGTCTACCTCTGTGTAGACGCACAGGGTCTGCTTCTGCGTATGGGCCCAGGGCCTACTTCTGCGTATGGGCCCAGGGCCTACTTCTACGTAGGTGCACAGGGTTTACTTCTGCGTTGGCGCACAAAGTCTACCTCTGCGTAGACGCACAGTTTCTACTCTGCTTTTGCGTAGAGGCAGATGACCTACTTCTGCGTAGAGGCAGATGACCTACTTCTGCGTAGAGGCAGATGACCTACTTCTGCGTAGAGGCAGATGACCTACTTCTGCGTAGGGACCCAGGACCTACTTCTGCGTAGGCTCACAGTGTCTACATCTGCGTAGACGCACAGGGTCTACTTCTGCGTAGGCGCACAGGGTCTACTTTGGTTAAGGGTCTAGGGTCTCGAGAAGTTTTAAGACATCCCAGGACATACTGGTCACAAGTCCATGTCCATAACCACTAGGGTAACATAATCACATTTTGATTGTTAAAACCAATACAACTATCTGAAATTACCAACGAAATTAAAATTAATTTTCCGAATTACTGCCAATTTTAAACAAGCAAAAGCAACTCAATAAACGCAGACTAACTCGCCTTCTCACATCACCAGAAATTAAACTAATATTGCGAGACAAGTTAATCTGTATTTGATTACTAAACCGTAACAATAAAGAATAACTGTCCCCCAGGTCTACTTATCTGCGATTTCTTCTATTATCTCACCGCGCGCAAAGTCGTTCTAATTTTCTTATCAAATGTTTAAAGAAGCTTTATTTGGGTGAACAGAGCCCGTTTCTTAATGTGGGGGTTTTAGGACAATTACGTAAAAATGCCCGGAATTCGGGCTTAATTACTGCTTGGCGCTTTGGCTCATGTGTAATTACTTGTTCAGCAGAGCATCTGTTAAGGCGGTAATGACTGCGTGGCAAAAATTTCATCTGGAATTCGCCCTGTCTTTCTGGTAACTAGCTTGTTTGTGGAACCGAAGGAGTTTTAATTTCAGTGAAAAGGGAAAGTAATTCTCTTCTGGGTTGATACTTTTCTCCGCATTTTTATCCGGATTTGATGAAAGGGAAAATGTTTTATTTATATGTGATCTTGGATAAGTATCATTAAGAATGGCTGCGTGCCTGGGATAAGCTGTAATTGTGCAAGATCATGAAGCTAGTTATCATTTTTTTATGGGATGCGTAATATAATTAGGATAATCATCTACACCTTTCGAGTGGATAGTCGTAATGAGTACTTTTATTAAAGCTTCATTTACTTTTTCCCAATCCCTTCACTGAACTAAATTAGTTGGTAATGATATGTAACTAATTATTTCGAATCTTATAATGATAAATTAATTCTTAAATTTTAATTAATGAATATATTTTAAATCAACGCATGCTTTTTTGCCCTCAATTGTATGGCAAGGGGCCACAATAGAAAATATATTTGTGATCATGATGCTTTGAAATGATTTTTGTGTCTTGGTTTTGGTTTATTTCTACTAGCAGAAACTACTATTTGTTCGTATATATTCCATGATATAGATCAGATCTTCTAACTGTGTTCCACGGAATTCTGGGATTCCACACGGCATACCCAGGGGTTTCACAATAAAAAAATCGATAAAAAATATATCTGCATGCAAAATGGATTCGCGTTCTCTATTAAGTTTGTACAATTACATGTATCTAAAGCTAATCCCCTATACATTAAAAATGAATACTTTATTTATATATAAAAACTTTATTATGCAACACTTTTATTTTAATACAATAAAATAATATTAAAACGCTTTATATTTACATATATACTTCCTAATAAATTATGAGTATTCTGTTGTTTACAATCACGAGTTCCACGAGATAATTTTATATTCGTAGTTAGCACAATGCCTAGCAAAACTAAATAGTTTTCGAATGGGAAATGTACATTTTTGCATTTGCAGAAAAAATACCTACAACGAGGAATAGGAAACAACTTATCGACATATCAACTGACTGGATGTTAAAATCCAAATTTAACAAGAACAGTTTCTAAATTTTAGGCTGCAAATTTATACAAAATACAGGGGATTTCTCAGACAGCTATAAACATTTTAATGCCATTCAGAGCATTGTGTTTAAGTGAAATATATTTCTCAACTTAAGGTATCCAACTACGTTCGGATACTACGGAACCGTGATTTTGCAAAGCACATAAAAGGATAATTTTCATGATATTTAGCGTCACTTAGATTAGAATATATGCATAAAATTGTTTTAATGACATTTTGATAAAAAAATTTATTTAAATACAGTATTTTGACAAAAAATTAACTTAGAATAATCTTTTTCTCAAATGTTCTCCTTTAGTGAAAAATGCTTCTATTAGAGTAATATTTTGCCTGTATAAACTCAGACCTCTGTTCAGAGGCTCAACTAGAATTTTTGAAATATATATTTTAGCAGTGGGTTTATTCATATTTTACGACAACAGAGGGGAGCAATTTTAAGAAAAAAACGCGAAAAATTATTTCAATCGGTAGTAACTCTGAAAATAATGGAATTTTTCAAAAATTCTAGTTGAGCCTCTGTAAAGAAGTCTGAACTATATACAGGCAAAATATTATAATAATGGAACCATTTTTCACAAAAGGAGAACATTTGGAAAAAAGATTATTCTAAGTTAATTTTTTGGCAAAATATTGTCCTTAAATAAATTGTTTTTTGTCAAAATGTCCTTAAAACAATTTTATGCATGTATTCTAATCTGAATGACACTAAATATCATGGAAATTATCCATTTATGCGCTTTTTTAAAATCGCGGTTCCGAACGTAGTCGGATACCTTAAAAAAAAAATTACCAACCAAAATGATTCATCATCAAAGGCAACGAGCTATATTAAATCAGAGTATGAATTTTAATACATATTATTATGAAGTAGGTCCCCTATGCAATTTTAATTATTTATATTATACAAGAAATCTCAATCAAATTCAAAAAGTGCTTACGAGTAAGTATTGTTACGATGACGGCATAAAATCATGAAATAGTTTTCTGACAGTTATGAACATATTATTTCAATTATCGACTTGCAAGTTAAGATACTTTACGACGATATATCCGATTCCTTTGCTTAAACAAAATAAAAACCTCAAAGTAATCAAACATTTCAAATTTTTTTCGAACACGTTTTTTAAAAGAAAATTTAAATCATTAAAAACAAAACATTAGTTTCCAAAAATAGCAGATGTGTTTCCTCATTTTTATTTATTCTTTTTTATTTAAAACTTAAAAATTCGAAAATAAAATGCATTAAATTATTAACAACGGTTTCTTAAGTGTGACAAAATATAACTCATTCTTTCTTTAGAAGAAATAGTTCAGCACTATCGCGGAATTTTGTAAAATATTTCGTACGACAGAGAAAATATACTAAAGATTCCATTGCTACTGCGAAGAACATTTAATTCGTGTATCACAAGATAAATTTTCCCCTAGAAAGTTTAGATACAATTTACTGCATATGAAAATTCATCCATGCATGGTTTATATATAAAGTGTCTGAAAAGTTTCGCATTACCAATGCGTAAATTTATGTATGCGAATATATATGTACCCTCTTTACTAAACATACATTTTAATTATACAGTGTCAATTTTTGTACAGTTATGTAACACACATTAAACTATATGCATTAAATCAAATGCCTCGCTTATAATAATTTCCTTTGCACTTGTGAAACAATATATTTGTATTATAAACGCACGTATTAGCTCATATTATAAAATATGAATTATATCATATAATTTATATTTATAACATTATGTATAGATTACTGTTAAAGTGTGAAATAAATTATTTCATAGAATAACTAGGTAATTCATTAAATAACAAAAAAAGTTAGTAAAAGTATATAAAGTTATCGCATTCTACGATTTAACTAGGTATTCTATAGAAAAATGATTACTTGATCGTGTTAAAGTATGAAATAAGGCACACTAAAGTTCTATAAACCGGTTCTAGCTCTCCTTTAGGATGGAATTTTCCAATTAGAAATTAGAGATGTTCGAATAAAACAATTGAACTATGGATATCAATTCAGTATATGTCGACGAAAATTAATATCCATTTAAGAAGTTCCAAATATTGAGACAACACTTTGATCTGTTGCAACAGCTCAAAGTTGCCGTACTTGATAAGGATTTAAAAATTGTTCGTGTAAAAAAAGATGTGTAATACACTGCTGGCCACCGTAAGAGCAATACACTGAAGGAAGCATGCAAATAACATAAAATTTACAACATGCATTAGCGGAGGTGACGTAAACAAATGATTAGAATTTCAGCGCAGACGCACATCACGCGCGCCTGTGGCGCCACCTCAAAGAGCTTTATAAGGATTGGAGATTTCGACAATTTCAAGTTCGGCGAATGTGTTTTTCTTCCGTTATGCCTCGTAGAAAACAGCGATCAGCTTTTGATCTAAGTATCCGAGTTCCACAAAGGAAGGATAGTGGCCTAACAAGATTGTGGATTATCTTTCAGAGAAATCGGTAGTCGTGTTGGATGAAACCAAACAACTGTAATGCGGATATGTGACCGTTGGATGCAGGAGGGTACGACGGACCAACGTGGTCGATTGCATCCACCTCAGTGCACCACTTCACGTGAGGACAGGCAAATTGTGAGCATGGCAGTGACGGATCACTCAGTCACATCACGAACCGTAGCACAGCACATTGAGTCTGTAACGCATCATTCTATTTCTGTGCGTATCATTCGACGCCGTTTACAGCAGAGTGGTCTGTCCGCAAGACGTTCATTGCGTTACCTACCCTTGCCGCAGAACCAGAGACGTCTCCGCCGCCAATGGTGCGATGAAAGAAGGATGTGGGTGGCACAATGGAATGAAGTTGTCTTTAATGACGAGTCACGCATCTGTCTGCAACATCACGATGGTCGGATTCGAGTCTGGAGACACTGTGGAAAAAGGATGCTGAACAGCTGCGTTATGCGCCGCCTCACTGGTCCTGCACCGGGTATTATTGCATGGAGTGGTATTGGATATCCCTCACGCACTCTTTTAGTACGCATTGCTGGTACTTTAAATAGCCAAAGATACATCTCCGAGGGGTTGGAGCCAGTTGTCCTTCCCTACCTTCAGGACTTGGCCACAGCCATATTTCAACAGGATAATGCGCGACCACACGTGGCACGCATTGTCCAAATGTTCTTCGTCAATCCCCAGATTGAATTTCTTCCCTGGCCGGCTCGCTCTCTGGATCTTTCGCCGATGGAAAACATGTGGTCTATGGTTGCTCAACGATTGACCCAGATTACACCCTCAGCTGCCACACTAGATCAACTTTTCAACCTGTGGAAGCTGCTTGGTCTGCTGTACCCCAAGAATAAATCTAAAGTCTCTTTAAATCAATGGCGAGGCGTGTGAAAGCGGTGATCTCCAACAATGGCGGCTACTCTGGCTACTGATTCTGGTAGGAACCACACTTCACAGAAGTCTATAAATTTAATCATTTGATACTAGGTCAACATGTTGTCTACAAAATAAATTTGGTTGTGCTATCTCTTGTCTTTCTTGGTGTTGCATTTACGGTGGCCAGCAGTGTAGTAGAAAGTATGCTTCTTTCAAAAATAATAAACAGTGCAATTAAAAGTGTCATCACAGCAATCCCTGCTTTAATAAATAATGAAAAGTAAAATAAAGGTATCTCATGAAATTTAAATATTATCTTACATTTTTTATTAAAACGTTTACACAGTGTTTTTATGAAGCACAAGGGTTTTTCTTCCCAACTTGTATTTTTGTTGATATTTTTAAATATAATCTATTTTTTCAGCATATTCTTTTTTACTTCTGTTTAACTAATGTTAGCAATATAAGTAATAATAAATTATATAATTTTCTTTTCCTTATTACGTATGAATTATTCATCTGCAAAAAGAGATAAAATTTATTTTTCGAAATAGTTTAGCTATTATGATCTATCAATTTATAAAATATTTTTTAGATTGTTTATTTTTCACTTTAACGGTCTATCCTTAGTTATTTCATAGAATGCCTAATTATTTCATAGAATAACTAGGTAAAGTATATATATGAAAATTTCATCTCTTATATACTTGAACTGACTTGTTAGTTATTTTATGAAACCTAGTTATTCTATAAAATAACTTAATTACATTCTTTAATGGTAACATATACGCATACTATTTTATTCAGCATCAATTTTGATAATTTTGTTGTATCCAATATTATATTGATAATATCAAATAATTTCAAATGAATTCTTTGCAGTGATTTTCCTACTTATGTCAACTTGTTATTGATTTTAATTATTATATAAAATATATACATACTTACATATGGAAATTTTGTTATATATTAGCACATGTATATTCTTTTTTTATTGCTATAATTTCTAAGTGAATTGTGTAAACTTCGCAAATATCTTCAATGAATACTTCTACAATTCAACATCGTTAGTTAACAATCGTTAAAAATACGTTCCTTTTTTTGAAAAAAAAATTGATTTTTACCCTAAATTTGACAGGTTTATTCTTTTATTTGATGCGTTTATGCAATACAAATATACAATTCCAAAGTCGCTAAGCAAATTAAAATTGTGAGGAAGATTTTTCTTCTATAATCTTGGTTTATGTTTATAAAAATCTTGTTACACTCAAATATTTGCTTCTTTTAGAACTTATTTTCAAACGTAGAAAATTATATCTGAAGCTTTACAAACGCATATTTTAAAAGTTCTGTAAGTAATTGCAGGATAAATGAACAGTAACCACGTAAAATTATGTATTTATACGTTATATAGACATTAAGTATTTATCTTTTTTTCTCATAAAAATATGTGTTCCTCAGGTCTTTTTACTCTACGATCTGTTACGTGAGCACCAAATGTTTATTGTTTACCATGTCGATTTTTATTTTTCCTTTTAAAAAGAACAAATGAACTAAAAATATTAGTTTTAATATACGTGATATGTCACTGGTTAAGGTATAGCTATTCATGTGTTGCACTCGTACTAAAATCGATTACGATTAAAATTACCAGGTCAATCACAAGAACCCAAGTGCAGCTCTAGAGCAGGCATGTTATAATGAAGAGTTAACGTGGAACACAATATTACGTTTATGTAGGTCACTGAAAAAATATCGAAACCAAGGTTTATTTTGAAAATAACTTAAAAAATGATAAATTTTAATAATGTCAGCAGATTTAAAAAAAACTCTAACGAAGTTCAAATTAACATAATTCTCATTTTTCCGATTTCAATTTTTTCCATTTACAAAAAAAATTAGGAAATTAGGTTTATTATTTAAAAAATAACAAATAAAATAATAATAAGCGAGAATCAATATTAGATGAATAACAGTTTGTCATTCCCAACTATATACAAATAAAAATTATAAAAAGTAAACTAAAAAAAGTCTTATTTAAATGCTAGTTATATGCGATTTAATCGTCTGGGCAGCATAGTTCAAACATTTCGCATTGTATACAGACCGAGTTTCAAATGTTTATTCTAAAGAACATTTTTAATTGAAATGAAAACAGACCATTCGCTTTTATATATTCAAACAAAAGTATTTAATCTTTCTTTTGTAATCCAACACAACACACACAAAAAATTCTTCAGCTCTGATATAGGTAGTTTTCTTCTTATTATTTTCTCTTTTTAACAAATGTAGAAGCATTGGGCCTACTTAATTTCCAGCTAAATAATTATCTCTCTTTTTCCGCATTAAGACTAACATTTTACGCTTTGAACATTTTTCTTCTTAGAGAATTTTTATTTGTTCAGAAAGAGTTTGCCTACAACTACTGTACTTTAGCAGCCTACTTTTTAAAATGAAAAGATTTGTTATTAGATTAAATTATCTGCGATATGGATATACTTTTTTCAATTTAAAATATTATGGGGTTAGCAATTTATTTATTTCTTTTTCAATGTTTCTTACAATTTTATGCAACATTTTTATTATTATAGAAAGTTAACTTTCTAAATTATTTTTTTTTCAAAACTTCTTTATAATTCTAAAATTTATTAGTTAAGATATTTCTACCATTTTGTATGTCAAAAGAGATCGAATATTCTTGATTTAGCAATTACCGTAATATCCGGCGTATAATACGCACTTTTAACGCAAAAAATAAAATCGAAATTTTCGGGGGTTCGCGTTATACGCCGGGTATGAAAAACGATGGTTTAAGAAATAAAAAAAGAGAGAGATAAGGATAAGAAAAATTAGTATATCGAATACTGTTTATTCGAAAGAAATGACATACCTAATGAAATTAAAGGATTCTGATTCTAAAAGTGTACTATTTTTTCAAAATCCTGGGATAGTACCTGGAATATATGGCTTAAAAACATACCAGCTTTGTATGCGCACACTTCTTGTTAGTTCGTAAAAAAAAGGGGGGGGGGTGCGTTATACTGCGAAAATACCTAAAAATTAAAAAATGCAGCTTGAAAGTATGAGTGCGCGTTATACGCCGGTGCGCACTATACGCCGGATTTTACGGTATTTTACAAAATTGTTTTTAATGTAAGAATACTAAAATGTCATTAAAATAACTTCTCGTCTTTATAAAGATTAAATTACATGTTAAAGAAATAGACATCAATAAAGATGCTGGGTCCAAGTGACGGTATAACCAAAATTACAAACGTGAAACTTGCTTAGTAAATCTTTTATAGAACTAAGATTGTCACCGCTCTTTTTGTAAAAACTTTTCGTAATAGCAGAAAAAGCACCCACTTAAATACGAGTCAAATGAGGAATGAATGCGGTCTCTCTGAAAAAATCGTCAATATTTTTTGTTTCGAAATTTATTGTTCATGTGTAACTTAATTTAAATTAATAATTGCTACACTAAACAGAACTCTCTGAACGCAACTCCGAATGTATCATTTGGTTGAACTCATAAATCTAACACTCCACAACAAGAGTTTGAACTATTTCATAGTATTTAGAGTAAAATATGCTTTTTCAAAACGGACAATCAAAGTACAATATTAATTGTAAAAATTCGTTTACTTTTAAATATTTCTTTTTGTCTCACTTATAGCTAAATTGAGATTTATTTATTGTTAATGAAATATAAGAAAATGTTAATATTATTTTTTAAGAAAAGGTTGTTCTCATATTTTTATGCACTTCTATGCTCTTCACGAATGCATTGCAGGCGAAAGATATGCAAGACATCTCGAGAAAAATAACATCCCGTATTCCAACTATTGCAGCACAGGTTTAATGAATTAGTTTTTATTATACGTTTAAACATGTTCCCTGTATAAATTTTTACAAAAAATGTAAGAATCATTTTGTTTTTTTTTCGAATGAAACATAAAAAAATGAATAATTTAAAATTATAGTCACAACTACAAAATATTTCTACACCTATCTTTAGAAACAACTATTCATGTTTCCAAAGTAAATGTAAAATAAATAACTACAATAGATGAATATTTCTGATAAATAAACAAAATAAAGTCGATCAATTATAAATAGTAGAAGCACGGATTTTCCAGTGAAGTTTTCATTATTATTTAAATCTATTCGATGTGTACTGTTTATAAGCCCAAATGCTAAGCCTAGTTTTAGAACATTCTAGGTGAAAAATTGATACTGATCTATTATGCATGAATTATAATCTACCATAAAATATCCCTTTTACACATGTGTCTTCCAGAACCAAATATCCTCGTTCTCAAACACATGAAAGCTAAGTAACTACAGCAAGAGAATATTCAGGACTCCTCTAACGAAATGACGTCGGCCAAGCGAGGAAGTATTCAGAATCCATCTCGGAGACGTCTTCGTTAATACTCCAACTTTAATCTTCTTCTCTTCCAACCCATCCGTCTGGTTGATGGATCGTTGTTTTATCACTCCATTGCCCCGGCTACTTAATTAGCAGCCTCAATTAAAATTTACGACAGCGACTGCATTTAAAAATTCCTTTTCGCCTTTTGCTGGAAAATTTTAATGGGTGATCCAGGTAACCTAAAAGCTAAGAAATAAATGCTTTCTCCAGTTTCAGGTTGGGATCTTAAAAGCAGTTGTAATTAGTCCATAAGAAAATGACTTCCAAGTATAAATATACTCTAACAAGAGGCAATTATGCAAAATTATAGTAATTATTATAATTGCCTGTCATTAAACAAGCTCATTACTCTATGGAAATGTAGAAATCTTGGAGAGGGATGGTTGGAAAAAAATCGTTCTCTTCCCCCTCACATTATATGATTGGAAAAGGTATATTGGCAGTAAAGAAAACTAATTCCACGCGCATCAGGGATATTAGGTTTTCAAAGGAATTAGAGTGATTGTCTTCCAATTTCACTCCTTAAACGTCCATTTATGCGCTGCAGCCTTTAAACTACAAGTGGGTGATGTGTGGAAGAGTTCATTTATTTTTATCTGCGTCAAACTATGGAAAAGTTTCTTCTTTGTTTTTGAATTTAATGTGGAGATCTTTAGAAGTATTTGCCTCGTACATCACATTTCCTTTTTCTGTGACATTAATTCCATTACTAAACAATAAATTGATCAACGGATCCATTTAAAAAAAATATCTGTGGTTCAACTTTTCATTAAATAAAAAAAATATTTTTAAAATGTATTTTTATTTATAGAATTACGATATCAAGGGTAACCTAGTGATTAGAGCATCGGACTCCAGACCGGAAGGCCTGGGTTCGAGCCCGATGCTACCAAATAACATCCGAGTACACACGGAGTACGTGCTCGTTTAATCAGTGGGTCCGAAAGTCTTGTGGGCGGTCACAGCTGAAACCACGAGTGCAGAGGACTGGAGAATATTTCCCTCCCTTTCAGTTCCATGCCTAAATTGTGTAGGTGGAGATCGGTGGTGTTACCATCTATCGTAAAGAGATTATCATCCCTTCGGGAGTTTCACCGAGCTAAATCGTACTGTCACCTGTTTGGCGTTCAAGGCTAAGGCCAACGACAGGCGTACTTCTAGCCCATTGCCATGATGAATTTCGTGGGCCTCGATCTGACTTTGTCAGACAGGTAGCATGGGCAACAACAAAACGAGATCAATTGATTAAATCATCAAACTACATATATTGCTTGATTTTTATTCGAATCTGTCGCCTTTCACTTTTAACAAATGGGGCATATGAGTAAATTCGGCATTTTTTCATATTAAGAAATGCTAGTATATGATATCATGGATTCACTGACTTATAACTATCATATTTTAAAATTCTACTCTTATTTTTAATCAAACCAATTTTTATCTTTTTAAAAAGTATTATAAACATCGCATTTTATTCTTAAATATCCAAATAAGGAAATGCTAGATTCAGTTTCATGTGTTGAACTAAAAATTGATATGTTTGAAATGAATATGCGAAAATTTTAAAGACACAATATGTTAGTTAATGCTCACAAATGTGCTATGGATTCAAGATCTTATAAGAATCTCATGCATATTTTTTTTATCTCAACTTTTCGAATTTAGCTTCTGAATTTTGAATATTCAAAGCCTTACGAAAAACAGTCTTAACTGGAATAATTGTGTTTCGGATACATTATGAAGTTATTTGTTTTTTCATTGAGTAATCTAAATAATACATATATAAAAATTTGAGAGTATATTACTTGTTGAGAGATAAGCACATTAAGATGTAAATGACTTCTTTTTAAGTCTTATACACAATATTTACTCTTAATCAGAACCAGTTTTTTAAAACAAATATAATTACGGTAAGGAGCTTAGAGTCTCATTATATCTACATTCCGTTATATATTTGGTAATGTTATTTTATTACAACAGAAATATTAAAAATTAAAACAGTTTTATACAAGGTAAGAATAAATATTTTAATAATTTTACAATTTCTGTTATAATTATAAAACTTTAAAAAATGGGAAATTTCAACTGATTCATTAAATTATAATTGGCGTACTCAATGTTTTACGAATTTAAATAAATTTATGCAGGATTTATTTTCAACAGGAAAGGTGGATGGGATAGAACGAAGAAAGCGTAAAAATAATCCATTTTAGCTATACGTGTGGATTAAGTTTGTATTTAATGAATGCTATGCTAAATAAATATTTGCTACCATCATCAAAACGATGTGACCGATTTTGGAGACGATTGCTATTTTTCAAACACCCACACTAATTTTTCTTTTCTCTCTTTTTCTTCTATAAGATCTAATATGTGTTTGATGAAAAGATGCGCAGCAAAGAAACATTTTTTGAGTTTTAAAAATTGTGCTTAACTGTAATAATAATTGTGTAAAATGATAGCAAAAGAAGTAAGGTGGAAAAAATGATATACAGAAAGAGCTCTATTCGACGAAGTCGAAAAAAGTTCAAAAAAACTCCCGAAAAAAGTTCGTTATATGGAAAATTAGTTATATAGAGGTTCATCTTTCCATTTTCCTTATAAACCACATAAAACAAATTTTAAATTCATAAACACTTTATATTTTAAAAAAAGTAATTATTTACACCTCTTTATAAATTAATGTATCTATATCTTATCTCTAAAAAAAAGAAAAACTGCAAGGAAAGTTCCTTCAAGCCATTACCCACTTACTGAAGAACTAAATTTTTTTCTTTGATATTCAAGCACTTACGTTTTGATGTTTTCGAGCAACAAGAAACGAAGTTACCAGCACGACTGATCAATATTACAAATGAACGGAGACAAGTTCAAGGACACGAGATTAATTCATAATCACTATATATTAAAAAAAAGTAGTTATTCACACCTTTTTGTAAATTAATATATGTTTATTTATATATCTTACGCATAAAAAAAAGAAAGAAAAACTGCAAGGAAAACAAGAAAAAGAATGTCGAAGAGTAGACTGTATTTTTAATATTAAGAAAATAATGCTATACTAAAATTAATTTATTTTAAGTACATTTTATAATTTAAAGTATACAAGTAATATTAAACACGGGATTATAATTAGAAACATGGGGCTACTCCACTGAGGGGGAAAGAGGATATCCAAGATTTTTCTAGTGAACTAGGCAATGGGGGTTAAGGGTTGCATTTCTTGAATGAAATGCCGAGAATTCTACTGCTCTCGGAGAATTAGGCTCCTAATAAAATCAGTTCAAGATTTATGACCACCATAAAATGTGTTAAATGAGAGAATAACTTGAAATATTCAGAAATACTTTAAAAATAGGGTGGGAAAAAATGGAATCACAAAAGAAAAGTTCGTTATATAGAAAATGCACTTAGCTATAGAGAGGTTATTATACGAAGAAAATCGTGAAATGTCCAACGTTCCAGGAAAGAGTTCACTACACAGAAAAATTTGCAATATAGAGGTTCGACTGTATATATATACCCTGCTGTTCATTGTGAAATTACATTTGGACCTCTATTTAACGAAGTCACCAAAACCCGAAAAAAGTTCGTTATGTGGCAAATTCGTTAAATAGAGATCTATATTTTAATATACTTCAAAGACCATATAAGGCAAATATTTTAAATTCATAAACGCTACATATTTTAAACAATTAATTATATTCACGTTTTTTTAAAATTAATATCTATTTATTTTATAAATTTAACTCACAAAAAAAACCCTACAAGAATACTATATATATATATTGTTCGGAAATACACTGTATTTTTCAATTTAAAAAAATGATTTTGTATTAAAATTAATGAATGCCCACAAATAAATTTAAACATCCATTATTTTATAACCATTAAGTTTAAGCATACACTACCATATGCGTTCTTAAATTTAATTATTGATAAAATTTGTTAATTTAACTTGAGGTTTTTGATTGAAAAATTTCGGCAATTTCCTTGCTCCAGGTGAGTTAGGCACCTGGTAAAATCAGTTCAACGCCATCAATCGCCATAAAATATTTTAAAAAAGAGAATAATTTGAAAAATGTTTTGTAATATTTTAAAAATACGGAGGAGAGAAAAAACAGAATCCCAAGAGAAAAAGTTCGTTAAATAGAAAATGCACTTCGCTACTGTTCGCAACTATCTTTCGAACAAAAAACTGAAATGTTCTTGGTTCCAGGAAAAAGTTCACAAAATAGAGGCTCGTTATTTATAAGTTAAACTGTATTTTCAAAGCTGATGCGCGTACGATAATTATAAAACAAGTAATATAAATAATTAAGTCAATTCCTACTTATATGCACAAAGAAAATTCTATTTTAGCTACTTTTTATTAAATAGTTACACTTAATATAAATATTTACACACATATGACAAAATCACAACATTAAGTGGCAATTAAGTTTTATTAATTATCCTTAATTTATCGTATTGCCACACAAAACAATCGTGTGTATAAAATTTCAGTTCAACTGAATGCTTTAAAACGTGAGAAAAAAAATCTTTTTAAATTTTGACCCAAGTATCTAAAAAGGAAACCAACGTGGCTATATCTGTAATTCTTTAAATAATTAGTTTCAGTCAATTATTAGTTTTAATTAATTGCAATTAAATTATATTTTTGTTACCCAAAACAATAGTGTACAGAAAATTTTTCAGCTCAAATGAGTGCTGTAAAATGTAAAAAAAACCCAACCTTTTAAAGTTTTGATACGAGTCGCCAAAATGTTCGCTAAGTCACCAAAAAGGATGCCAAAGTGGCTGTATTTGTAATTCTTTGAATAATTAGTTTTAATCGATTAATTTTTATTAAACATAATTAAAATAGTGTATTGTCATCCAAAATAGTCATGTATATAAAATTTCAGCTCAATTAAGCGATATAAAATTTATTTCATTATCGATTGAAAATTTAAACAAGATGAATATATAGAGAGAGTTTAAAATGATAAATGATAAATATTTCGCTAATAATATTTTTATACCTGTGTAATGTAATATAAAACTTCCCCTCCTAACAAACAATTGATTTAAATACTCAAAAATGGTATAGGGTAAAATAAGTTAAATAAAGTATTTTGTTTATAAGGATGTGTATACCACTTAATATAGTAAACGCTTATCCTGCCTTATTTTCCTTTTGTTGTCCAGCAAATCATAAAAAATACATGAGCTTAAAGTTTGTGGAAAGTTATAAATAACATGCTGAATAACATATGTGGTGTGAAATATTTGCATCATAAATTTTAACACATAATAAACGAGATTTATAGCAGCACTATTATTTATAATGATAAAGAATACGAAGCATTAGAAATGGCATAAGGATATTTCTATTTATGGAAATATTGAATGGAAAACATTTTTAAAAATTTTCAATAAATATTTTTCATATAGAGGATTTCTAAATTTTTTTCTATTTACGTATTGTCGATTTTGAAACTAATGCATCATTTTAAAAAGAATATATTTTACATACATATGTCAAAAGGATGTCAGAGTTTTATGTTTTTGCTGTTTACTAGAATGATCTCTTTTAAGGTTGCAAAAAGTTTTACCATTATTTTGTGTCAGAACTGTACCATTAAAATACAAGGTGTCAGGGTTTAAAGTATCCAATAGTTATGGCTGATTATTACAGAACTACCCATCAGTATGTAATAAACCGTCCATCCGTGGATTAGATGCCCCTCCAAGATTTTTTGGGTCTAGTCTGATCGGCCGCACGTGTTCGCATTATTCAACAATCGCAGACGATAAACTAGTTTCACTGACTTCATTAATAAAGATGTGGATTTCACAGTAAAAGGTTCAGTGCATGCTTTGGTTAACAGAATTTTAATTAGTCACGTTTGTATAGCGACGTGTTCGAACAGAATGGAATGTCGTTAATGGCTTGTCTAATATATTTATCAGGACACCTACAAAATGAATCCCGCACATGAACAACAGTGTCATCTATCAAGAAAACTTAGGATACTCGCCAATTTGTGATAACAAAGTTCTTTTCTCCTTTTAAGTTATTTCCCATTGGTGTATAGATTTTGGTGTCAGAGGATCGCTATACCATTCTGTTCGAACATGTCACTGTGCACGCGTGACTGATTGAAATTCCATTGACCAAAGTACGCATTTAATTTTTTGCTGTGCGTCCACATCTTGACTAATGAAGTCAGTGTAACAAGTTTGTCGTCTGCGATTGCCGAATAATGCGCGCACGTGCGGCCGATCGGACTAGACTCAAAAAAATATCGGATTTCCAATCCCCGGATGAGCAGTTAATTATGTTCTAATGGGTAGTTCTGTTCTAATAAGCCATAACTTTTGAATACTTTTAGCCTGGATACCCTGTATGAAAGCCTAAATTACATTATTCTCTACAGCTGTTTAAAAACATGATATGATAAATAGATTTGAGAGTCCTAAATTAATATTAAAGTAGTTTTTTTCGAGAAATGTTTCCGGTATTTGTTCTTCAATATTGAGCTCAGACAACTGTGAAGTAAAAGCATGTATGTAAATGATATAAAAAACACTTCCACTTTTTTAATTCAAAAGATTTATTTTTGAGATATTACTCCAAAGATATCAATACCTGAAACACCACAAAACTTTTGCAAAACAATTTATAATGTCAAACAGAAGTGAATACTTTTTCCTTTACATTAAAACTAATTCCTAAAACGTTTTCAAAAACCCTCTACTGAATAATATCTGTATTCCAAAATTCGGAAATTTCTAGTTGCTAAACGGCTCTCGAAGCCGGAAAGGCACTTTAAATATTTTATCTCTCCAAGTACATTGTTTGTTCTACAATGGCATCGTTATCCGGAAAATCTAGCCTGAAATATTAAAGCTATGCCTCGTTTATGTTACAGCAAGTTAACCCCGTTTCGTGCTAGGGCAAGAGATCCACCTCCTCCTTCCATTTAACCCGTTACAGAGTGTTTGTAAATAGAGGATTTATAGTAATTAATAATGAGGAGGTGTTTGCATACGCTACATTCTCCCAGTCACTGTATTTGCTTGTCTTATCGATAGTTTATAGCGGATATGCAAATGTGTCATTAATGATGATAATTGAGGATATTTACCCACAGTTGAAGCCCGAATTATTCTGCTTTCATAATGGTCTTTGGATATGTCTTAATATACTGTCTAAGCTGTATTGTAGTTAATGAGTATAAATCTAGTGTCAACATCATATATTGGGACGTTTTACAGATAAAATATATTAATGACTAGAAATTGAATTGTTTATATTATATAATGGACTAGCTGGTATACCCGTTCTTCTCACGGGTGAATTGAAAAATTAAACAATACAGATTGAAGAATAAAGAAGTTTCTAATGATTTAATGTTACGTGAATTGCAAATTAAACAACAAAAAAAAGCTCTTTGGATGTCTCAGCTGAACAACAAAAAACTATATTTCATAAATTTTAAATCTGTGGATCTAATAGCTGATAAAAAGGTTTTTTTAAAAATTTATAACGCCCAGTAACTCGCTTGTGGGTCGATTTTTGAAAACGCCTTACTAAGCTGATCTCTGCTCAACAAAAGTAGCACATTGTTACCAATTTTGTGAAGTAAACGCTTAAAATAATGTAAATAACTTATAATTGGATGTTAATACGTTAATATTACTTTCTGATGTATTTATTTTATGTTAAAATTGTAATATTTGCAAGCAATGCGTTCCTTACATTATAATGGTGATTCAGTGGAAACAGCGAAATATTGGCGATAGAACCAAGTTGGCATCATGTTCGGTGACCCTGTTGGCAACTTGGCAATTGATTGAACGGTGCAGAAGTTATGCAGTAGTGCCATCTGGTAGGGCACTGAAAGAAAGAGAATAGCACAAAAACCTTCACCACAAAAAATACATATAAAGGGTGTTTTTTTACAGGTATAGAACTTTAAATTGCAATAAAACAACGATGTATTATTCGATTGACATGAATTTTTTTATTCGAAAGATAATATTGTGGCATTACATTTTAAATAGAATTTCTGGCATATGACTGCCACGGCTGGCTCGGATGTAGTCCAATCTGGACGTCCAATTTTCGATGACTTTTTCCAACATATGTGGCCTATATCGGCAATAACACGGCGAATGTTGTCTTCCAAATGGTCAAGCATTTGTGGCTTATCCGCATAGACCAATGACTTTACTTACCCCCACAGAGAATAGTCTAGCGGTGTTAAATCACAAGATCTTGGAGGCCAATTCACAGGTCCAAAACGTGAAATTAGGCGGTCACCAAACTTGTCTTTCAATAAATCGATTGTGGCACGAGCTGTGTGACATGTTGCGCCGTCTTGTTTTAACCAGAGCTCCTGGACATCATGATTGTTCAATTCAGGAATGAAAAAGTTAGTAATCATGGCTCTATACCGATCACCATTGACTGTAACGTTGAGGCCTTCATCGTTTTTGAAGAAGGATTACACCAGCCCATAAAGCGCACCAGACAGTCAATTTTTCTGGATGTAACGGTGTTTCTACATACACTTGTGGATTAGCTTCACTCCAAATGCGGCAGTTTTGTTTGTTGACGTAGCCATTCAACCAGAAGTGCGCTTCATGGCTAAACAAAATTCGCTTATGAAAATCGGGAACAATGGCAATCTCGTTTTGGGCCCATTCGACGAATCTGCGCCTTGCTTGATCATATTTAAAATGTAATGCCACAAGATTATTTTTTGAATAAAAAAAAATTCATGTCAATCGTTGTTTTATTGCAATTTAAAGTTCTATACCTCTAAAAAGCACCCTATGCATGCCATTTTTATAGTGATCGGTGAAACGGTGGTCGAGCGATCCATTTTATATATATAAGTACGGTTAATTTTAATTGCAGTCATGGACTCACTGAAAGATTATTATGGTTTAAAAAGATCTAAAATGAGTTTATGCTGAAAAACGATACTAAAATATGCAATGTATCACTTTTTAAAAATTATTTTTTTTATTCAAATTTATTTATTTATACAGAATATGTTCTTCGATTAGTCCATAAAAATCAATAACGAGTTCAAATTTAGTAATTTTATTTAAATAATAAACAATATTCAATATTATTCATTCGCTTTCGAAATTTTTTGTTTTACATGGATGAGATTGGCTTTATTTATAACAAGAGATTATAAATGTACTCAGATTCATTTGCCATAGTAAACGGACCCCACAGTTTTGAACCGTGGCCAAGTGACGAAGTTGTTACCTGAGCTTGTACCTCTCTTTAGTATCTTCAAAATCACATCAGAAGACGAGTTCGAGGTCCAGTTGTATTTAACATGTAACCTCCTTTGTAATCTCCTACGATGGTGTATAACTTGTAACCTTAAAAATCCAATTAAGTATAAAAGTATTCTTAATAAATGTTTTTTTTTTCAAAAGCATTTTTGCTCTAAAATATCAGCAAGATAAATACCTGTTGAAAATTTTTCATCAATTTAGTCCAAACCTGTTACTTTTTTTTGCAAAAAAAAAAGCAAATTTACTAGCTAGAATACTTTGCGGAAACTTTATTAAAATATATTTCCAATTTCAACATTTTTTAAGTATTTGTTAAATAAATATACATTACTTTAAGATCTCTAAATGCTTGAAAATTTAATCAGGAAAATTCAAAACGGGTTATCAATCGAAACATAATCTAAGACTTCAACTTATACTTTATAAATAGAGCTAAATATGCTACAATACGGTGAAAAAGAGAACCTATTAATAAAAAAGCAACGACTTACGTAAGTGAGTCTATATATATATCACCTATTATAACATAATTATGTAATTCTAACTTATGATCTTGACAGAACTCCCTGAAGGCTAACTATTGTCGAAAGAGTCCGTGTAACTATAGAGAACTAATGCAAATACACTAACCATACTAAAAATATTTTTTTGTCTTGCTAACAAAATATTTTTTAATTCTAAGAAAAAATAATTATCAGTGTCCCTTTGTATAAAATGTATATAATTTGTCTTCTTTTTTTACCGAAGGAAAGGAACAATAACTTACATTTTTAAGAATGTCTAATGACTTTCATGAACTGTCTCTCTCATCTCAGTATTTTGTCTTTGATTAAAATCCATATACATTTAAGAGACTTTCAGATATATAATTCAAGAGTATTAACAACACAGGGAATCTCAATGATATAATAGACTCTCAGGGGAAACAACCGATATCCATTTCTTCAACTCTACATAACTTTAGCTAACTAATATATAGCGCACTGAACTATTATTAAAGAAGAAAGTCCTTATTAAAGATAAAAATATTATCTAAGGAGAACTAGAACATATAATACTAAAAATATTATTGTCTCCCACAATATTACAGTTATTATTACTAACATTTTATATATAAACTCCCAGACATTTATTTCAATAATTATTAACCTTAGATATAACTGAATTTGTATTTTATTAAATTGTTTATTGCTAGCAATTTGGGAAAATAATTTCATAATATACATAAAAAGCATATATCATTACGCACCAATCAAATTTTTGACTTTTATATGCGTATTTACAAATATAATAATAGTAATAATAAATAAAATTTTATAAACTGTCCGAAAAAAAGAAATTACTATATGGGTAATCAGTAATTTTAAAATTTGATTTATTTTATGATTTTCTTAAAATTCCATTTCCCTTGGCAATTTGAAATTGTTTGCTTGTAAAATGTATCTTTTAGATTAATATAATAAAATTCGAAATACTGAATAGTTTTAGAGAGAAGTTATTATAAAACTTAACATCTAACCATCGGTTTTTTCAATGATTTTCTGAGTTTTAAAAATACTTTAGGATATAGTTGGGTGGAAAGCGTTTAGTTCTTTTGGGAAAGAAGCAAACTTTCTTTTTTGTAAAATGGTGGCAATATAAAAACATCAGTATTCAGAATTGGAGGGAAAATTATTTAAGACTACTCAGAATTAATGTACTCGGACTGTTTGAATTTAGAATTTTAAAAGAAAACTTAACAAATTGTACGCTTTTTGATAGCGTACATTCCTACGTATTACGTGTACCTATAATTTAAAACTTCAACTTTTAATTTTTAGGTACATTTACCGTATAACGCACACTCTTTTTTTAAAACAAAATCTGAATGCAGTGTTCTAATCTTTTAAAGTCATTTTTTCGAAGTATTATACTAGGTTTTTAAGGCTTTTAAGCAATTATATACTTTTAAAACTAGAACCCTAAAGAGCAAAGAAAAGAAAAGGTGTTAGAATCTATGTGAATGTTAGAAGGTGAAAAAAACATTTACAGAAGGAGACCAAATGCATCATTCCAGTCTAGTAATAGTATGTGATTGGATAATAAAAGCTTGGAATGAAATCATACCTGACATATTTAAAAATGTAATACATAAAACAATTTAGATGAACTGAAGGTTATATTTTATTTATGGATCCGAGTAGCGGTAATGAAAGAAAAATGTATATGAAATTTGATGATGTACCTGAAGATACAATGGAAGACGAATAGGACGAACTTATTATGTAATTCAGTATATTAAAAGTAATTCAATATAATGAAAGCAATTAAGGTATGCCGTTTTCTTTAAAAAATAGTATTCAAATATTTAAAGAATCAATAATTTTTATAATAATCCTGTTGCTGTTGTTATTGTTTCCAATCCCCATGGAGCAGGAAAGCCTTCCCCAAGTCCATTTAACTTTTTCCACATAAGAATGTCACAAGTCTGATCTTCTACTCCAAACAACTGCCCCAGGGAAATGCTCCAGTAGTCCAGAAGATGAGCAGGAGAAGCAGGGATAGGTAAAGAAAGACTTTACCCCTGCACAAAGCTCATACCACACAGGTGGCCACTTCTAAGGCACGTCAAGGCCGTCTGTAACCCCTTGGATATCCTGCACTGTAGAGAGGCCAGGACTCTTAGTTAAGTACCACTGGTGAGCCGGAGTGTTTTGCCAAGATAGATTAATTTTAACTCTGTGGAGGTCATGAATTTCAGACTGGCTCAAGATAGGGGAACTGGGATCAAGGAGATACCAACCCCTATCAGCCTGCTCATCAGTGGTCTCGTCCCCAGGAACACCCACATGCAACGATATCCACTGGAGACACACTTGTTTCCTCTGAACAAGTCCAGCCAATTTGGGGATAATATCCAGACCAGTACCATTGAATCAACAATTTTTGTGATAATCCTCTTTATTTTTAAAGCTATCATTTTCGCACCCTATTTAAAACGCTCATCTATAAATTTGCGCGTTAGAAGTGCGTTTTATACTCTGTAATATATACGATAGTTTATAATACAATTAAAATCCCACGTTACAAATGCGGCAAAGATGATACTCTTCTTCAAAATGAAATATTAGCATAGCCCCCTTAAACTTATAACCTCATCAACAACGCGAAATAAAGTAATATATCGCTTATTGACTCTAAAAATTAAAACCTTGCGGTTTGAAATTAAGAAGTATATTCCCCGTTCTAATAATCAGAGAAGAAAACGCTTTTATGAAAGATTAATTCCGCTTTTCTTTGCGTTGCCATTCAGCGTTTTCTTTAAATCGGCTTTTCCCTCGGACTTAATGAAACTTTTTGAAACCCGAATCGAAGAAAGCGCATTCTTAATTAAATTGGTGGAACCCCGATGCCCTAACAATGTCAACTTTGTACACAGAACAATGAGGGGGGCCTCCTGTAAGAAAGGAAAAGACACCCCGATTGCACTTCAATAAGTTGAACATGGGAAAAGGAAACGGTGGGATTTGCATAAAAGAACCAGGTTATAATTCAAAAATCAATATTACGGATTTGGTTGGCGTTCTATACTTATTTTTTTACAGTACTAAACTTTCTTATTTTAGGGTTGGAACATATTCCCCTAAATAGGTAAAATAACTATAGTTTAAACTATGAATTTATTTTTAATATTACCAATTAATTATAAATTTATGTGTTTCATGTTTATAAATACAGATATAAATGTAGTAAATTAAGTAACTTTTTAATGTGTATTTATAATATAACTTTTCTATAATCTTTAGTCTTATTTTACTTTCTTTTCTTATAAATGGGAACTTAAATACTGCTACTTTAAACATTGAAATTTAGTCTATATTTCAGAAACTTATTGATTTTGTTAAAGTTTCTCACTGCGATATTTTACGAATATATAAACATATTGCTCATTTGAACAAACCTTACACTTTTGAACATATTTTTTAGTGTTATTGACTGAACCTTTGGTGACTGTTTTTATTGTTCTTTATTGTATTGTTCAACTCGTCGACTTACAACCGAAAGGTCGGAGACAAACATAGAATCTAAAAAAAGCTTCTGAATACGTGTATAAATTTTTATTCATAAGCTGGTAAATGTACGTTTTATTTTAAATTGTTCAACTGCAAATGTAATTCGAAGATACAAAAACAGCTTATTTGCTGGAGGATCACAAGTTATTGTCCTTTTTTTTATCAAAAATCTGAGATCTGCTACTAATGAAATGTACTTATTAAAGAACATTGCATTAAAATTTAGGTGGTAAATTCTTTGTCAAAAAATCAAATATATCAATTTTTCTTATTGCTATCGGTGTCATACGGGTACGAACTGATATCCTTTTCCCATTTGGAACGGTTACAGTTAGTGATAACAGACAACAATGGAGTAGGGACAATTTTATCTGTGGAACTAATTTTTAACTATCTTATTTTATCTGTGGAACTAATTTTTAACTATCTTTCATATCTTGCAAGCGAAAAATATGCGAAGAAATTATTTCGTTTCAAAACGATTGGGAGGTTGCATATTTGGTAGTGAAAAACAATCACGGATCAGTAATTGCTTGATTTGTCACGAAAGTGCTAAAGACCCCAAAAAACAGGAATCATTCAGTACCAATTTTCCTCAGAGATCTCTTTCAAGAGGTGATAAATAGGCTTGACTTTCTTGAATAATCTTCACAACAGCAACAAAATTTTTTGTCAGGGGTAAATATCACAGCGGTAACAAAGACATCCTATGAAGTTTGTTATATTATCACTGGCGTAGCTAGTTCTGAGAAGGTCCTGTATCAAAATCCTTTCGGGGTCCTTTTTCTGATATGTGCGCCCTGTTAGTGGGATTGTAGTTACACGTTTTGGGGCATCTGTAGCTTCGGAGCCCCTTATCATTGATACGCCGGTAGGTACGCCCCTGTATATTATTGGTAATCATATAAAACCATTTACTGACGCAGAAATTGTGAAGGAGTGTTTCTTAAATGCTTCTAATTTAGTGTTAGTGACAAAATAAAAAAATGTAAAAAATAATGATTTTTAAAAAAAGCAAAACAAGCGTTATAATATTTTGATCAATTTTCCGATGTTATCTTGGTCTTAAAGCATTTCTCCCCCTCCCCAATTTATCCTCATGTTACGGCCCGCGTGAAATAGCTGACATATGTATGCAACCCAGCAAAAAAGAAGGTTGAGTACCTCTGCTCTAAAGCAACATGAAGGCTATTGGCAACGAACCTTTCAATTTTGAACTGTGGTTAAGTGACGTGAACTCTCTCCAAATTTCCTTCCACAATTGAGAAAAGATTTTGAGCCACGACAAATTTAGCAAACATCACCGCCTTTACAAGGGCCGATCTTCAGTAGAAACAGGACCCAAAAATTTGATTTGACCTCGCCCCCCATTAGCAGCTCGTAACCATGACAACCAGTCCTTTTACAAATGAATAATTCTAAAATTAATAGTAAACTTTCTGATTTAAATTATTTTAATATATATTTTTTTCAATTTTCCTACTATTAGGGTTCACAATCTCTCTACATATATCTTTTTCAAATTTTCAAACGTTAATAAAATGCATTTTAAAGCGCTCAATTGAGCTGAAATTTTATATACACGATTATTTTGGATGACAATACGGTAACTTAATTATAATTAATAAAACTTAATTAATTAAAACTAATTATTCAAAGAATTACAAATACAGTCACGTTGGCATCATTTTAGGCGATTTGTGCCATAACTTTAAAATATTTTTTCTCACATTTTACAGCACTCATTTGAGCTGAAATGTTTGGCACATGAATGATTTTGGGTGACAATACGATCATTTAATTATAATTAATGAAAATTAATGGACTGAAACTAATTATTTAAAGAATTACAGATGCAGTCAAGATGGCTTCATTTTTAGCGACTTGGGTCAAAACTTTACAAGTTATTTTTTTTTTTATCATGTTTTAAAGCATTCAGTTAAACTGACATTTTAAATACAGGATTGTTTGGGATGACAATACGATACTTTAATGATAATTAATAAAAATTAATTGCCACTTTATATTGTGATTGTCACATGTATATACATATGTTATTAATTGTGATTACTTGATAAAAAGTAACTAAAATAATTTAGGAAGGAATTGACTTTAAATTATTTTTTTTATATTACTCGTTGAAATAATTTCTCTCGATATCTCTTTTTTCTCAAATCACATACAAAATAAACTCTAATCATGAATGAACATTTTAATACGATTAAATAATTCAATATATATTTTTGGAATAAGTAATCCTTCTCTTATTTCGAGAGCAAAATAAATTCTAATATTATGAATTAACATTTTAAAACAACTAATTTAATACATATTTTTGGAATTTCTCGTTACCTAATTTCTAAATTCAAAGGACAAAATTATGCGATCAATATAATTACTTTTCAAGGGAAATCATACACAAAAATTAATTTTTCCAATCTTTATTCCTTTAAAAGACGTTGAATTAATTATTTTAATTTGTCATACAAAAGTATTACTTGTATTTAAATTTTCAATAAATATTTAATTAATAAACAATTCATTAAATAAAGAAACGCTTTTTCAATTAACAATATATTAATTTCTACAATTTATTGTTAGAGTGAGCGGAAATAAATTTACATGAAATATAGAATATCTTAATTAATATAATAGGTAAATAATCAGAATTTGAATTTTGGAATAAAAAAGGAAATGCAGTCAAACGCCTTTCATTGTTATTTATTGAGTCTATGTATGAGTAAAACTGAAAAAAGCAAAGTATAAATAAATATTTTAAGCAAATTCATCAAGATCTTAATCAGACAAGTTCATGAAATTTAAATGAAATATTTCTCCCTCAAATAACATTTATTTTGATTCATATGCAAATGGTTTTTAATTTAAGCTTCGCTAAATTTGTGATTTCTTAAGAATTACTTTTTAATGCGCTTTCGTTGAAACCATCAATCTACGTTGCATAAATAAGACGTGAGAGAGAGAGAAAATTAAGTGATATTTAATAATAACCGAATTTATTCTAATATTTGCGAGCAATTTACTCTAATTCGGAGGGAATTGTCAGATTTTGGAGAAGTTTTGATAGAATGTCGCGTAAATTTAATTAAGTGGAATTTTACATATTTCCTGAAGTAAATCTACGAGAAGTCTTATTTTAAGTTATTTAATGAATTAATTAAATAAAGTCAAACTTAGCTTAAGAATTTTGCTCATCCTTCTTTCAGAGGATTTCGAGTTGAGAACACGTGTGGCGTATGTCATAGAATGTAAATCAAAAGAACGTTTTAAAATATTAGAGGAATATTTTTAAGAATATCGCGTCTGAATTCTTTTTCCATGAATAGAACACTGATAAGAAAAAATTTAGAGTTCCTAATTAACATACAATGTTTATATGTGTATGGAAAGATGGGGAGGGGAATCAAAAGAAAAAGAAGGAATGAAAGTAATTTTTTTCAGAAATTCACTCGCATTTGTTGACTAAACATTGAATTAGAGCTCTGAGTGATATCAACGTTAAAAGGAAATGAAAAGACAACTTATATTCTAGGGAAATCGATTGAATTTCTAAAAAACGTAAAAGTAAATTAGAAAGTAAATTCATAACCAGGGCCAATGAAATTATATTTTTAGTTATCAGAAAGTACCATTTTAACCAATATTTTTAGTAACCTTTAAGTAATTTCTAAGAATTAGCGACTAATTTCCTGTCACGTCTCAAAAACACGTGCAAAGATCCACGATCTAAGTTTTGCCTACATGTGGAATGATACTTTTTTTTTGTCTTCCTACGTGAGTTTTCAGCAGGTAGGAGGTTTTCATGAAGCTCATTGTTAATTTATGAAGCGCATAATGGCATGGCATTCTAACAATATATATATATATATATATATATATATATATATATATATATATATATATATATATATATATATGAAGGTACTACAGCTATTTTTCATTTTTTTTATTAATTTATTTGCAAAACTCCGCATGTTCCACATTGCATAACATGAAGCTTACAGATATAAGTGGTAACACAACTATATAAATTAAAACAAAATTAAAAATACAATTAAGATAAAAATATAAAATAAAAAAGAAGGGAGGAAAATACACAAATTTAATAATTTAAATAATTAAATATCAATAAAACTTTGAAAATCAATACAGTAAATGCGTTCAACTCATTCTTTTAAATTTTCTCTTTAAGAAAAATATAGGTTAAAATACGACAATACATGTTCCGTAGTTTCAGCAATCCTGATCACAAGAACAAATATCACTACCAATTAAACTAAACCTAGACAGATAGCTCTTAAAATTTCCATGTCCTGTTACAATCTGGGATAACTTAAAATCAGCAACAAATTTCTTACATTTTAGCCGTTGATAAATGGTCGGACAAACTTTTTAGTCCACAAAGCTTTAGGCAAGGCAAAGAATTCGGTGTTCCAGGAGGAATCAGTGCTTTCCCAAGCACTGTTTTCTGTTATTTATTTATTTTTTTGAATTAAGAAAAAAGTCTTTGCTTTATTTTTGTAGAGATAGCTTTTACTATTCATTTGCATAGGAATTACGAATTCAGTGAAAGATTATGAAAATCATGAAATAAAAGGAAACGAAATAAAGTAGAATTAATTTAATTTTTATATTTAAGAGTGGCAAATTCCGAAACGATATTGGATAGTTATTACAATTTAAATAACTTAACCACTATTTCCCACCATTAGTTCAATAATCGCATCAATAGATCGAAAACCAGTAAATTACAGTCACAAATTAAGCCATTCTAAAACGTTTTATTTCCATGAGGGAGAAAAAATATGGCATGATCAATATGAAATGGACAAAACTAAGCCTAAGCTGACTGGTCGACATATACCACTTTTGTGCTCAAAAATCCAGAAGCGATTCCATTTGCGCCTGTAAAGCTGGCTTTGCTCTCTTTAATTAGAAACGTGATAGATAGATGTAATAAATTAGTGTCCATCTCTGAAATGCATTTTGAGGTTCTTTCAAATGCATTATTTATGAAGTTAATAAGTTTTCATTCTGTCTCCAAACACCATTATTACAGCGTCTTAATACTATAAATTTTAATTCCCATCTCTCCGCCGCCTGTTTTGACAGCGTTCTGAAAATGTTGCAATTTAAGCACATTGCATTTGTCACAGCTATTCCTGGCTGGATGATTTGTAGTTGGGAGAAATTATTGCTTTCAGAAATCGAAAAGCGTAACGCTGGCTTACTTCTTTAATATTTAATAGCGAGGTGCAGAAGATCTTAAAAGACACTTTTCATAATTAAAAGCCAAAGAGAGAGAGAGGGAAAAAATGGGTTTGGCGGTGAAAGAAAATGGAACTCTCACTCTTTTGATTGATTCCGAAGAAAACAGAAAATTAAGAATACGAAAATTTTTGTTTTTAAGTGCGGCATGATGAAAAAGGCTTATTTAGAGATAATTATTCCAGTGAATAAAAGTAATGAGTAATTACCTTCAGAAATTTAGTTAACTCAATGTAAAAAACTATAATAGAGATATATGTGTGCCAAAATATATGTGTTTTCGAATAAAATATGTAAATATATATACATAAGGGTTTTCGAATTCCCTTCCTTTCTCAGTGGACAGCGTAGGGTGGACCTTGAACTTCTCAAGTAGCATTTTCTAGGCCAGCCTTCTTCCTGCTAATGTTTTTCAATTTTTAGTTCTCAAAACTAGGAGATGTTTTTCTAGGCTTTCAATCCATCTAAGATTTGGCCTACCTTTTCTCCGTGTGCCAATTGGTTGGGCATTGAAGACTTTTTTAAGAGAGAGAGAGTGTTGCGGTCTTCGTTCATTCTGACAACGTGGCCTGGTCATTTAATTCGTTGTATTTTGATGATATCAGATTCTTTATATAAGTGATAAAGCTAGAATAGAGAATTCTTCAACATATGCCATTTTCCTGAATTCCTCCAAAAATAAATCTTAAAATCTTCCTTTCGTAGATACTTATCACGTTCTCATCTGTTCGAGACATGGACTAAGTTTTAAATGCATAAGTTAATACTGATCTTAAATTACTTTTATGCAATATAACCTTTGCTTTTCTTTTGATTAAATTCGATTTCATATATTTTCCTCTTCTATTAAGACATCTATTAGCCATAGTAATTCTCTTTTGGATTTCAGAAGTACAATCGTTCCTATTGTTAATTTCAGAACCTAAGTAAGTGAAAATGTCAACAATTTCAAAATTATACTTTTCAATTTTAAAGTGAGAATTGTTAAAACATGATTTAGTGCAAGACATGTATTCAGTTTCCAATTTTTAGTCAAATTAAATCTTTAATTTTTAGTAATTTTTATATATAAATAGCGCTCCTTCATGCAATAAATATAAAAGAACACTTCCTTTAACTAACATATAACTTACCTTCTCATTTCTATCATTTTCATCTTTTGTGCATACCATGTTAATTTTTTCCCATGTAAAAAAATTAGAAATATATCTTAAATCCTTTGAAAAATTTATAACGCTAAATAAAATATGTGGTGAACCCTTGCATTTGTGTGAGTTGCAACGAAAGGGAGAGAGATATACTGAACAACCACCAAAGCTCCGAAAAATTACAACTAAGCATTCAGAAAATGTTTGTGAAAGATAAGAACGTCTAACTTTTTGCACAGCACTTCTATTCGATTTTCATTCTCCAAACTTCGATTATGCCAATGCACTACATATGGATTCGTGCGCACACTATGGACATATTTCAGCTTTTACTCAAAGGACATGCGATTGGGCTGAAAGAAGAAACTTTTCTGTATTCAAGATTGCTTCACAGTTGGTTTTTAAGCGATACAACCAGTCAAAAAGTGTGGTTTTTTTGTGTTCCTTGACCATTCGAAGGCTAAAAAGTAAAAATAAACGAACTTCTATCCGATAGTTGTGACTTTCTTTTAAATATAACAGGAGATGCACCAATAACATCTTCACCTGTACTTGTTTTTTTTAAATAATTTTTATGACTTCTTTTAATTTTTGCAATAAAATTAATTCTCGCTGATTTATAGCAAATTTCCTTAAGAACCCTTTCAGTCTGAATTAATCCATTTTTTTTAAAAAAAAAAAAAAAAGTTCCACCTAATTCTATTTTATATCTTCTATTTCATAATACCAAGATGATTTTAACGAAACATGTTAAAATGAAGAATGACTATTTTCAAAATATTTATAAACTTTTAAAACAACATACCGTAAAATCCAGCGTATAGCGTGCACCGGCGTATATAAAGCGCCCCCATACTTTCAAGCTGTGACGAATCTGTACGGAACCTTTCCACTAATATTCTTAGGCGTCTTTTTTGGGATTATAAATTCGCGTATATTTCAATCAACTCCAAAAAGCGAACGGGATATGCAAAGTAGATAGGGTATTTAAGTAGAGCGTTGTAAGCTAGCAAGGATGATGGCTAATGAGCCAGCAGCAGTAGCCTCAAGTTTGGAGGATTCAATTGAATTGTGATATTGAAGAGAGACTGTTAATAATCTACGAAGGCATCTTGTGAAGATACCTAAGTATATCCAGGTGATATAATATAGTTTATTATCGCTTAAAACAATCGCTAGTTTAATAAAATTAGTTTAAGTTAATGAAAGCTAATAATTCGAGTTACGCGTATTTCTCGGACTTCTATTTCGCTAGACCTTATTTGATCTTGCGCGTAATTATTTATTAATTTCATAATTCGTAATTTAATTTAATATTAAAGGTAAATCCCTTTTGTTTGACGTAACATAGAAATATTATATGTTATTAGAGTATCTGATATTTGAATCGTTATAATAAATACAAGTTATTACTATATAAATGGCTCTTAGTGATTCTTTGCCTCAAATTAATCTTGGTGTCCAGGGTGGAACCCAGGGAGGTTCTAACAAAGCTGGATTTTTTAATTTTTAGGTATATTTGCCGTATAACGCGCATACCCATTTTACGAAAGAACGAGAACTGTGCGTGTACAATGCTGGTATGTTTTAAAGTATTGATTCGAGGTATTATCCCATAATATTTTATAAAACAGTTTTTTTTTAGAATCAGAATCCTTTAATTTCAATGGGAATGTCGTTTCCTTCAAATAAACAATAGTTCTATCTATATAAAAGTATAATTTTTCTTATGCTTACCTCTTTTTTTTTACTTTTGAAACTATAATTTTTTATACCCGGCGTATAACGCGCATCGCTATATTTTGTGTAAAAAGTGTGAGTTATACGCCGGATTTTACGGTAATTAATAAATATATGTTTAAAGGTGCTAAATTTTTTAAGGAAAATTTGAAACATTTCTCTGACTAAAATATACACCGAATTTAATTCAGGGATTTCAAAATTAGACGAAGAAAACCATAAAAGTTAAATTATACTTTCCTAAGGTACAAATGCGGTTATTTATATAGAAATATGATCAAGTAACTATTAATAACTTCACAAATATATCTACCAATACTTAAGAATATTTCATTTCTTATCATTTGCATTACAAATTTATCTTCTACAATACTTATTAATAATACAAAGCTTGAACACAAACTGTTTGGATCTTCATGCTGAAACTTTCACACAGCCCAAACTGAGAGAATCATACTCTTATATAAGACTTCAAGTCACTATCCACACCTTTGATTCCTCTTCAACAAGAGCCAAACTTCCTCTATGCACCCATAATTAATTCATCCCTATTAAATTCGAACCAATCACTCGAGATCGTCCCCTTGCACAGACCTGACGCAACCCAATTCTGCATTATGTCAGCTTCCATCCTAGTTGGAAATGCGAGTCCTTAAAAGCCATAAAGCGCTGACAGTTAGTAACATAGACGGCGATATGACTGATGATTTTCTGAATGCAATGTGACGCTGTCCTTGCCTAAGGGACTTGTGTAAGTATTTACGTGCCTATAAGTCAACTCTAGGTGATATGCGCTAACAACCATCAGACATGCATCTGCCCTCAGGTATAGTAATTCGATTAAGTAAGACATCGCGATGAGAAGTGGCCATTGCGAATTTCCCATTAGAAACCCAATACATTAAAATGGAATCGGGTTTAAACTTATAATCCATACATTTCACGATCGTGTTTATAGTATTTTGCAAGTGATTTAGGGTGCAGCACTCCCCCTTTTCCCAAATCGGAAATGCACAGGGTTGTAATTACTGATGCTTCGGTTAGACAAATCCTCCCTGTGCGCACGTGTAGGAGTGTTTAATATATTGTATAGATTACAGTCTTGATTTGATATTAAGTGAGTTATACATAAATATTAGATAAAAAGATGAACAGTAAAAATCAGTGTCATTTTAGCGCAGTTAAAAATGAAATAATTTTAAGCTGGAAAGAGTTTGAATAAATCAATAGTTATACATTTTCAAAATCAGTAGCTATGCATTCTAGTAGCTATAAATTCATGTTATCAACAACTATACATTCTCCTCGTCTCTTAACACGTTCAAGACCATGTTCAAATGTATGTGATCATGGTCCAACGATGCTATATTTGTCAAAATAGATGGGAACTCCCTCTTGCTCTTCCCTATTCAAGATTTAGATGTGCAAGAAGAAAATTTAATCGTATGCGGAAAACAAATTTTGTCATATACAACGTTTAGCTTTGACTTTTTTAATTACATCTATACTGCAAACAAATAATTTATTTTCATTATCATTTCACTGGTCTTTAACGGGTTGTTGCTGGTAATAATTTTTGGTCGTAAATGGGAGCTAAAAGTTCGTTATAAGCAGACAAACAATATTTAATTATTATCTCATTGAAAAAATGAAGGAAAGTTAGAATTATGCTTACTCTAAGTCAAAAATTATTACAGCATAACAATAGAAAAAAATTATAAATAGATTATTTTTTGTTAGTACACTTTAGGAGCATATGATTGAAATATTCTCATATATATATATATATATGACATGTTTTGAGCCAGAATCAGATTTAGTTTTTTTTAAATGGTCTTTGTTCTAGAATTAGTACATCTCTTTTGACGCTAAGAGCAGTGAGGAAAAAACACGCCACGGTGTGTTTTAAGTGTGTGGGGGGGGGGGTTAGCACTTAAAACACCGATGGGGTAAGTATCGCGGATTTTATGATTGTACTTGAAAGTTAATGCTGACATATAGGGCTATTAAATCTAACGATCTGGAATTAGACATGTTTTTGGCTAGGTCATATGTTCGGAAGAAATAAATGGGTGATTAGTTTGATACTTGAAGATGAAATGAAAAATTTGAGTTAAATGCTGGATAAGAAATTTACTTTTTAATCTAATTTAATTATCCTTACACAACACACAACACACACACACACACACATATATATATATATATATATATATATATATATATATATATATATATATATATATATATATATATATATATATACAGAGAGAGGCTGACACTATATATATACAGTGGTGGCCAAAATTGCAGTCACATTTTTTAATTTATGTTGTTTTTTAAGTTTGTATGCTTATAGAAAATTTTAGGTTGCACAAAACGCTAAATATTTCATAACATTTTAAAGAGATTTTAACACCAAATTCAATACAAAAAAACAAAAATTCAAATATTTGCAACGCAAAAAAAGTTATGGTGCAATAACTGGCGATATACCTTAGATACTGATGATAGCAGTGAGTTATCAGAGCTTAGTGAGGTTGACTTTATTCTTTATTACAGCGTTACCTTGATGTTTCATTGAGCTTAAAATAGTTTTAAGCTCTTCCTTCGTTATTAGATGATGCCGGGAAACAATTATATTTTCAAATAGTTCCTTTTTATTTCATGGGTACCTCATTCAGACAAGAGTTTTCAAACGGTGCCACAAGTTTTCGAGAGAATTGGGATCAGGACTGTTTCCTTCCCAGGAAAACAACTCAATTATCTTAGAAAGGTACTAGTCTTTCAATTACTTTACTGTGTGTTAAGGAGCAGAATATTGCTGAAAAATAAATGAAGCATTTTTGGCAAATAGATCCCTGGTGGAATGGTGAAATTTTCTGCACTAGAAGTGTCAATGCATTTTATGATATTAATTGTCCCGTCGATGATATGAAGGCCATCTATACCATTTGCTGATATGCATGACTAAATGATAAAACTATGTGAGTACTTCCCAGGTGCCTCGATGCAGTCAGGATGTAGTATTTCTCATGTTCTGCGTCTTGCATAGTTTAGGCTATTACTACCGAATAGCGATATTTTAGTTTCGTCCCTCTATGTAACATGTGACCAATAAAAATTTGTCCAATTAATGTGTTCCATTGCCTACTGTAGTCCCTTTTTTTTAGTGCTTCTGTAAATAGAATACGGCTTTTTTGTGGACTTTTACCTTTTAGTCTTACATCTGCTAATCTACTCCTGATTATTTTTTAACTGACAGAAACACCAGCATCACTCAGATCACTTCTGATGGCTTTCCATGAAATTCTTTTATCTCTAAGGCATAGTATTTTTATTCTTCTGTTATCAGCAGATGTGGTGCACCTATTTCGTCCTTTTCCTGCTTTTTTTATTAAATTTGTTCCTGATATCTTAAGCAAAGTGTTCAGTCTCCAGATGTAGTCACTGAACTACAATCAGTTATTATGTAATTTTAAGTGAACCTGGACATGCTCGAAAGAGTAAAATGCCAAAATTAGGACCCTTTGTTTATGAGACATATATCATTTACAATTTCCAATAGAGTTTAGATTATTTTACGTTCTTAATAAGGATAATTTAATTATTCTGTCGAACTACAAAAATAATTTTTTACTCCCAAAGTTTTTTTTACTACTTAATTTAAGTAATTCATAATTTTTGAGAACTCGTAATATATACTTGTGTTTAGGTACCATTTTTGAAAAAAGTGTCCTTTTTTTATATAAAATATTTTTTACACATATATAAAACAATACATAAAATTCAGTGAAGCCATTTTTTTAGTAAAATGTTAGTATAGTTTCTTTAAAAAAATTATGAAACTTTGAAATTTGAAATTTTTTTATTTTTCTGCTTTTTTATGCATAAAACTATTTTTAAAAAATTAGGCCCTATCTTAATAGAAAAAAATAGGTTCACTATATGCATAGGCATCTTGCATAGAAGTATAAAAAATCTGGAATCATATAGTGCAATAGTTTTTTTTTTTAAAAAAAAATGTACCTAAATGCAAAAAAATATGCTTTTGAGAAAAAGTGAAAAAACTAAAAAAAAAACAATATTTTCACATATTATACACTTGATTAGTATTTGCTTGCCTATTTTTATATGACTAATAATAATCCTTAATCATTTTCTAGAGTTACAAAAGTAATTTTAAATTCATATGTTTTTTTCCCTTTGTTTTAGTTAACATGAACATAATTTTCGAGATCTTGTAATACATATTTTCATGTATAGATACCCTTTCTTACAAAAATATTCTTTGAATATACAAAAAAATTTACACATAGATATACAGCAACATATAAAATATAATTAACCAGTTTTTTAACGAATTAATTGCATAATTTCTTTAAAATAATCATAAAACCTTAAAATTATGAAAATCTTAATTTTCTTTTTGCACGTATAAATTTATTTTTTAAAAAAATTAGACATTACATACTAAAAGATACTTTGTTCACTATATAGAACGTTTATATAGATCAAACACAGGGGAACTACATATTTAAAGTTCAAATAAGTGTGTGAAAAAGGGCATGGTCATTTGTTTACATTTTTATTTTCATATTTTAGGGCTATTTTATCAACAAACATATAAGTATTATACATTTTTAGATTCAGAAAAATAAGCACTATTTTTTAGAACTAAAATTGAAAAATCGAATTTTTCAAAGTATATGATGTCCCTGGTTCTTAACAAAGGAAAAAACCCTTTCTCGTCACACATGTGTCCCCTCTACTCTTCTATTTGATGTAATTGCTTTTTAACTAAATATCATTGTTATCCTGGCCAGGAAACAGTCTTGACCTTAATCGTATCGAAAACTTGTGGCAACGTTTAAAAACTCTTGCCCGAATGAAGTACCCATGAAATAAAAAAGAGCTATATAATTCTGGATATAATTGTTTCCTGGCATCATGTAATAACGAAGAAAGAGCTTAAAACTATTTTCAGCTCAATGAAACATTGATGTGAAGCTATAATAAAGAATAAAGGCAGCTTCACTAAGCTATGATAACTCACTGCTATCAACAGTATCTAATGTGTGAAGGTCTCCTTGGACCTCACTTTGAGAACGAGAATAAATAGGACTCATGTAAGAACCAGAAGCCATTTTTATAAACAACTTTCTTTATTTGGTTATCTTATCCAAATAGAATCAAAGACTTATTAACAAATATATCTAACTAGTATTATGAGGTTTTAAAGGTAATATCCCTTAAATTAACTTAATTAATGATCCAATTAATTAACAATTGAATAACGATCACGCAGAGATTACCACAATAAGAGATCCCAGATTTGTATTCTATGTTCTTATTGAACATTTAATTTTAATTTCATTCGCAATAATAAGACTAATCTTTACCTCTCTGCAATTCAGCTCAGCTTTTATCTGATATTAAATCTTCCAACAAGAAATCTTAAATTTAACTTCACTATAACTTTCTGCTTCTATCTCCTACTGCTCTAACTTTACTATTCCGTTTGACTTAAATACTTTATCTAATCTGCATAACAAGGAATCCTGTCCGCTTTTTGGAGTTGATTGGAAATAGGTAGGGAATTAAATTTCCCTAAAAAGGACGACTCAGAAGGTTAGTGATAAAGTTCCGTATAGATTTGTCACAAATGTATATTGCCAGTTATTACACTATAACTTTTTTTCTTTGCAAATATTTGGATTTTTGTTTTTGTATTAAATTCAGTATTAAATTTTCTTTAAAATGATATAAAATACTTAGCTTTATGTGCAACATAACATTTTTATAAGCATACAAACTTAAAAAACACAACAATTAAAAAAGTGCAACAATTTCGACCACCACTGTATATATATATATAAAGTGTAGCGGTCCTTCGACCACTGGTGTGAGAGGATTCGAGTATAAGAACAAGACAATTTTAATATAAACAATTTTATTTCCTTTTTCACTTATTAGACTTAATAAGAAAACTGAGAATGCACTCTAATAGCTAAAAGGAGGAGCAATTAAATTTTTATCTAACAGTCGTATAAATAAGAGTACTTATCTAATCTCCTGAGCACTCTTGCTTCAATACTTGCGTATTCTTTCCTTCTGTAATTAATAATACCTGATTAACCACCGATCGCAAACAATATGCTTTCTTCTTATACCAAAATTTTTATCCTCATCACGCCTACTCTACGACTAGCACTTAAATAGAAGCTCTCATTTACATGAAATCAAGTCATCTCTACAGAAAGCAGCTTTCAATTCGATCACTTTTAACACAAAAAATAAGTTCAAAATTCGCGGGTGCGCGTTATACGCCTGATACGAAAATGAGAGCTTTAAAAGTAAGAAAAAGAGATGAGCGTAAAAAAAGTTCGACTTTTTTTTTTTACATAGATCGAAATATGTTTATTTAGAAGAAATGACATTCTTTATGAGATGAAAGGTTTTGATTCTAGAAGTGTACTTTTTTTTCTAAAGCCTTTGGAATAACACCTTGAATAAATGACTTTAAATCATAAAAGTATTGATTAAGCGAGATTAAGATTCTTTCTATTTATAAAGGGGGTACGTGTTATACTACGAATATAACTAAAATAAAAAAAATGCAGCTCAAAAGTATAAGTGCGGTTATATGCCGAATTTTACGGTGTATTTATCCCAGAATTTTTGCAGAAAATATTAATGGCACAGGGTGCTAGGGATTATTTTTGAAGTTTGTAAGATACACAAGTAAGCTCTAGATTTATAACCAATACGGCTATATAGCGTTTTAAAGCCAGGACATACGAAATTACCTGAGACAATTAAATACAAAAAGTGACTTATTTGTCACAGACAAAAGTAATTAATATTTACAGAAATAGTTAGACATACGGACAATTTTTGAATAAATTTTCTTGAGATTAATTAGTATTTGAAAGAGCAAGCATACGATATTACTTACGACAATTCGATACAAAAAGTAGTTTAACACTTACAGACAGAAGCAGTTAATAGTTATAGAAGCAGTTACAGACATAGAAATTATTAATCTTATAATCAATTTTACTGAGAATCTGATTTTTTTGCTTTTGTTGCTTTGTTTCTAAATAACAACTACAAGTAAAACTTTCCTTTTTGAAATACATTTTTTATGAATATATACACTAGTAAAAAAAGACAGTATAAGTCAAACTGTTGACATTTCTTTCGATAATATCCCTTACCTACAAAAAATAAATAAACAGAATAGAAAGAAGAAAATTGCTGGAACAAAAAGGTCAAAGTTCATCTAGAACATTACATGACCTAGGAACATCAACAGCAAGCCCCGGCACTTTGGTAGTTGGTCTCAGAGAGCTCAAGCAAAAGCCCTTTCGTAAATAAGGAACTCTACAGAATCTTTAGTCGACGCAGTTAACCTATAATTCCGTCGTTTACCGCTTCTTCAATATCCTGCACAATCTTCGCAAAATGAAACTGGGAAAAAGAGAAAGATAGAAAGAAAAAAAAATGATTCTCCAGAAAGAGAATGAAAAGTTTTTCCTCTTTATTCTCAATGGCAGGGTGGGGCGCGATTTTTATTGCTCATCGTCCCTCCCAGTCGGACCTCCATCATAATCATTTGCTGATTTCAAACGCGTTTCCAAATGGATTTTTGGTGTAATCCCGGGAGAATTTCCAAACAATAATTCTCTTCTAAGCTCTTCCGAGCGTTTTGCTTCTACTATCTTTTTATATTTATACTTTTTTCCCCTTATTTTTCTGTTCGCTAGGAACTTTTTTCGCCATCTTTTTGTTGCTGTGACTAGCAAATTTAATTTCACTGCTACTGGATAGAAAAAGGCCTGATTGCATTTGCTTGATTTTCGAGTACACTTGTTGTTCATTGTACTCATGATTGACTTTTTCCTCTCTCTTTTCTAAATGACGTTCTTCAAATGTAATTAAATTTAGTTTTGAATTAATACTTTTGGAATGTGCTGCTGGTTTTTGTAAGAAATGGGTTCTAAAAAAACGTTGTATTTTTATGTTCATTCTCACAGCAAATTATTAGAAAACATCGAAAATTTTGTTCTGTTTCTAAAATAAAAATATAGATTTTTTTAATTTCCTATTATTGAAGTTTTTTGTATCACAACCGCTCATCAGAATAAGTTTTAACCTGAAAGATGGCAATAAAACATTCTAATAAATAATAATTGAGGTGCATAAAATTGGAAGCAAAAGTATGTAATACATGGGAATTATTTTTAAAGTTTGCAACCGTTATTAAGAAATAGTGAATGTGTTCTAAAAATACGAAAGTGGTTTTTTTCATATTTTTAATTATGTATTGTAAATTATATTTAATGTTTATTTAAAGAATGTAACACATAATATATAAATTCAATAAATTTTAGAAAGTATAAAGAGAGGCAACTGCAATTTAAAAAAAAATTGCTTATAAGTCTATAAACAATTTGTCAATAAGAACTCTAAGAAATTTATGCAATATGATATGAACAAAATATGTAACAAATTATAGAACCAATGTTTGCGTAAACAGAAGTTGGCATTACAATACTGAAAAATATACTTTGTTGTATGAATTTGGAATCTTATTGCTCTATAGCAGTATTTCTCAAACTGTGGGGCCCACCCCCTACGGGGCGTGATAACCGTGCAAGGGGGGTGCGAGCATATTTAAAAGTTAAAAACAAAAGATTATTTTTAAAAAAATTGTTAATTTAGCGAACATAATACATTCTGACATAATAAAAAATAAAGTACACATTTAAACTTATAAACATATCAGAACTATATACGCAATACATTTTGTAGTTAGTTTAACAATGCTAAGAACAAGTTTAACAATTATCAGGGACCCCCATGGTTTGACATATATAAAATTATATGCAAAAAATAACACTTATCTTGATCATTTGTACGGTTTTAAATTAATCCCTTAAATAGGGATTAAAAATTACTCGTTTCACTCCTCAATGCAACCGTTTAAGATCGTATTTCGGAAAGACGTATATATACGTCCGGACCAAGTAATTCAATGGCTGAGGGAGACATTTATATACGCCGGTGGATCTTAAAAGGTTAAAGTCGTATATTGTAGGTTTAGCGACAAGATATAGTATTATTGAGTTCAATACATTGTTATTGTATGGAGAGGGGAACGATGAAATTTATGATTGAATATTGAGTCGCACTTGGGTTAACTCCTAATTTTTTTTACTTATCCTTATAGGATGGGCTGTCTATATGTCAGCCAAAAAAAATAGTCTCTTACAAAAGACTTTGCAAAAAAATCAATCTTTCCCCCTGTTTAACTGCTTTCTAAACAACATTTGACCGGAAAATCCATAATTGTCAAACTCTTGTTTCCATACGTGGAGGTATAGAATTTTCTCTCTCATCCTTACTTTATAAACCAGAAAAAAAATCCCAATTGGTCAACAAAATACGGATGGGGTGCTCGATATTAATTCTTTTAATTTCTTACTAGTTCTATTCTGAAATGTAGTTATGGTAAAAATGTAGTATAAAGTATATCACGTTTTTACCAAAGTGGCATTATTTTTACCGCTAATCATTTTATTCTGTTATAAAGAATTATTTTTTACTTTTTCATTCGATTAACTATAAAGCGTGTTTTTCAGTTTCTTAAAAAAACTAAAATTTGATTTCTTTTTTTTTGTTCAATCTACAATAAATGCGTGTTTTTTTCTTTCGTCTTTAAACTGTCATTTATTCATTGATGAAATAATCTTAAATGCGACATTTTTTTAAAAAAATCTGGAATACCCATTGGCATCCTGCCGGTGCATTGATGCGACCTGATTTGCAAATTGTAGGACCAGCCAACTGAAAGAAGTCTGGAAGAGCTAAGTTTGAAATAATTAATGCGGAAGGTGGAACCACTTTTTTGTTTGTAGTAAAGGGTGTTTTTTAGAGGTATAGAACTTTAAATTGCAATAAAACAACGATGTATTATTCGATTGACATGAATTTTTTTTTATTCGAAAGATAATCTCGTGGCATTACATTCTAAATATGATTTCTGGCAAATGACTGCCACGGCTGGCTCGGATGTAGTCCAATCTGGACGTCCAATTTTCGATGACTTTTTCCAACATTTGTGGCCGTATATCGGCTATAACACGGTGAATGTTGTCTTCCAAATGGTCAAGCGTTTGTGGATTATCCGCATAGACCAATGACTTTACATAGCCCCACAGAAAATAGTCTAGCGGTGTTAAATAACAAGATCTTGGAGGCCAATTCACAGGTCCAAAACGTGAAATTAGGCGGTCACCAAACGTGTCTTTCAATAAATAGATTGTGGCACGAGCTGTGTGACATGCTGTGCCGTCTTGTTGGAACCACAGCTCCTAGACATCATGATTGTTCAATTCAGGAATGAAAAAGTTAGTAATCATGGCTCTATACCGATCACCATTGACTGTAACGTTGTGGCCTTCATCGTTTTTGAAGAAGGATTCCAACAGCCCATAAAGCGCACCAAACAGTCAGGTTTTCTGGATGTAACGGTGTTTCGACATACACTTGTGGATTAGCTTCACTCCAAATGCGGCAGTTTTGTTTGTTGACGTAGCCATTCAACAAGAAGTGCGCTTCATAGCTAAACAAAATTCGCTTATGAAAATCGGGAACAACGGCAATCTCGTTTTGGGCCCATTCGACGAATCTACGCCTTGCTTGATGATCGTTTTGATGAATTGCCAAACCAAACTGAGAATAAATCCCTTGACCACTGTTAAATTGGTCGCCATCTTGGAAAGTAATGCCAACTTAAACTTCTATACCTGGAAAAAAACACTCTTTATTTGTATTAACTATGAGCGTTTTCGCCTTAGGGTTGTAACTTTATCTTTTAGTCGCCAAATCTGGAAAAAAAATCTGGAATTCGTCATCAAATCTGGAAAGAGGAAAACGTTAATCCTCATGATCCTTACCAGGACATTGGAACCAAATTATTAAGATTTGTATTGCCATGGTCCTTGACAAGTGTGCAAAATTTCAAATTAATCTCCCTTTTGAAATGGGCATACATCGAGTTAAAAGATTCCGCTACATACATGGGAAGCTAATAAAAGTGTGTTAAAAAAATCTCCACTGGTCAACAGAATATCACCTTATCTTGTGTCTATTGTCGGACGACGCATGGTAGTTTTAATATTTGACAAAAAGAGAGAGTCACTTGCAAAGCCTAATGTCCCGTCCTGAAGTGTTGTTTCTTCTCAAAACTACCCATCTCCAAAAGTTTAATAACACGTTACCTATGAAAAATTGATACTGACAGTAAAATAAAAGAGCTAATCCATCAATCTACTCAATAACCTTTTACACAGTTAATGAATATAGTCTTATTTTAGCTCTAAGTCTTGAATAGTTTAAAGAAAACTTTATTTGTATTTTCGACCATAAACCCTTGATGTATATTTAAAAAAAAACATTCTATCAGCTTATAGGATTAGTGAAACTATTTAAATACAGAGCTAACACTTGCTCATATTTTTGACTGTCCAGCTATTGTTGCTTCTTTACCAGAAATAAGGGTCCTGTTTTCATCAGCAAACCTTTATATCAGTGCTTCTCAAACTGTGGGGCGCGCCCCCCAGGGGGGCGCGATGACCTTACGAGGGGGCGCGAGCATATCGAAAATAAAAGATTTAAAAAATAATTAGTTTACTGGAATGAATTAAAACAAAATACTTTCAGACATAATAAAAAATGCACTTTTACTCTGATATAATTTATAGGCGATATTAAGCCATCAAAAATAAAAACTTCTTCAATACCTAATTAGCTATCTTTGATCCTATAACCAAATAAAAAAACTTTTTTTGATTTGCTGTCATTCCGTGATGAGAGATTTTTTATTACGCTTTTTTTTATAACCAACATACTACTCTTTTAGAGAAAAACAGATCCCGGACCCAGAATCGAAAAACTTTAGGAACATAAAATTCATCACTGTCATTATTTTTGAAATACTGCACATTATAGCTGTAATCTGTTTGATCTTATAAGTTATTGGTACAGTTAGTTATGACTCCTGTCTTATGTGTTCTCTGTTGCGCTTTTTTTCATGCAAAAGAGTTTTATGATATTTGGAAAACCACGGAGAGCGCACACACACACAAGCACATGAAGGATTACTTGGCCAAGACATATTTTTATAAATATTCTCAACATATAAAGCATAACGAAAAACGTTTCACACAATTTTTTTAGCAGTAACATACATATTATCATAATGAATATACTTTTTACCCGGAAGTGGTCGAGCGGGACACACAGATTACAAAATCGTTAATTCTGGCAAAACTGTTTATTTATTACCAAAGAAAAAAATTGAAAAGTCCTTGAAAGTAGGTAAGTAAACTTTCTCTTAGTTAAATTATTCACTGGAATCATGATTTGTATCGTGTTAAAATAATTATAAAAAAAAAAGGATTGGGGTGACTCAATAACCCCGACCGTATCGCAAGTGCGCGCCTGCTCCCGGGTTAAAACATTTTGAAGTCTTTTCGCTTTAAATATTAAAAAATAATACAATTATTCTTCATCGATATTTTATATTATTGATGATTATTTAACATCAGCGGCGCACAAAGGGGGTCCGAACTCCCCCCAAAGCCCTCGATATTTTTTCGATTGATTATAATTCTAAGTTTATAGTACGCAAAATTTAGTTAAGTATTTGTTATTAATGATTAATTTTATTAATTAATGCTAATTATTTATTCAAGAATTAGTTTTTTACTGTGTTTTGTTCCCGAAAATCGACAAAATCAAAAGGAACCTGATACAAGATTGGTGAACTTTCGACCCCGGACCCCGCCTTGAAAAAATCCTGTGTGCACTACTGTTTAACATCAATTATAAATGCTAATTCTGTGAGGCTTAAAATTACAATTCGCTTAAAACTAATTATAAATTGAGCAACGATTTTTAAAAAATCATTTTACGTTTTTGTAAACATTGTCGAGCACTTGGCTTTGCTTCCCTTACAATTCAGCTATTATATCAATAATGTTTTATTTTCTTATACATGAACTCGGGCAAAGAGCGGCCACTTCAGCCGGTATACTTTTAATATATCAGCGCTGCACAGAATATTTTATAACTAATTAATTAATACTAAATTAAGAACAAGTTTAATAAGTATTAATGACGTCCATGAGCTTGTCTTGGAAAGCAAAGTTTTTATAAGGAATGCTTATTATTAGAAATTGACCCTCTGAGTTCTTTTTCTATATTTAGCAGATATCTATATTTTGTCTTCTAAGCAGCTACCGCATTTTGCAATTGTTCTATTTAAAAATTAGAGAAAGAAAAATAACATAATAATTATCCTATTATTTTATTTATTTATTTATTTTGCTTAAAAGTAGTATACAAAATTTTTAATACTTATGTTACTAATTTGTATGGTTTATAATTAAGATCGCCTATTGTAACTTTAGCGTCAAAGTGCATTATTATTGCATTCAGTACATTATCAATGTATAAGGGGGGCGCGAAAAAAATTGTGATCAAAAAGGGGGGCGCCAGTATTGAAAGTTTGAGAAGCACTGCTTTATATAGATAATAGTGACCAGATTGCCAGAACAGCCAGTCATCTGGGCCCATGTTAATGTCTGATTCATGTATACGACATCATCATCAAAATTCTTTCAGAGTTTTATAAAATACTTCTTATTGAATAAACCATAATTTCTCTTCAAATAATTTTAGTGGATAATTAAATTACCTCCTAATCATTTCCACAGCTATCAGTATGAAACTTTCAATTATTGAATTTTGTTACTGACGAAATACATTTTCTTTTAGAAAAAGAATTATCAAGAAATAAACAGTAAATGTTAAATATTCTCGATGAATAAGTAAAATAAAATAGATATTTTTCCAGATATCAATCGGAAAGTAACCTTTTTTTTATCACACAGAGCACCTGAAATATTAAACATTTCAAACTGTTTTAGGAAATATGCTTTTTTTTTAAGAAACAATAAGCATTGTTACATTACCAGCTGTAAATTGCGAAACATTATTTCAAAAAGAACTTATTTGATGATGAACCTTTTTCAATGACGTCATCTCAGTTCTTTCCTCTAAAAGGGTCCATTAAGCCTCTTGAGTGCGATATGAACTTAATACCGAATTACAGAGAAACTTAATAAATGCATGCAACGTTTTAAAGAAAATGCAAATTTTCTGTGTGCGGAGGAATGTAAAAGTTTTCTCATCTTCTAAGTAGTCTACAAATAGTTTGTGGCAAAATACTTCAACGATGATGCATCTTAGAAGCAATTAAGCTAATTAAGCAACTGATAAGTTATAAACAAAGTCCAAAAGCCTCTTTGATGGAGGTTTTCTTCTTTCGGTAGAAATGTATTTGGCATTTTAAACACATAACTCGAAATCTTTAAGAGCCTAAGTCATATGGTGATGTGTATTTCTATCATTAAGTTTCCACTTCAAGTTGAAATGGGTCATACACAAATTATGTGTCTGTTTTTTCTTTAACATAACAAGTACTGAACTTATATATCATTGAAATGATTTAATTAGTTCGACTGAATTTAATAGAAAACAAAAATATTATACAAACTTAAATGTAATTGAGTTACATTAAATATCATCGTATTTTTATTTTAATTATATATGTTAACAACAGATAAGTACAACTTCTACATTAATTAGTAAAAGGAATTTGGGAATGATAAAATTAATTTATTAATTCTTCTTAACACATTAAGTTTTTAATATTTCAGTACAGTAGAATGGAATCATTCTTTGACAGATTTCTGTGAATATTTAATACAGATTATTCGCAAAATTACAAATTGGTGTAAATCATATTATCAAATGTTTGTATATATTCAAATTTTAATCACGTTTTCATAATACTAGCAACCGTTACTAGCCCACTCCAATAGATTTTTCATTTAATAGCGTGACTCTAAATGGTTTTCAAGTTAGAAAATAATAAGTCACTGCTGCTGAAACTTTCAATAGTTGAGACCCAATTTTCAGTTATAATTTTCATCCCCTCACATACAACAACCATGGATTGCATGCAGTGATAATGTGATTCGACTTTAAAGCTACAATGCGACTTTAATTAAAAAACTGCACAAATTATCAAGATGTGTATAACGTTTTGTATATGACAAGCCGTTGGAAGTCACTAGTAATTACTAAACTTGCTTTTAATTTAATATTGATAAATTAATTATCATATACTTTTTGCACCGCACTGGTATATTTATAAATATCTTATATCATCGTAATTATGTATTTTATTTTTTATCATAGCAGAATGTATTTTGTTTTGCTTCCTTTCAGTAAATTTTGATAATTATTTTAAATCTTTTATTTTGGTCTTTTCGATATGGGGTTCCCATAGGGTTATCACACCCTCCTAGGAGGCACGCTGCACAGTTTTAGAAACGTTGTTCTAAGTACTACCAGTTAGCTTTTCGTTTTATTAAAAACATTCTTGTAAATTTCGTCTTTTGAGTTGAAGAGGACAGGATTTGAATTTCTAAAACGGTAAACTTATCTTTTACACCGCAGCAGTAATGCTCCACCCACTTCGGAGTTGATTTCTTCGAAACTCATTTTCAGCGAATCTGCAATCAACGAAAGAAACACGCTAGCCAAAGTTCCTTTAAAGATTCTAGTAACTCAAAAACGAGGCTTTCTTAAAATCAATTACGTTCTTGTATTCCTCCTTCCTCCTCTTTGGGAGTCGACATCCAAAATACATCTCTTCTAAGAAGATCTCTACTCAAGAAAAGAAACATGTTTTCCCCAAATTTTAAATATGCAGGTTTAGCAGATCAAAAATGGGAATTTTTGCATAAAGGCCCTCATAACAACCCTTGGGAGTGGATATTCTAAAAATCGTTTCTTAGCGGATCTCTCTCAACAAAAGAACCATTCGTGTGAAATTTTAATACAATAGATTGAGTTATTCTGGAGATATCGTAAGGAGGGAGTGACTTGGGTTTTTCCAACATATATATAGATAGAAAAATATAGAGGAACTATTGAATACATGGTAGTAATACTTTTGATTTATTTAGCAAATTTAAATAGAATATTCAATTATTTTTAGTTCACCTCATTTATATAGCAATTCAATCAGACTTCAGAAGAACATTAAATTCGAGTATAATGTAAAAATACTTACTTTTTTGCTATTTTTTTGTTTCATTAATAAAAACTTCAATTCACTTATAAATAATTAATTACTATACTATTAATAACTTATAATTAATAAACATCAATTAGATTGCAACACTGTATGCTCAAAATTTGTTACCTTTTATTTTATGATGGAAAAACGCTCCCTCCTAAAATTCAGTTTATATATAGAAACGCTGCACAAAAGAAGAACATTTTATTACATTTTCTTAAAAATGACATTTCTATTTCCCTTTTCGAACTAAATGAAACTGTCACAATTTATTTTACAGCTGACAAATCCAGTAATGTATTTTTCAAATCACATTTATATACATTCAATTTGAACTTTGGAATGGTGCCAAATAAATTCCAACTCCTTAAATTCCTTCAAAATTCAATCCATATAAAAGTCATGGATTAAAAGGGAAAGTTTGATTATTAGAGTTTAAAGGAAGCTTAAATTTATATACGATTATTCATTACGATTATTAATTAATAATGAAATATAAAATCGATGCTCCATATTTTAAAAAAAGAACACTTTCCAAGAATCAATCGTTTTGCATTACTCAGAACGTTAAAAAATGTTTAAAGCACGAAAATTTCTAATATAAGCTGTTTAGAGCTGATAAACTACTTATCATCAAAGCAAGTAATGATAACACATGTTGCCTCCAAAAAAAGTAAGTAGAAAACAAGTAATATAAAAAAATTTGAAAGTCAATTCCTGCTTAGGTCAAGAAAGATTTTTTTTATTTTAGTTACTTTTTATGAATTAATTACAATCAATATAAATATGTATACACAAATGACACAATCACAATATTAAGTGGTAATTAATGCTTAATAATTATCATTCAAATATAGTATTGTGTTCCAAAACAGTCGTGTATATAAAATTTCAGTTCAACTGAATGATTTAAAACGTAAAACACCTTTTAAAGTTTTGAGCGAAGTCGCTAAAAACGAAGCCGTCGTGACTGTATTTGCAATTCTTTTAAAGATTAGTTTCAGTAAATTAATTTTAATTAAATGATCGTATAGCCACCCAAAAGTATTGTGTATCAAAAATTTCAGTTCAAATGAGCGCTTTAAAATGTGAGAAAAAAACTTTACAGTTTTGACACGCCGCCAAAATGGTCGCTAAGACACCAAAAATGATGCCAATGTGGCTCTACCTGCAATTATTTGAATAGTTAGTTTTAATCAATTACATTTTATTAATTATAATTAAATTACTATATTGTCATCCAAAATAATCGTCCGAATAAAATTTCAGCTCTATTGAGTGCTTTAAATATAAATATTTTATTAATGATTGAAAATTTCAACAAGATATCTATAGGGAGATTGTGAACCAATTGTAGGAATCGAAAAAAAAAAAAAAAAAGATAAAAGCTATCCAGATAAACAACATCTACGAAAGAAATTATTATTAACATTTTAAAACCTTCAATTACTATTAATATTTTAAAAATTTTAATATTGATTTTCTTCACAAGACTGATAAAATTTTGAAGGTCTTGATTTAATGCTGGTTAGAACTAAGATTTAATCATTTTCGAAGCATAACTTCGATATAAGTTACAGGTGGGATTGACATCCAAGAACAAACATTTGGAAATTATCTTCTTAAGACAATCACTGTAAAATATTTCGATACAATTTCGAAATTGTACAGCAAAAATTTTACTGAACACATTAGTTAACTTTCACCATGAACTAGAAAATTTCAAACAAATGATTTCGATCGTTTTTTAAAGTTAACTCTTTTATACAACATTTTTCAAGTTGTATGCTGTTCGTAATTGTATGCATCAAATTGCTTTGCAAGACGACTCAGAGGTAAAGCCCTTCCTCAATATCCACCAAAATGCATTCTTATAGAAGATTCAAGAAGCTGCCATCTAGCAAATTGTCCCCACAATTTGTCCCTCCCATTATTTTTCAAAGGCATTCTTTTGAAAAGGGGAAGAAGCCATTTCTCTTTGAAGGGTGAAAATTATTAGTCCCTTTGCTCATGAAAAGCTCATTACTGCGTACCAGGATCAAATTATGAGACCCTAAAACCCGTTTAATAACCGTCAATTATAGGAGCACCAATGCGATACTGATAGATCTTTAAAGGTATTAAAATTACTGGAATTTCAGTAGCTGTGCCATGAACGCAAAGGACCTTTTTTAGACACACATGGGGAAATTTATTTTTAATTTAAAATGCTCATAATCATCTTATTTACCTAAATTTGCTTGAATATATTTGCATTTTATATAGCAATTAATGATACTTTTTTATCCCATATAAAAAGTTTATTATTATGTATGCTCAATGCAATCAAGATCTTAGCTTAAAATCGCACTTAAAGGACTGTTAATTTGATTTAGAAAACAGGAATCTCAATAAAAATATATGAGCTTTAGTTATACAAAAATCAAAATTCTTTACTGACATATGAAATAACTACATCTGAAAAAGAATTATGAACGTTTTACAAATAAAAAAAATTGAGAACAAAATGTGAGACTTTTACTATCAAAGAAGTGTGAACAATTTATTATTTTATTTGAATTAGATCCATTGGAGTTAAATATTGGATGTAGACATCGTAAATTTGAATCACTTTCAATAGACGAGGATAACACCTGAGCTGCTCCTTCTCCAAACAACTACATCATCGTAAGGGAAGAGTTTGAACATCAACATATTTAACGTGCATTGGCATCCTCTTCACGGTGGGTCTTTAGCGGTACAAGGCTCAAACTCACGACATGCCACACAGCCGCTAGTCCATTACCTAGACCACTAGGTGCCACGGCCCTTTAAAATATGAAATACCCCAGTATGATCGCACCATTAAATTCTAGGTGTGAGAACAATACTAATGTAATAATTATTTAATTTGAATTAATATCGTTTTAACCTGACACTTCTCGCGCAGGGTGTGTCATACCCACCGACTAACCTTTTTCAACACACATTCTAAACTTTTTTTGTTAAAATTGATAGTTTCTAGTGTAGCTGACTTTAAGGTCATATCCTTTCAGGGGCCTTACCTTGTAGCCGATTTCTAAATATATGTTTTGGATACCGCCGCTTCGGGTATGTCATACCCTGCACGTGAATCACCGTTACGGTTCTGAATGCATGAGCAAGTTTTAAATATTCCTTATGCTGTGGCGTATTATTGTAGTTATGATGAAAACATGTGATATTTAAGTAATTTAATATATACAGTATTTAATAGATATAGTACTAAAGTATTTTCGGATGAAAAAATTCTCTTCGAGGTTATGATGAGGAAGAACCAAACGACGAAGAGTATAACAGCAACTATGATTCCTCCACTGAACTCGATCCAGATTTAGAAGAGGGAGTCACCGTTAAAAAAGGTTTTATGTGTAGAGACACAATAGCATATGGGAAGAAGGGAATTTTAAAGGAGACAACTGGTACACACATCTTATCCATTTTCAGATGCACTTTTGAAAAAAAAAAACCAATTGCTGGAACAATAAGATAAAAAAAAGAAATTCCAAAATTTTTGAATTTAAAAAATAGAGAAATTTACTATATATATATATATATATATATATATATATATATATATATATATATATATATATATTTTATAGTTTAAGAAACATATATATTTTTAAAAAATTAAGATCCAGAGTGGAAACATTGCACTCACTCACGACGAGACTAAAACAGTGTATAAACAATGTACTGAATGCCCTTATAACAGTGCTTTTCAAACTTTCAATACTGGGGCCCCCCTTTTCAATCACAAATTTTTATCACGCCCCACCTTATGCATTAATAATGTACTGAATGCAATAATAATGCACTTTGACGCTAAAGCTACAATACACAATCTTAATTATAAACCGAACAAATTAATAACATAAGTATTACATTTTGTATATGTTACTTAAAAGCAAACAAAAAATTAAGTAATACGATAACTATTATGTTATTTTCCCTTTCTCTAACTTTTAAATTGGAACATATTGCAAAACGTGGTGGCTGCTTAGAAAACAAAACAGATGTCAGCTAAATATAGAAAAAGAACTCAGAGGGTGAAATTCTAATCATAAGCATTCCTTTGAAAAACTTTGATAGGCAAGACAAGCCCATGGAAGTCGCTAATACTTATTAAACTTGTTCTTAATTTAGTATTAATTGATTAGTTATAAAATATTCTGTGCAGCACTGATACATTAAAATTATACCAGTTGAAGTACCCGATCTTTGCACGAATTCATTTCTAAGAAAATAAAATATTATTCTTCATATAATAGCTGAATTGTAAGGAGAGTAAAGCCAAGTACGCGACGTTCACAAAAATGTCAAATGATTTTTTTTAAATGATTGCTAAAATTATAATTAGTTTTAAGCGAACTGCAATTTTAAGCCTGACAGAATTAGAATTTAGAATTGATGCTCAATAATGAACAATAAAATAAAATTCCGATGAAGAATAATTGTATTATTTTTAATATTTAAAACGAAAAGACCAACGGGTTTTAAAACTGGAGCAGGCACGCACTCGATACTAATAGTCGAGCCGGGTTATTGAGTCACCCCAATCCTTTTCAAATAATTATTTTTATAGCACACAATAGAAATCGTAATTCCAGTGAATAATTTAATTAAGAGAAAATATACTTACCTACTTTCAAGGACTTTTCAATTTTTCTTTGATAATTTTAGGAAAAAATACAAGAAAACTGAACTAAAATGATTCAAATGGGCGTGACCTTAAAAAAAGACACAAATCACAGACACTTTTCGCTAACAATACAGGAATGTTAATTGCAGGCAAACCTCTGTCATATTTTGTTCAAGTTATTGTAATTTTACTGTCCTTTGATGTTCAACAAATAGCATGTTGAACTTTTGCTTGCTTGTGTGTTTTTGACAAAGCAAAGTGGGTCTTCTAATACTTATGGCTTCATATTTTAGTTGATGGAGTTCTTTTGGTAGCATTTGAAAATGTTTCTTTTGTTTCATGTTCATCATTTTTCTCAAATTTACTTTAATATGCATTATTTCAGCAGGTTCATCCATTTTTTTATCAGTTTTAACTTCCTTCAATAGAGATCACAGATGCTCATTTCTTATATATATATATATATATATATATATATATATATATATATATATATATATATATATATATATATATATATATATATATATATATATTATATGTATTCTGCTCATTTACCAAACATTTACCTGCTCATCATACTCAGTTATCAAACCACAATAAGTCGTACAACAAGGCAATCAAAATCACTAAGTTATTCATAGGAGGAGGCGGAATGTAGAATGAACACAAAAAATATATTGAAAAAAAATTGATCGCACCGGAAATTCAGTTAAAACAAGTACCATAAGATTGTAAAATAACGTTTGTTACTCCTAAAGAAGACGGAGATATGTGACAAATATATTTTACTTCCCGTTGAGACTGTCAAACAGGAGGGTAGTGTCAGGGCCTTTGGCAACAATTGGAACAGTTTTGCCAGAATTACCGATTTCGTGCACTTTATGCTCGGCGTGACCGCTCCCGGGTTAAAAGTGTATTTAATACAATATGGATGTTCTAAAAAGATTGTGCAAAACGTTTTTCATTATGCTTTATATGCTTGGGAATACTCATAAAAATAAATCTTAAAAAAGTAATCCTTCAAATAACTCTTTGTGCTTTTCCAAAAATCATAAAAATATTTTACAAGGAAAAAAGTGCAGCATATATGGTTTACTTACATTATCCCCAAATGAAAAAACAAATACATAAGAGCAGGGACGTAACGTACAAGTAAGTTCGAAGGTCAAACAGCGGCAAATACATTCTGCTGCCTACAGCTAATGTATTTCAATAAAAATAACAGTTATGAATTTTTTATCTTCCTAAAAGTTTTTTGATTATGGGTCTGGGCTTTGTTTTTTCTGTGAAAGAGTAGTATTTTAGGTTTAAAAAAGAAAATGTAATAAAAAATCTCTCCTCTTGGGATTGCAGCAAATCAAATAAAACGTTTTTTATTTGGTTATAGTATCAAAGATAGCTAATGAGGTTTTGAAGTAGAAGCTTTTACTTTTGAGGACGTAATATCGCAGATGATTTATATAAATTATATCAGTGTAAATGTGTGTGTTTTATTATGTCAGAAAGTATTTCGTTTTACTTCATTCTAGTAAATATTTTTTTAATCTTTAATTTTCGACATGCTCACGCCCCCTTCGTAGGTTTATCGCCCCCCGGGGCCCCCTGTTTGAGAAGCGCTACCTTATAAAAAAACAGAAAAACTAAATTTACGTGTGAAAAATGAAATCAACATATTGTGTGTATTACCTACTGTTCTACCCTTTTAACTTATTTAAGGTAAAAACAGAACGTAAACACCCCCGGGTGTGAGATACCCTGCACGAGAACTTTAGGGCGTTTTTCACGCCAGTGATGCCGGGTTAAAGCTACAAACTACAGTCGACATTTTGTATGCTTTCGTACCACGTTCATATGCATAAAAACAGCATGAATTAATACTGTTAATATTCTTTCCTTGTTTAAATACTTCTTAGTGGAAACTTTCGAAATACTGTTTCATTTACAACATTGTGGTCTTAATATTCAAGGTTATAGGTCTCCAATAGAATCAGGAAATTTACCCTAGGGTCAAAATGAACTTCCATGAGTACGATTATTCCCCCCCCCTTCCTCACTCAAAAAAAGTGAACGTAATACAAAAATACCAATGGGAACTCATAGCATTTTCGACAGGTATAAATTTTAAAATATTTGCACTTTATAAAAAATAACTTTAGTAAATTATTTATCGATATCAAGATATGAAATCTTTTCAAACTCTATCCACTTAAAAATACCTAATTAAGGTATTCATTTTTCATACTACTGTAACGTCGTGAGTAGCTATCCATCAATAATTAAGGATTACAGGCTAATATAATATACAAAAATGTTGTTTATTTGATAAACAATTCTTAATGAATTAATATTGCCAAGCCGGTGTAGTCAGTTCCTATACCATTCTTAACGCCACCGGCGTTCAGCGTCTTTTTTTCTCCAATTTCCGGACTCAGCCCTTTTCTCCATTCAAGGCGGGCTTCACTCTCTCCCCGACTCTCTTTCCGTCTCTTTCCTTCTCTCTCTCTTTTCCGTCTCTCCTCCTCCTTCCGTCCGTTCTCTCTCCCGGACTCTCTTGTCCTTTTTTCTGCTCTTTTTTTCCCTCCGGTCCTCTTTTTCTGAAAAAGAACCCTTTTAAACACCAGGGGTGTGTTCACAACACGTCCCTCGCTCCTTCTTATTGGCAGGTCACCAAAGTCTCTCTTGACCTCCCTCGTCCTATTGGCGCATAACACGCCAAAACACACCCGAGCCGTCTGGCTCGGGCGCCATAGTTCCTTGTCCACATCTGGACACACACTTGTCCAACGCCAAAACACACCCGAGCCGTCTGGCCCAAGGCGCCATAGTTCCTTGTCCACATCTGGACACACTTGTCCATCACGCCACCTGCTTCTAGTATCCCCTTCATACAACACTAGAGAAAACGACATGATTATTTTAAGATAGGCTTCGCCTATTGTCAATGGGGCGCCGGCTCTACTTTACTATTATGGCGACCCGTCTGTCTTTCCTCACTCCCTGAGTTCAGACAATAAACAATGGCCCCATGGCCACGAGCACTGGTCATTCCACAGCTGGTTGATCGTAAAAATTCAGGGACAATCAATGGGTGTGGTACTTGTCCTTGAACAGCTGGTGAAACCATAACACTTATCGAAAGATGGGGATTCATGACAATAGACGATGCCACACTACTTAATTCGAAGTTTATTGATGAAAATTAAAAGAAAAACAGTACTGTATTGTTTGATAAACTTTATCTGAAATATTATTTGTCTATATTGTAGAACAATTAACTAGATCTCATAAGCTATGCAATTTAAAAGACATAAGATTAACTAATGAATTGTTTTTGAAAACAATAATTTACCTCATTTCTCTGTATTGAAAGATTTAAGATTGAAACTAAGATTTAAGAGATAGAGAGAGAGATTGGACAATCTCAAATTCAACTTTTTAAATTAAATTTTCATCTAAACTTTGTCTTTTTTTCGTTTTAACATATATTTTTCATATTCATAAGCATTAAAAGGTTTCATAACGTTTTTAATATAGCTTCTTTTTCAACTTAAATAAAAAAAAATAGAAAATAATAAATTTTTAATAAAAATTAGCTATATTTGACTAAATTTACTGTATAAAAATAAATTAAAACTGATTTATAAATTATGTATTCACATTTCAGTATTATTTCCCTATTTAAAAGCTTAAAGTTAAATTGATTGCTTAGAAATATAACTGAACGCGCTTTTTAATTAAAAATTTTTATTGATTTCTTATTATTAAAAGTACCAAATTTTATTGACAAAAGATATCCTTGAAGAGAAAATAAAACCATTTTTTTTAACAAAATACTGGCTTCAAAACTAGCCATTTATAAATATCATTACTTTCCACTCTGTGGAAAGTACATATTATATTACCCATATGTAATATTACCCACGGACGCATTGGGTTAAAATATTAAAATTATAATACATAATTATACATATGAATGGAATATAACAGATGAATAGCAAATAATTCAATGAATACTATAAAGTAGATGAATACTGAACAATCAAATGAATCAGAAGAAATAGAGGTATATAACAGATAAACCTATATAAATAGAATAAAACAGAAATGTAGAATAGATAACTATATTAATAGAATACACACATATGACGAAAGTATAAATTATATTCGTGAACAAATGTAAAGCATAATAAAAGGAAAAATGACCCGATTTAGAAAAAGCTGTAAAGCGTATTTTAGAATAAAACTATAAGACAAACATTCCATTTAAAAGAAACACAGTGTAACTCAAATTTCAATACTACAAGTCTATAAAAATTTGGATTCTTATAACTGTTTATTTAAATTGTATTCATTTAATTGGATTCAAAAATATTTGTTTTAAAAGAAACAAGGTTTCGTTCTGGAAAACTATATTGATTTACTGTAATTTGCTTCAAAAACTTGAGAGTAGTATTTCTCAAACAGTACTATTATTAGTATTAGTATATCAATCGCATGAACAATATACATTGTTTTTTTTCTTTTATTTAAAAATATTTTATATTTTAAATATAGATTTTAATATAAATTTACTATCACACAGTAGTACCATTTTAAAAGGGTATGTTAGATGTTTCTCAAAAAGTCCCATGATATTTAGTTCCTCTAAATTCCTAACTTAAAATTGTTGAGTATATATAACTCTACAAATCCCATTAAGAACAGTTTCTAAATAATTGAATTAAGGAAATGAAAATGTATATAATAACGAACGAGAATTTGTAGATAATTCTATCCACCTACAGTATAATTTTTTAATTTTTTTTATTTCTTTATTTTCCAATCATATAAATTCATAACAAAAGCTCTTAATTTTTTCTAAATAGAATGCATTTATTATTATAAATGAATAGATTAATATAATAATAAACAAAATACATTCAGCTTATTTATTACTGAACTCCCAATAGATTTATTATGAGAGGTTTAGATGAAATTTTAAAACTTTAAGAACACACACGCACATATATTATATCTATTATTTATTTTTATATGGTAAAGTGTTTTTTTATGCATAAGGTAACTTAATAACAATTGACAGTTGAATGTGAGATTATATCTAAGGTTTTCTTTAAATGCATAAATGTTTCATCCATTAAACTGTAAATTACTTGCGCTATTTTAATTTCAATTCATTTTTGAGTTAAATATATAATTAGTTCAAATATATTTTAATGCATATGTTGCCATATGGTTATACTAAATATGAAATTATTTAGCAAGTGTGATGTCGCAAAAAGTTTGTCAAAAAAATTCCATACGTCCACATACATTCCACTTGATATTTAATTAACTTGGCACTTTTTAAACTGTGTGAGAGATATTGACAATGGACCTCGTTATTCTGAACATTGGTCAAATTACGAGGCTGATACCTGAGATGGAACACGGAATTTTCACATCCCACCAACGTGAGGACTTTGAGTCAGGTCTGTTTTAAGGTGTATCAGTCTTTCGGTCCGATGGACCTTTAATGGTTCCTGGACTTGAATCCATGACTTGTCCAAGCTAGTCGCAAGTTTGAACCCATGAGTCGTCCAAGCTAGTCGCAAGTTTGAACCCATGACTCGTCCAAGCTAGTCGCAAGTTTGAAACCATGAACCATGACGCCTCAATTCCTCACTTCTCTGTTTAAAATATTACATTAATGTTTTAGTGTTTTAATGTAAGTAGATACAAAATATATAGAAAAATAATCGGCACTTATAAACGCCTTAATTTCCGATTAAAAGTAACGAGATTCGCTCCTAGATGATTCGGTTTTTACATAGACCTGCATACATAATGCATTGGGGAAAAGGAAAGGCACAAGTGAGCAAATTTTTCTTTGAAATAAAAGTTTATCCTTAACAAACAGTGTCAATTGATTGATTTGATTGATTTAATATTAACGTCGCACTGTTCAGCTACACGAGGGATTTTGTGAACGGACCACGTAATTTTGAACCATGATCAAGTGACGTGGACGACACCTGAGCTGGCATCCCCCTCTCCTAAATACCACACCACACCAAGCAAACAAACAAAGTGTCAAGATCTCTTTATTGCGTTTCAAAGCCTTCGAAATAGCTTTACTGATAGCAGCCCAAAGGTAAGTATCGTACCTTGGAAGGACGGATATATACGTCCAAGACACTCAAAACACTGAGCAAGACGGATAAATACGTTAGCGGTAGTTAAAGGATTAATAAACCATATTTTGTATATTTTAAATTCCTCAAATGTTATTATTTTCTTTCATTCAAATGATGATGGATATGTCGCAGGAAAATGATGAAATTAGGTATTTCATCAAATCCCTAAGGGAGAGGATCAATTCACACAAAATGTTAAAATAAAGTCTCTTTAAGGTCATTTCCCTGATGTAAGTAAGTTCTTTGATCAAATCCCGGAGCTGTTTTGGTGTAATAAAGAAATTAACAAGTCAACATTTGTAAAGCTCTGTTTTTACTTATTAACACTCCCTTTTACGTCCCCGCCTCTATCCTCGTCTCTGCCTGGCGGCGTCGGGCTTCTGACGTGACGCACCAAAACAAATATTATTTTTTACTTTCATTTAGTTATATTTCGATTGATATATCACTTTTGTAAGCCTGAAAATTAGAAACTGAACAAAACTTCATTTGAAAAATGTAAGCAAACAAGTAAGGGAATTCGACCATGCCCTCTTTTTAGATAAAAAAAATCTTTTTCTTAATAAAAAATAGGTATTTTAAAAAAGGAAATAACCAGAAAAAGTGTTACAAATAAAGCGGGATATTTCTGAAGTACTATATTAACGTATAATTTTTTTAAAAAATGTTTGAAATTCTACGACAAATATACTTTTTCAAAAAGAAATATCGACTATATTATCTAATTATTTTGTTTAATTAATTTCGAATAAATAATTGTAATTCTACGATAACTCTACTTTTAATAATGCACCATAATTGCTGAATAAGCACTTTTAAACTCTTGACAATATTATTTCATCATTTCACTGAAGAAGGTTAGAGATTTGATCCAATCACTTGCTTTCGTTAGGAAAATCACCCTACAGAGTTCTTAGTTTAACATCTTGCGTGAACGGATCATATCCCTTAGGGATTTGATAAAATCCCTAATTTAATCATTTCCCTGCGGCAGATGTCAATTGTCGCAAAAAAAAATAAAACATAATATTTAAAAACTAAAGAGCGTATGAATTTGATAGTGCAATCAAAAACACTTCAGCGTAACTTTTGTCGAGTTTTTGAAATAAACTCACCACATTGTGTACATTCCAATTTTTCAAAAAAATGGGGTAATGTTGTTTAGTATTGAGAACACGTAAGGAAGTTTCCCGGTTGAAAATTATTATTTAGGAAGTGTTTCTTTTCTGGAACCTGACGACAGGTGTAATTGGGGGAGGACGCAAATATAACCATCATTTTAGTCAGGAAAAAACAAAATATTTTTGTTTCTTCTATAAAATAAAGTTTGTTTTCTAGACACGTTAAGCGGTGTCTTTATTTGGAAAATGGAACATAATTTATCGAGGGATTTGCAAATCCCATGCATTAGTTCGTAAGATTATCGTATTATGATAATGGAAACACAGAAATGTACTTAGAATTAAGAACCTGAGAGACAGTTTAACAATGCATATGCTTCTCTTGCATGGAAGGTGTAGTAATTTTTATAAATCGTAATTTTGAATTTTTCTCAGCACTTACACAACAAAAATGTTTCCAGAGTTGTTGTAACACGATCATAAATTCTGATTACCATTGCTATTTATTTTTTCAATATTTTTAACTTATTTTTTATTAGAAGAGGAAAAAATCAAAACATTTTGCTGTTTAGTGTATAAATGTAAGGTTCATCGTAACCGAGAAAAAGAAAAGTCAAACTGTTAATTCTATAATGTTTTCACTTTCACAAACACTGGAAGTTATATTTTATTTTTATTTCATTTTCATTCTATTCCTACTATTAGCTCACATTCTATATTTATTTATTTATTTGTCTTGGTGGAATTTTCAATTGTTAATAAAATACTTTTTAAAGCGCTCAATTGAGCTGAAATCTTATATAAATGATTTTGGATGACAATACAATAGTTATAATTAATAAAAATTAATGGATTAAAACTAATTATTTAGACAACTATAAATACAGCTACGTTGGCATCATTTTTGGTAACGTGTCAAAACTTAAAAATGTTTTTTTCTCACCTTTTAAAGCTTTCAGTTGAACTGAAATTTTATAGACACGATTGTTTTGGATGACAATACGATACTTTAATGATAATTAATAAGAATTAATTACCACTTAATGTTGTTATGTCATATGTATATACGTATTTATATTAATTGTAACTATTTAATAAAAAATAGCTAAAATAACATTTTTCTTTGTTGATCTAAGTAGGAATTGACTTTAAATTTTTTTTTTATATTACATGCTTCATATAAAAGTTTCAAATGTTATTAATTTAAAATAAACTCAAGTAATGCACGAGAAAAACATGTTCACATTTACAGATACAGCATTATATGTAACAATTGTTGAAAATGCAGCTGACTTACATTCCTTCCATATGTCATATAAATTTGAAATTATGGTTAACAGCTTTTATACATGATTAGAGAATTTTTAATAGAATAATTTTATTAAATCATCGTCTTAAAAGAAATATCAACCATTTAAAGAGAGTTTAATAAAATAATTTTATTAAATCATTTAAAAAAAATATTAACCAATCAAATATTTGCAGCAATCAATGCCACTTTTAAAAAGCTTACTAATCCCTGATCAACAGTATTCTGAACAGAAATATTTTGTAAATGAGTAAAAATTTGGTCGAAATTCAGTTTGAAAACGCATTCCTTTATTTGTTTCATTTTTCTAAGGAAGAATAAAGCTTTCAAATTAATTTTTCCCCAAATTAATGAAAACTGACTCATTTATTGATTTCAAAATTAAATGCAAAAGAAATATAATGAAATATCTTATCCTAAAAAAAATTTCATGTATTACAATTTTAAAGATTTTAATGGAAGATATTTAATTAAAGGATTAACATGAAAAAATTCAAGAAATAAGTTGCATATAATCAGTGCACTGTAGTTTCTAAATTTCTCAAATTCTTGTAATAGTTCATATTGTTACGAATTTTGTGTAAATAGTATAAATAATTTGTATTTGGATGTGTAAAGCATTTATAATACTCTAGTTACATTTATTTTATGTTAAAACTGTAATATTCACAAGCAAACACCGTCTCTTACGTTATAGTGTGGTGATTCAATGAAAACTCGGTGAAATCTTGGCGATGGAGCCAAGTAGGCATAATTTTTGGTGACTTTGGCGATCATTTTGGTGACATTGGCGACCATGTTGGTAAGTTTGGGACCCTCCGGATTCTTCTAGAAATTTCTCCACTAATTTGACGCTCTATGACGAGGGTGGATTTTTCTGGAAATTTCCGCCGGGTTTATAAATAGAGCGGTACTAGCCGCAACAGTCAGTCTCGATTCAACCAGCGATTAGGGAGCATTGTTTTGATTACTGGTTAGCTCGGCTGTATTTGTGAATAATCTTTTACATACGTGTATTTTAAACACTGATAATTGTAGTTGATTGCTGTTGAAGGTATGAAGACCTTCGGAGATATGAATATTGCTGTGAATTCTCTGTGAATATTGCTGCGTAATCCTGTATTTGAAGAATTGGATTTCGGATAATAAATTCGCGTCGCTCTTAAAGAACTGTTATTTTTCTTTGTAACTGTTTTGCATAAAATCCTTGAACCCGGATCTACGTAACAATATTTATTTGTAATCGAGTCAGACTAAGAACTATATCGACGCCAAGTTTTTTTATAAGCAGAGCACAGAATTTTCGGCACCTGAAATTTAATAATATTTTGAATGCTTCATTTCAGTAATAAATAAACTTGTCAGTACTAATATACTACAATGGAAGATAATAATATCGATTCCCCCAAGCAAACGGTTTTTACCTATTATAAATTCTTAGTTGCTTTTAAATTAAATGACTATTTTAAAACAGTTACTGGTTTTTCAATCACACAAAATAAGTATTATGATTTCCTTACATGTATTAAGGCTATATAAGAAAAGCGATTATTGCTTTTAGTGATATAGCATTAAGTAATCCATTCTTTCATTCTTTTTTTTATAGCTTATAAATCTGCATGCTTGGTTTTATTGGGTTATTCGGAAAATAACTTCGCTCTTTTTTTTTTTTGAAAAATAAAATACAATTTTTTTGTAGTGGATATTACTGAAATATTATATGTTTTATATTTTTGTCCAATATTTTTTGTCATTTTTTCTGGAATTAGCATGGATTTATGCCCAGAAACTTTTGATCTTTGCAGGCAAAATACAGATCCAAATTCTTTTAGACTTCCTCATTTGAAGTAGGGTTTTTTGCTGTTTAAAACATTTTATAGAGACTGCAATAAATAAAAGTGGATGAGCGAGATGTGGTGAATAAGGTGGATGAAGCAGTACATCTTATCCAAGCTGTAAAATCTATTAAAGAGTTATCAAAAACTTTATTGTTTCAGTAAAATAATGCGAGAAGTCGCACATATTTTTTATTATTCAAATATGGCATTTTTCTATTTGTGTGAATAATTTAAATTGTCCAGTTGGTGACAGTACCCTTCAAAATTAATTGCAGTATTGTTCGGTAAAAGCTTTATTTATTTATTTACTCGGGAGGATCAAACTCACCCAGAAGGCTTAGAGCTACACAGCAATGCAAAAAATATTCATGAACAAGAAAATACAATGCATTATTATTATTATTTCTTAAAAAAACATCTCTGCAAAAAATATAAAAAAATATTTTTTAAAAAATATAAATTCTCTTGAAATTCGCCAAAATAGGCGGCGAATATCAGTTTTTCAGTCAGTCCATCTTTTTTTTTTTTTTTTTTTTTTTGCTAAATGATTTCTTCCGTTTAATGTTGTTGTAAAGAACCTATTTCTCACTCCCAGTGAGGAGTTGCTTCAAAAATGAATCAGTATTTTGTCATTAAAAGAAGCAAATCGAAGAGATCAATACGACTTATGAAATTTTTTTTTGTAAGAACGTGTGAACCCGCGTATGCTTAGTTGTGAAACAAAGCCAAGGAGTTTTATGTGATCAAAAACGGCAATACTCAATAAGTTTAGTCCCTCTGCAATCTCAAGGATGTTATTCAGTGGTTTGCATCTATCTACGCCCTTATTTGCCATCCAGAACGTAGAGCATCTTCAACATCAAAATTCCTCGAACGAAATTTTGCACACCAGTTTTCAAACTAGAATTCTCTATCTTCTCCATACTCATCCAATACCTTTTTTTTTATTTGAATATCAATTTTACCATATCCATATAAAAAGAAAACTATACTGAAAATGCTGTTTTCGACTTTCAATATTTGGTGGGGCACGAAACAAAATCTGTTACGCTGGACATTCACAAACAAAAGTCTTGCTATATCTGCTATAAAAATATAAGGACATTGTGGTTTAAGCGTGAAGTTGACTATGAAAAACCACAATTTATCTATCTGTTCGGAAAAATGAAAATTCTATTACGATCCTATGCTCTTCCAATTCAAAAACGTGACTTCTGTTTACCGGGGTTATTACATAATTTTTTTATTAACACATGGCACAATTTAGAAATACACACAACATAGAATCAAATACGTCTTTCTCAGATGTGTTTTGTTTCACCCAAAAATTTCCCTATTTCTCTGAATTTTTTTCCACTAAAAAAAATTACCTGTTCCTTTGTACAGCAGGACCGTCTCTTCATCAATCAATCACCTCTGCATTCTAATTCTTTACGTGCAGTAGTATCTTGTCTTGACTTATCAAAATATCTCTGCATGCTAATTTTTCACAATGCAATACAAATAGTAAAAGAGTGCCTATTTTAACATCCTATATCGAATGTAGAGCATTGCAAATTTATATTATTCGTTTTTTCATGCATAAAATACGTATCATATTTCAAATTTTTAACAGTAATTCCATTTTGAGTTTCTTATTTTTACGTTAAGGGGCATGGTACGATTTAAATTTTAAATTTAAGGATTTTCAAAATTTTTTGATTGCCTCATATCTGTGGAAACTATGTAAAACAAATTTTGCGATAAAAATTTCGTAAAAACTTAGACATTCAATTTTTTAAGGAAAAAACTTAAATTTGAGAAGTGATTTTAACATAATACTCCTACAAAAATTTACGTACACGCTTGAAATTTGAATTACAAGTACGTCAAACTATGTAAAGGGTGTTTTTTAGAGGTATAGAACTTTAAATTGCAATAAAACAACGATGTATTATTCGATTGACATGAATTTTTTTATTCGAAAGATAATCTTATGGCATGACATTTTAAATATGATTTCTGGCATACGACTGCCACCACTGGCTCGGATTAAGTCCAATCTGACGTCCAATTTTCGATCACTTTTTCCAACATTTGTGGCCGTATATCGGCAATAACACGGTGAATGTTGTCTTCCAAATGGTCAAGCGTTTGTGGCTTATCCGCATAGACCAATGACTTTACATAGCCCCACAGAAAATAGTCTAGAGGTGTTAAATCACAAGATCTTGGAGGCCAATTCACAGGTCCAAAACGTGAAATTAGGCGGTCACCCAACGTGTCTTTCAATAAATAGATTGTGGCACGAGCTGTGTGACATGTTGCGCCGTCTTGTTGGAACCACAGCTCCTGGACATCATGATTGTTCAATTCAGGAATGAAAAATTTAGTAATAATGCCTCTATACCGATCACCATTGACTGTAACGCTGTGGCCTTCATCGTTTTTGAAGAAGTACGGACCAATGATCCCACCAGCCCATAAAGCGCACCAAACAGTCAGTTTTTCTGGATGTAACGGTGTTTCGACATACACTTGTGGATTAGCTTCACTCCAAATGCGGCAGTTTTGTTTGTTGACGTAGCCCTTCAACCAGAAGTGCACTTCATCGCTAATCAAAATTCGCTTATGAAAATCGGGAACAACGGCAATCTCGTTTAGGGCCCATTCGATGAATCTACGCCTTGCTTGATGATCGTTTTGATGAATTGCCAAACCAAACTGAGAATAAATAACTTGACAGCTGCTAAATCGGTCGCCATCTTGTAAAGTAATGCCAACTTAAACTTCTATACCGGGAAAAAAACACTCTTTATAATAAAAGTTGCTATGGGTTTTGCGATAACATGATTGGTATTCGCGCACACGCGCGCGAATAATACTTTTTTTATTGAATATTTCTTAAAAATGTATAAATTCTGAGTTCAATTATTTTTACAAAAATAAGTATTGCTTTCATTCAAAAATGCATGCCAACTATTTTTACATGTACTATTAGCAATAGGTTAAAAAAATTCAAAGCATTAGGTACAATAGAAAAAAAAAAGCCTTAGCATTTTAAATGAAGGCAAACTAGTTATTTCATCTTTCTGAGATAAGTAAGTTTAAAGTTTTGATTTGCTATAGAGATGTGAATAAAAACGAACATAAAAGCTATCATAATTCTGCGTTTTTTTCAATTTAGATCTTTCAAATTTTGTGAGGTTATAGAAAAATATATAAAGAATAATTTAGGCTAAAAAAATTTGAATTGATATTTTGACCATTTTTTGTCAATTGAATCGTACTGTGTCCCCTTAAATGAAATATTATTTGTTGCATTTTCTGAATTTAAGAGAACAAGCATAAATTAATTAACAGAACATATTTATATTAACATTGGACAATTTCTTGCACCTAAAGAATATTTCTAGATTTTCTGTAACGCTATAAACACACTTGATTTTTAATATATACGAAAATCTTTAAATAATAGTAAAATTTCTTTTTATTTTAAGTAATTTGTTTTTGATAATTTACTTATGAATTCTCTTACACGACACATATTTCATTCCAAAAATTTATAATGGTAATTCATAAGTTATGGAAGACGATATATTTACAACAAGAATTCCCCTTGACAAAAGCAATAATATATAACTCGCACTAGTTTACTTCAATAAAAATATTGGATACTTATAGAGAAGCAAAGCCCACATTTCTGTTAAGCCCTACACAAAAACATTTCCTATCAATGTACGTATACATCTCGCCTTAAGGTATATGCTACCTACATACAATCTCCTTTCAGCTTAGAAGAATATAACAAACGTTCACCATAAAACTAAGCGCCATTCAATGGCTACATCAGAGGAACGGGAATTCAGTCTTATCCCTTGCAATTCCAAATGGCAGAAACAGTGGGAGAGAAACTCCACCTTCCGAATGTTATCTCTGATTCCGGTGCTTTCTTTCTGTATGGATATTTCCTCTTACCTGAAAACACGAACCTTGGAATAATATCGGAATTCCGTTAAACCGTAAGCGCCGTTTGCATTTCGTAGGGAAAAAATAAAGCATCAGTTCTGTTTCTCTGCATAATGCAGCGATCGCATTGTGGCTTCCTCGGAATAGGCTTCGGAAGCATCTCTTGCCAAGTTAGAATTTAAAATTTGGAGTTCAGGAAAATGTTTAAGGTAGTGTAATTTAATGCTAAGCTTGTAGGTGTTCTACTTAAAGTATTTGGTTCCCTACATAACTGCTGCATAAAAGTATCTATGAGTATTTTCACTTAGTGTCACCAATAGATTAGAATTATTTGTTTATTTTTAGTCATTATTGAAACTGTTGGTATCAAAAAAGTTGTAAAAAGCAACAAAAAAAATGCATTAGTTGTAGCAGATCAGTGCTATAGAAAAGGCAACCTAATTTTTTTTCCAGCTATTCTTTTTAAGGGTTAGAAGAACTGTTTTCTGTTAAGCATGTCGCGGCCCGAAGGTAGCGGGTGTAAGAGGGTTCAGAGAAGAAACAGACATAATCTAAAAAATACATACTTTTATTCTATCTTTAATATTTTATGAATAATACACAACAGTATACCTTACCTCTGAGAGCAATCCATATCCTAACACTTAATTTGATATATAAGATTATTGAAAATCCCTTAGCTTCAGTCGGAGCTCCTTGGGATGATCCTTCTCGAAGCCCGATAGCTCGGTCAGCTCTAAAGTTATTTACTTCCCCATCTCTTGGTGGATATTACGACGAATATAAATTTCAGGGACGCGTGACCTTCCAGTCGCAGATCACCTTTTCTTATTCTTATATTTCTCGCTGTACGATCAAACATTCACCTCACATACCCAACGTCAGGAATTAAATTGTAGTTACATTTGCACGAAATGGAGTCATCTTTACGGAAAGTGGTTTTTAAGGTATCCGACTACCCTAAAATCATGATTTTTTTCAAAAATTGGCAAATTTTTTTATGACTTTATTTTATAGAGCATTTTATTAACTTAATAACAATACCAAGTACTTTATTTTCCCTCCACTAGAACAAAAACTACAAGCGTTTTAGTAAAAGCAAATGCCATAACTTTACACAAGATGTCAAACTTTAAAATGCGTTTTACTCGAAATGTGTTTTTTTCGAAAAACTCAAACGAGGACCGCGATTGCTCAAAAAGTTTTGAAAATAATTGGCTGAAATTTTTTGCTTATGTTCTGCATAACAGTAGAAGTGTTTTGATCTTCAAATTTATCAATAACTGTTTTATTTCAAAATTTGCAGTTCTTTATGTGAATATAGTCAATGTTTTTTTAAGCAATTTCGTATAATGACTTAGATAAAGTGCTCTAGTTTTTGTAAAAATTAAAATATCTCTTATCGTGAAGGTCACTTCAAACAGGACTAACAGAGTAACACATCAAAATTGAAAAATTGAGAATTTTTTCATAAAATCTTTGTACAGAGCGGGCCCCGTTTATGTAATTTTTCGTACATTTTTACTAGTTTTTTCCCATTTTAATAATAATATTTTTTTTTCTTTTACCAATTTTAAGATTTTTTCCTTAAAATATACTAAATAAATATAAAAATCACAAAAAGATCTCCATATCTCCTTTTTTTTCAAAAAACAGTTGTCGCAAGCAGTCGGATACCTTGAACTAAAGTCACTGTCAGAATAGTTTCCCTAAGAAGATTAGTAGAAGGGCCCGAATAGTACCTGTTACAAACAGTCTACATCAAAAACGGTCCATAAGTTTTTATATATATATATTATATGTATAGTACAATAAAATAAATTAGTTAGATACAAAAATGTATTTCCTGCAAGGCTAAAAAAGAAAGAAATTGGATTTTTAGAAACATATCAAGAAAATAAATGGCGCAAAAAGAATATTGTACTAAAATTGGATAAAAACAAACAAAACTAGAAACAGAAGTGTAGTTCCATTAAAATTGAAGATACCAAAAGAGTTTTCGGAGTAAAATAATAGAGACCTATTATAATTTATAAAGATGTCGCTGAAATAGGCCAGAAAATTTAGGGTTAAATAGTGCTTTATGGATCCACCTTCCCCTTACAGCAGAAGTTTTCGACATAATAGAAAAAACAGTATGTATCATAAGTGGAGGGAACACCAAATAATAAAATAAAATGAAATAAAATTATTAAATATATATTTATATATATATATAATCAATTATTTTCACCAATCAATCAACTAAGCTCCTTTCGTGTTATATTCTATATTTACTAAGTTACAGTTACAGAAAGAGTTATAGCACGTAATTTTATTCAAGCAAATATAAAAGGTAACGATTTTATGAAAAATATAAAATTGATCGATCAAACTCGATATTTTGAGAAAATATTGATTAATTAGAATACTCAACTGAACTCGAAACTGATAATTTTAAATATAAGCTTAAACATTTATATTGATTTACACATACAGTGAAATAGATAGAGATTATAATAATTGAACAATAACATCAGAGGGAACTTTTCTGTTTCAAACTTATCTTAAACGATATTCTACTGTTGGAACAATTTCATCATGTTGGTTTTGTTACTAAACGCAATACTGATTACAACCTGTTTACACCGTGTGCCTCAAACTGTGGGACGCGCCTTCATAGAGGGGCAAAATAATTTTACATGGAGGAGGGGGGCATGAGTATATCGAAAAGTCGAAAATAAAAGATTATTTTAAATATATATATATATTAGTTTTTACTGAAAAGAAGTAAAATAAAATACCTTCTGATACATTTACACTGATATAATACACTTATAGAAGTATCAGTACTGCACAAGTGTTATTTGATAATTATTTTATCGATGTTAAGTGAAAAACGAGTTTAATAATTACTAGTGACTTTCATGAGCTTGTCATATACAAAATTATATACAACATTTAATACTAATCTTGATAATTTTCACGGTTTATAATTAAAGTTGTATAGTAGCTTTAAGTTATATTACATTATTACATTCAATACATTGTTATTGTACGGAGGGGGCCACGATGAAAATTATGATTGAAAATTGGGTCGCAAACATTGAAAGTTTGAGAAGCACTGAGTTAACACACAAAAAAAAGCAGCTTATTAAGTAATAAGATATTTATTTAGATCTATAAATCAAAAAGCTAGACTACCTTGTTTACGCATAATACTTTCAATATTGTATATACCTTGCATGTTCCCACAGTTTCAAGTACATACAAATGACTTTCGATAAAAAAAATGGTTAATAAAAATCAGGAATAAGAAATATGTGTTTTTGTTACACAATACAGAATATTTCAATGAAATGGTTAGAAAAAAGTTCAAATTTAAAACTTTTCCTTCTGCATTTCTCACTTTGATGTGCTCACAGGATCTTCGCATTATATCGGAAATCCGTTTAACTCTGAGAGCCGCACAGTTTGTGTTTGAGAAAGAAGTTTTAGGTTATTGTGCATAATACAAGGATTCCGTCTCTGCTTGAACAGAATGGATTTTCGCAAAAATGAAATTTAAAGTTTTGGTAACGTTTGTTACAGTTTAAAAATGTCAAATTTTCGAATACATATTTAAAAATAACGATTTCACTTACGAAACAGCAATTTTACACAATAATTTTCTAGGTATCAATTGTGATTTTACTAAATACTCATACATGTTGAGGTTGAAACATTTTTTACACGCAACATATTCCTTCAGAAAATTTAATAAAATCTACAATGTATGGAAAAGTGATAACAAAAAGTCTATCGAAGAGAAAGCCGCAAAACAGTCAAGAATAATAAGTAAAGAAAAGGGAAAATTTATATTAGGACATATAACGTCATGTTCAGTACTCTTAATGAAAACTTTTAATGGCAAAAATGCTATGCAACCTTAAGTACGTAAACCAGGGGTGGGCCTTAAGTTGATCACGATTGACCGGTGGTCCACCAAGACGTTTTGGAGGTGACCACCAGAAGAAAAGCAGTAATTAATCATATACTGAAATATTCAAGATTGGCTCACAGTATGCAGACTAACTCTTCTACTTATTATAATTACGAAAACTAACTTTAGATGAAGATGTTTTACTTTTTACTGTAATTTGAACTGTTTGATGATAAATGTATCATTTAATATTATTGCGAGGGTGAGTCGGAAAATAAGTTTCCTGTCGACTGTGGTCGGAGCTGTGTATGTAAGTCAAAACATAGAATGAGACATTAAAGATTAGACATAACTTTATATTTTCACATAAGTACCAAGTCCTTTGAGACATTTGTCATACCACTTGATAAGCTTCAAAAAACCCTCCACGAATATCCCAGGGCTTTGAACACGAAAGAAGCGTCTAATGGCTTGTTTGACTTCAGCATTGCTTTCAGAGCACCTTCAGGTGAAATCCTCTTCAAAGTCAGAAACAAATGAAAGTCACTTGATGCGAGATCAGAACTGGCGGATGGTGTTGGCCAGGGATGGTGAACCAATGTCACGTGACAGAATATTTTGGGCACGCCCTCGATCAAAACGGATTGCATATTTATTCAAAATAATAAAGTTCATCATGGAGTATTACGAATGAACGCGTGCGATTGATCGCAGGTTTCAGTGATATTTTTTCAGTTCAAAGAATTATCGGAAATGTTCAAGTATTTTATGTACCCTGATGTGACTTCATGGAATAAAGTGAACTTGTCCCAATTCGATTGATTGGAAATTGAGAAATTTGAAATGCTACTGATTGGTTTCCCGTCTAGTTCAATATGGATTCAAAAATTTGTTGAAAAAAGGAGAAAGTTGGGATGGATTGAAACAGAAATATTAACAAGCACTATAAGTAAAAATACGAGTAATGTAATTTGGGAAACATTGAATTCAATTTCAGACACATTTAACTGTTTGAAGAAGCTAGTCCATGCCATTTTAACGAAAATTTTCATCTACGAATGCCCCTGTGAGTCATTACTTTCAGAGATGAATAGCATTAAAGACTCGCTTAGAAACCATTTGGCAGATATAGATGACACCAATTCAGCATGCATTCTTAAAAAAAAACATCTTACAATCCTAATATAAGTTATTTTTCCTCTAATCTGCAACAGCAGAAATCACACAAATGTTACATTAATTCGAATGACACGTATAAGTAAAACATTTACCACTATAAAGTACATACAATGTATATTTTTTTGTAGTAAATAATGAGTTTTGAGTTTTTTTGTATTTAATTTTATTATTTTCCCAATAATCACAAGTCAAAATTATTTTTGACGGCATGTCTATATCTCATTAAATATTTCTTTAGAAAAAATGGCACGTTGATTTCTAAAGGTTCGCCATCCCTGGTGTAGGTGCTACCAATCCAGAGTTGCAATATGGTTTTGCGTTGCCGTCGCCGAGTGTGGTCTCGCATTGTCATTTAACAACATAACGCCAAATCTGAGAAGCCCAGACCACTTTTTCCGAATCACCTCTTTCAATTTCGAACAGGGTATCACAATACCGCGAAGGTACTGTGACACGCTGGTTCCAGCCTTCAAAAAGTAAACTCAAGTTCACTCAAAAGTAAACGCTTCTTCCGTATGCAAAGCCCCGAGTTTTCCTAGTGGGTTTTTTGAAGCTTATCAAACGATATGACAATGTCTCGATGTACTTGGTACTTATGTGGAAAAATAAAGTTATGTCTTATCTTTAATATCTCATTCTATGTTTTGACTTTCATACACAACTCTGACCACAGTCGACAGGGGAAACTTATTTTCCAACTCATCCTCGTATATGTGTGACTTATTATTTTGTTTGTATTTTGCTGTAAAAGTGGTCTTAAAAGTGTAAGATGATTTTTATTTATGTATTTCAATGTTTTTATGTATGTATGTGTACATATTCCGCGTATCTAATATTAACGTATCCGACTACGTTCGGAACCGTGATTCTAACGTGATTCTAAAAAAACTCATAAATGGATAATTTTAACGATATTCAGTGTCACTTAAATTAGAATACATTTATAAAGTTGTTTTAAGGACATTATGACAAAAAATTATTTAGATACAATATTTCGGCAAAAAATTAACTTAGAATAACCTTTTTTCAAAGCGTTCTCCGTTTATAAAAAATGCTTTTATAATAATAATACTTTGTTTATATAAAGTAAAGACTTCTCTCCAGAGAGTTCATATTATTTTAAGAGTTACTACCAAGTGAAATAAATTATCAGCGTTTTTTTCCCCTCTGCTGTAGTAAAACATGGATAAATCCATTTCTAAGATGTATACTTCAGAATTTCTAGTTGAGCCTCTGTACAGAGGTCTGAGTTATGTACACGCAAAATATTATTATAATAGAAGCATTTTTCATAAAAGAAGAATAATTTGAAAATGGGTCCTTCTATGTTAATTTTTTGTCAAAATATTGTACTTAAATAATTTTTTATTGTAATCATATTCTTAAAACAATTTTATATACATTTTCTAATTTAAGTCACACTAAATATCATAAATATTATCCATTTATACGTTTTTTTTTCAAAATCACGGTTCCAAACGTAGTCGGATACCTTAAGTTATAATAAATATTGTAGCCATTTTTCTTAGCTGACCACTCCTGCAGCATTGGGTGGACGGCAAGGAAAAGTCTGAACACCCCTGATGTAAACTAACATTATAATTCCATAGTTAATTTAGGCTTGATTTTTAACGTTAAGTATTATTATATTTCTGAACTTTGAAATATACGGATGAAAGCGAAAGATTATTACCCAACAAAAATATTAACTTCCAACATTTCAACAAGATAAATATTCAATATATTGCGCATAGAAAAAATGTTAGAATATTACAAACTAAACAAAACATAATTTAATCCATACTTCAGGACGGAAAGAACGAGCTTATTTATCGAAGGAAAGTATTTTCACTCAAAGATTAAGTACACTTAGCAAGAAAATGCTTCTATAAATCAAAGTAAAAATGTTTTCCACGACATTACTAAAACTCCGCCATTTCCGTCTTGCAGCTTCCTGGAAATCTTTTGATAAACCTCTACTTAAAATAGTTAAATGACGAAAAAACAATCTTGTGTGTTAAAATTAGAAAGATTTCTTTAGGATCCAAGCGTTTTTTTCTCAAGAAACACTCTTAAAAATTAAAGCGATTAAGGATACACTCTAAGATTTTAATCCTTTGAGTGCCTTGGGTTTTGTCTAAATATCAGAAGCATGTGATTGTGGTGTTACGTATTTGAAAAGTTTAATCCATTTATGCATTTATATACCAAATAACTTCCTGGTTAGATTTAACTTGGAAACTCTTAGAATAGTTATAAGAGTGGTAATAGCGTGGCATTTGCATATACCTACATAAGTTTTAAGTATACCATTCAAGACAATTGTTCTCCTTTGAGGTATTTTCTCTTTATTATTTTTTTTCTTGATGAAAATTTCGAATTCCTTACATAAACACCGACTTATATTTTCAATGAATAATAACAGCAGATGATCTCTTAAAAAATTTCCTTTTTAAAAATGTAAAGTCACAAGAATTATATATATTTAACTTCATTGATTTTTAAAATATTTTTTTTAAAAAATTTGGTGATGGTGGGACTAATCCCCATCTGGTCTAGTGAAACTAGATGGACTTTATGGACTCATGGATCTGTACAAATTCTAAGAACTCTGCAGGGGGGAAGCAACAGCCTCCTCATAGGAAAACCCAAGACATTGCTGAATGTGCTGAGGAGAAAAAGGACTGATGTTACAGTTGGTGCAAATTGAGAAACTTCTTTTGCCACCCTCAAAATTCATACACCTCAGGTGAACAGTCGAAAATCGTGAGAATGCCGTCTGATATGATCTGGAACCCATGAATGATATGGCGGATCTAGGAGAGGGGAGTCTTTGAAAGTACCATGGTTGTACAGGAGGGACTTCCCAAGTTCTACATATTAATTCTTTAGCCCTGGAGTAGATCTCAGTCGACGTATGGACCATGTGGTCTTCCGGATCTACAGGATTGCTTGTAGCCGCCTTCGCAAGGTCATCCGCTACTTTTTCCCATGAGAAGGGACCCACTGTAGTTGGATGGGGTGCCTATCTGAAAGCTGTTGAAAAAGGTGTAGGATACTCCTGCTGGTGCTGTCGCCGATTAATGGCTAACTCAAAAAATGTTGGATGGAGGATCGACTGTCTGTCAGGATCCAAATTTCAGAAAAATATTGATTTCTTATGTTGTTAACTAATGAAAGACTACACATGATAGCTATTAGCTCCGTTCTAAAGACAGACGCGTGGTCAGCGTTTCTTCTCTGAAATTTGATGACGAACATATTTTCGCCATAAATGTTCATAAATGTACTAAAAATAGGGTATTTGATCTTGTCAAAACTACAAAGGGCACCGAAAATTGTGAATTATATTGAACAATTTCCAAGAATTCAAAATTTTTTTATCCTTCTCTATTCTTCAGCCTTTTGAAAATATCCATGTTTTAAGTAAAAAACAATTCAAGCAAGTAAGTGCATGAATTTTTGTTGTTGTTTTGTTTCTACTCTGATTGCGGATTCGTATTTAAACATTGCAGACCAAGTCCAACCACCCAGAGCTGGTATCACATTTTGGTGCGGCACCATATATAAAGTATTAAAACCTTGCATATGGATAAAATGAACGTATTATCAGCAAAATATAATTACAAATATTTTTATTAGTGAATTTATTCTTTTCTCATTGTTTACATTACATACAGTTTTTGTTAATCAACAATTTTTACAAAAGACACATTCAGTATTAGAAAGAAATGATGATAAATTAGCTGATACAAAAGCTGATAAATTAGTTAATAAATTGCATAACCGAAGGCAAAATCCTAATGATTTATATTTAAATAATTTATTACAGAATACCGATATAAAGACTAAAAAAATTGTACATTGGTAAAATTTACAATAGTAACAATCATTGAAAAAATGAGTGTGTTTTTATATTCATGTCGCAATATAAAGCTACAAGACAGTTACTGGTGACTTAGTCAAAGGACGACGGAGACAACTAAACTGGTACCCTTCTCCGAATATCCACACCATGCCAACGGGAGGACTTTTAGTCTCGTTAGATTTAAAGTGTATCAGTCCTGTACATGATGGATCTAGGGTCGAACTCATGACATGCCAACCACGAGTTAGAGAAAATTACCACTGTTTTACTACGGCCTTCAATTATGGAACAAATAATATACTATGAAATTGTTTTACAGTAGAGCGTTATTTATCCGAATTAATTGGGACCGGACTCCGTTTGGATACGCGATTGTTCAGATAACCGAAAACCGAATACGATCCATGCAGTATATGAAACCGGACACTATGCATATATTGAAAATCATCACATGCGGGAAACTTTTTCTTGAAGAAAAAGCAAAATAGGTGCAAAACGTTGAAATTTTACCTTTATTGTGGAAAATAATCACTTATATTTCATTGTACCATTGTACAACTTCGTTTTTTCGCTGCAATGTCTCTGATTCTCTTGAGCAGCAGTAGTTGAGTAGGACAGCACTTTGATTGTTGTACGTACCACTCCATAGCTGTCTCCAACGCAGAAAACGCATCAACATTTGATGAACCCTTGCTACTTTCGTTGTCGTTGTTGTTTTTGTCTTCATCCGTTTCCTCATTGACAGGGTCGGATCCTTCTTGCACGGAAGTCACAATCTCGTTATCACTTAGCATTTGAAATCCACAGTCTTCCGCATCACATGCCCTCCCGGTTTCTACATCTTCTTCTTCGCATTTTTGAAATCCTTAATTTAAAATGGTTTTTAGGCTTTTTTATGTCAGAAATTTTTTCCAATATCATAAAATTGTGTTTGAGGGTTCAGTATTTCGTCTCTATGTTTAGCAGTTCAAAAGCCTCAACAAAAGAGCAGGTGGTATATACCCCCCTCTTGGAAACAAACTGACCTATTATTCCACGCAAATGTTTACCAAATCACACAACTGAAATTCCCCAAATATCCCTGACCTTGGGTTTTAACGTCACTTTCTGGCCCCACGCGAAATAACTGTTCAGCATGGTACTGTTCGAAGACATATTTTTATACAGTACATGTAGTTGACAAAAAAAAACTGGTCCGGATATTGGACACTCCGGATAATAAACGTTCGGATCAACGACGTTCTACTGTATTCTGCAATAGTATGTTGTTGTTTCTAATGTCACAATATCTGACGTAGTCAGATTCAGGCTCACGAAATTCATCACGGGAAAGGGCTTGTTGTACGCGTGTCCTTATCCGTATCTTTGATCACCATATAGGTGACTGTGCGCTTTGGCTCGGTTCCACCCTAATTTTGAAGGAGATCACCCTGGAGGTGGTCAAGGTCCTACCACCTCTTTTCCCCTTTCACCAATCTCACGAGGGGACTTACGGCTCGACGGCTATTTAGAGTACCCCATGCCACCAAGACACTATACATTTACATACATACATACATGCTTTCTCCGGGATGGATTCGAGTCCAGATCCTACGGCGCAGCCGTCAGCGTCACTAATCACTACACCGGACGGGGGGATAGTATGAATCATAATTAGAGAAGAAAGCGTAATATTTTCATCGAAGTGCTGATTGAACTTTTTATTAAATTTATAATTCCTATGTTTACACTTATGAAAATATTTTGCGCATTTAATCCTATATTACTTTCGTATAAGCTATTTGTTACTTTCCGTAGAAATTAATTATTTCCGACGGAGACAACATGACGTATTCAATATTTTTTTGATTGAAGAGTTCACTTACTTCTAATCTGAGCTTTTTCTCAAGGCTCTTTTAGCAATTTAAAATAAATTTTATTCGGGAAATTTTTAGACAGTCATTTTCCATTAAAAATGGATTTTTATGGAATGGAGAATATGCCTTCAAATAAGTTTTTATCTACTTTTAATTCCCCTATTTCTTTCTAATTCTATCTGAAGAGGAGGTAAAAAAAAAAGATTTAGTTTTGCTGAGTTGCCTTTCTTCCAAAATCCGTCGCTCGAAGGACAATACTAACTTTATGAAGCACTTGACCAGTCATTCCTTTTCCTTTTGCGACGTAAGAAACGGTTAAAATTTTTTATTACCTTATGAGTTTTGATGATTTCTGCAAAGCCGGAAAAGCCTTATAGCCAGTTTCTTTGCGAAAAAGGTAATAAACAGAAAATTGAAAGACGCTAGATTAAATAAGTTTATCCTAAACAAAGTTTTCTGAGAAGTATTTCTCGAAGCGTTAAGTGCCAAAGCGAAAGTCAAGAACTCGAAAAATGGCTAGAACTTAAATTCCGAACGTCTGTCGTAAATGGAGTTAGAAATTTTCCCGTTGCCGAGTTTATGATCTACTTCCACCATCTTTATTCGCGACGAAATAAAAATTCAGAAGCCTTAATCAACACTAATCCAACGGTACTTTAACGACATCGCCATCAAAACTGTCCATGCTTGCAAGTTGAAATTTTCGGGAATCGTTTAAAATGAAGGCATAAATGCCCCAGCATCGCGATGTTTCAACTTCCATTGCAACATCCAACTTTTATAGATCCATTTTTTTATGTTTTTTATTACTTCCGTGACTTGATTTTTTGGGATTGGAGTTTTCTTTTTTCTGTGAACGTAATATTTGTTCTTGTAATTTACAGTTTCTCCTTTTGATTGTTTTTCAAATCTTGTTAAATGTATTTCTTCAGCTGGAAGATGAAGGCGCAATGTTTCAGTTTGTATTGGAATTTTTTTATTCTTTGTTTTCGACATTTGAAAGGAAATATCAGTTTGCAGTTTAATACAAAATATATCTATTTGATATATGATCACATAACACTTTAAGTTACCAGAGTTATGTTAAAGTAATTGTTAAAAAAAAAACATTATTTTAGTTTTTGAGAAATTTATACATACTTGATACAAAAGGGGCAATATGTGTTACAGGCAATGGTTCCAGAGGCACACTGAGGGAAACATAATTTAACATTTTGGTAAAAGAAATTATAGTACTTATTTTAACTGAACTTCTAGATTAAATAAATATACGATGATTTATTGAAAAATCAATTTTTGCATTTTTAAAATAAATATAAGTTGATTTGTAAATAACTCTCACCCGAATTCACTTTTTATTATTCCCAAGAAGCTATTGTTCTAGATTATTTTTCAAATGCCTGCTTCTACCACTAATGCACTTGATTTTGAAAAAAAAATGAAACATATGATTCATTTTATGCTTAGTAAAATTACAAAGAATAAGCCTTTTTTCCCCAAACATAGATGTATTATAGTAATTTATTGGTGTTTAAGAATTCAAGAAAGAATTCAAAATATAATCCAACTATTGAGAATATTATTACAGTTGTAAGACTGTCATGTTTATTTCAAGAAATTCTTTTGGTCAATTAAATTTATTCCAGGAAAAATGTTGGGTCAAACGATATTTCCATTTAAAAGTTTTAGACAAGACAACGGTCATAGCAGAAATTATTAGTCGAGATTCATCAATATAGTAACTTTACAGCGGAAACATAACCGTAGTGCGTTCTCAAGTATAATCAAAGAAGCAAAAATGAACTCGCTCACTTCATGTAGGAAATATATTGTTTACTATCATTAAAATTTGACTACACTTTTCAAATTTTGAAACAAACACTTATATATTTCCTTTGGTGGCTAAAACTCTTCTTTGCAAATTTTCTATGTAAATTTCCCCGCCTTAAATTGCTGTGTGTTCTAGCGTGTGCATCTAGCAACAGTTGAAATGGAGTTCTGCATCTGGCAACATGATACCTTGAAGTAAGAAAACACCGAAGGTAAACAAAGACAAAGAAGATGAGAAGAGCGAGATGGAAAAAAAGAACAAAGAAAGATGTCTGTATGACGAACTGAATTTTATATTATACTTTTGAGGAATGGTACCTGAAAAGTGAAATTGCAAAATCAAGAAATAATGCGCGTAGTGTCATGCAAATTTCGGGAGTAGTAGTGAGGTGGATATGCATATGATTAAAAAATAGATAAACAAAAAATAATAGACATATTTATTCATATCAAATGTTCCCACCTCGGACAGCTATATAGGCCTCAATCCGGTGAGGAATTCCATTAATTAGTCCATTGACGGTTGCATGTGGTAACCATTATCAAGCCACATTCACTGTTGTGCGCAAATCATCCCAGGTTTGCTCTAGTGTTCCTAGGCTCAAATCACGTCCAATGAGATCCCGCAAATGTTCGATGGGATTCAGATCTGGATCGTTTACCACCAGAAAAGGATGTGAAACCCAGATAGGCTATTAAAAGTTCACCGTATGGAATACAACCTGGCATTGTCTTGCTCGAATACCACGTTGGGTGCACCCTGAAACAATAGGTCCGATGTCAAACAAGCCGTCAATATGCACCAGAAGCATCCTGGGATCTAACATTATGCCCCCCAAAACATGATGTTTGGTGTAGGACCGCTAGGCGAAATGGGTTGATTCGTAGCGTTCTCAGGGTCGCCACCATACTCGTCACGTTGACAGCCGTCATTCTACCTCAGACCGAAAGGAGATTCATTCGTGAACAATACCCAGTGCTATTCGAAGGTCTAGGAATGATCATGATGACACTATGTCAATTGTCTTGCCCTGCTTTGAGAGGCCAACAATACCCTTTTCTCTGGTATCTATGCACGTAACTGTTTTTCATACAATCTGTTAAGTGTGGTTTGGAAGGACACAGATCCATGTGCTAATGGAGACAACTGGAGCTAGTTGTCACGTGCCTTCTAGAAAGAGTCTCGAATTATCTACTGGTGAATTTTCTGGTCTGTGCGCTCTGATATGCACCTGTGTCAGCCACTTCTACCTCGGCGTGCTCGTAAAGTTTCCTGAATCCTTAGCGTAACGAAACGTTGGATGTTACTCACATTGTGCCCAACACGATTTGGTATTATTTTGCACAGACAAAAACCCCTAATTGGGTTTGCTGAGGTCCCGTTCCTCGGTCGTTAATTAATGGTATTGAACTCGTCGACGTCTGAGAGGCATTTTCGACCCTTCTTCCAAAGGCGCAAATACTACGATAAGCCTCAAATTCTGTTAATGAGAAGCGAATGTTGCTGACCTTTATAGCCCGACTACGAGTATCCCGTGATCAGATGCGTGCACAAGCTTAGTTACTTGCAAATCCATCACACCACTTTTGCTCCTGAAGTTTACATGCATTATTTCTTGGTGTTAATATCTCATTTTTGAGGAGTGTATATACGTTGTGCTGTATTCCTTAACGAATAATTTTTATAAAAGTATTTGAAACAAAATTATGCAGGTCTTTTTCATTCAATAATGGAATAACAGTACAGTTAATTCTACGATAAGAATAGAACCCAATGTTGCAGTTATACTAGTACACATTACAGTTATCTTGGCAACGGTATGGAATAAATATCGAAAAAATAAAACACGGTATTTTTTAGTTTTCATTTTACAGGAAAATTTTATTTTACATTTACTAATGTTACACAAATTCAGTAAAGTGGCTTAACACGTTTTTAGCAATGATTCCACTTCAACAATGAAAACAAAGCATCATAAGATAAGACGATGATTATTTAAATTCTCTTATAGATTAAAAAAAATCATAGTATGATTTACGCAGGGCTGATTTTCCATTTTTCTCTGAGATATAAAGTTATCCAAATACTAAACATGATTATATTTTCTTTGTAAAGCTAGTTTCTGAACTTTAATTCCCTATTTTTTTCTGGCGGACTAAGCCAAATATATTATAAACACATTCGATGTTTACATAAAGCTGGTTATGATAAAATATCAAAGCAGCAAAGCCTAGAACAAAAATCAGAATTACAATATAAAAAGATATAGCTATTAAAATAAGCTATACATGATATTAAAAATGCAACAACAAGAATGAAGTAGCCAGAAAGTGAGGAAACTCGGCAGCCAGCGATAATAAAAAAAAATATGTTAATTTAAAATGATACTCGTTGCACATAGTGAGGAAAATGTCCACTAAATAGGCTACAAGACCACCACGTAGGGCGATGCAGAATGAGACACATCTAGATAATTTGCGAATGAAAGTACGGAGGGCATGCAAATTTGGGGATAGACGCATTTCATCGAGTAATCACGAAAAGCACAGCTCTTAGACACACGTTGAGTAGAAAATGAGGGAGGGATTCTGAAAAGTGGTCACTATTTATGTCGTTATTTCAGAAAGGAAAATCCTTTTAGAATTTTTATTATCCTCAGAAGACACGTGTCATGGGAAACAATGCAAGATTGCCAACTACAGATAACTTCCCAACGAATAATTTTGCGAAGCCAATGGTGGTTGGACTGAAAAGCACATGTTGATCCATACGTCAAATCTCAGTCTATATCCACCTAAATGTATCTATAGTTCACTAAGTAGTGAAGTTGCTTGGAACAATGAAACTAGCTGGTTTGTGATGTGCCGGTGTGGCCAGAACGACGACAGCATGCCTTGTTCATCGACAAGCAGTAGAGACTTCGCAAATCCCATCTGCTCCCACTTTGCAGCGTGTACAGGCCACACTACGAGAAAAGGTATTTGTTGACGGATTGCTAATGACCTTGTAACGTCATGAGTAGCTAACCATCAATAAAATGTCACAGCCTAATTTGAAAATAAAATGATTGTTTATTTGCTAAACAATTTGTTAGTGTAGCAATAGATTGCAGTTCATACGCCAAGCCGGGGCAGTCAGTCTACTACATCACTAATTCTCCAACGCCACCAGCGTTCATCGTCTTTCCTTCCTTTCCACTCCAAACTTGGACCAAGTCCCTTGCGTTCTCCTTAAGTTATCTCCATCCAGGGCTCCGTTCCAACCTCGGCTCTCCTCTCAAGTTCTCTCAATCCAGGGCAGGGCTTTTTCCTCCCTCGTATCCTGAAAAAAAACCTTTTTAAACACCAAGGGCGGGTCCACAACACGCCCCTCGTAACTTCTCATTGGTCGGCCACCACTCTCTCGGCCCAGCTAGTCCTATTTGTCCGTAACATACAAATACACACCCGGGGCCGTCTTGACAAAGGCGAAATAATTCCTTGTCCATCACACCACCTGTTTCTATTCTCCCATTGTCTCGACACCAGAAAAGACGACATGATTCTTCGAATACAGGCTTCGACTATTGTCAATGGGTGCCGGTTCTCTTTTCACCATTGTGATGGCCAGTCTGGATATCCGCGATCATTTCCGAGTTCAAACAATAAACAATGGCCCCATGGCCACGTGCACTGGTCATTTAACAGCTAATTGAAGCCATAAAACTTCCTGTGAATCGAAATGTGTAGGTTAACAACAATCGAAGACGTCGCACTTGTCATCCAACATCTGGTGGAGGTCACAAAAACCGTCGTGAATCGAAGGATGAGGGTTCACAACAATTGAAGACGTCACAACCTGCACTCGCTTTGTCCTTTGAGAAGTCTGTCATTGATTGAACATCATATATAATGAATCCATTTGAAGTGGTACCGAGTTAGAACAAAAGGGACGAAGAAATAGCAAAAGATGGTGTTCTCAAACAAGTCATGCTTCTCTTTGTTCAATAATGGTTACCTTGTACAAGTGTAGCGACAGGTACAATTCGGTCACGTGTCAGGAAGGCCCTACCGCACGACAGCTTCTTGGCATCATGGTTTGGAAAGCCATTGATTAAGTTAGCAGATCACCATTGGTACTACGATGACCCAACTATTGGTGGATTATGAGCTGCAGCCGGTGATTCTTTTGAATGTACCCAATGAATGCTTTTTAGCAGCAGAATAACGCCTGGTCACACACTGCATGCAATAATACATTTTGAACGCATCGATACTGAGCCAACATGGTATGAAATATGAGCCAGTGCTTCTCTGGCCACTATTATTCTTTAATCTCTCACCAATCAAATGCACATTATTAGGAATTCGATGTCGCTTGAATAGCCAATGCGTTCAAAAAGAGAATTGTGTTAAAAGGTTGTCAGAATATAGAGAGACATCTCTCGGGCAACCTTCTGCCCTCCCATTCACTTTGTACCAAGACATGTTACGCTGTGCATCCTACCGCCGATCCACAGTGAGCAACAACATACTGAGTCCTCACTCTGCATTACGATTATCACACAAGACAAAAAAAAATTATTTCTTATCCATCACTGTCTATCACCGTCTGTCGAGTTTCTTCAGTTTCTCGCTACTCATTGTTGAATTTGCATTTCTAATTTCACATAGCGTATAAGTGAAATTAGAAGTTAGTTGTGTATATTTGCTGATTGTGTGTAAATGCAAAATTATAGCTGGAAAACATATTTTTCCTTTCTCGATAAAAATCATTTTGTAAAGTGATGTATTTATAATTTATTCCGTAAAATACTCCAATCTAGGAGAAATATATTCTGATTAAAAATCTCACATGCTTCTATTTTTTCAACAAGTTCCCGCATAAAACCCCCATAATAACCAAGATCCAATAATAACGATTTAGATTCCCAAATAACAAAAATGCAACTCAAAAATTTATTTAGGTGGCTCAAAAATTATTTTCTAGCACATTGCGAAGCTATTAAAATACGATTTTATATAAAGTTCAAAGAAAGCGCTATTAGTTATACAAATAGACATTTGCAATTTTTAATAAATGCTATCGAAATAGATATTTAAGTTGAATGAGCAATAAACATTTCAGTTAAATACTAAAAATCTTTATAGTTATTCTACGAATAAAATAATCAACGCAAACTCGACGAGTTCACTTAATGTGCAGAGAGTAATTTTTGTGTGTGTGTAACCACAATTTTCAATAAAGAAAGCGGGATATATGTATACCAACAAAAATGTTAACATTGCTATTTGCTTGAAACATTGCACAGTTTATTTCATCATCTTATAGAACATTTTAATTTTATTAAAAAATATATACTTATAGAACATTAATTTTATTAAAGAGAAATATATATACTTATAGAACATTTTAATTTTATTAAAGAGAAATATATATACTTATAGAACATTTTAATTTTATTAAAGAGAAATATATAATTCAAAGCTTTAGTCATATAGAATGTTTCGAGATAGGTTATGTTTGTATAATTTGCCTCTATGCACAATCCATGTTTCTTAAATTTGTGGAATATTAAGTAATTAATTTTAATTATTGAGAAATAAATAACAAGGAAAGAAACTCAATTTTGTCAGTGTGAAATTAAATTAAATTTATTATTATAAAAGTATTTTAAAAAAGAATAAATGTAGTAAAATTCAAAATACTAATATTGGTTTAAATACATCTCGATTGTATACTCTTCATTTTATCAGTTAATTGACGTTCTTTTCCCTTTCTCCAAATACTTAGATAAAAACATTTTGCTCTTGTAGTAAATTTATATAAATCGCAAAATCTATTTAAATCTATAATGCACATTCTTATCGACTATGTACAAGATAAAATATTTCCAAAATCGTATTATCCCTCATAAGCATATTTCTTGTTTTTTTAAAACAAAACAGAACTTAAATCATCTAAAAAAGCCATCAGTTGGTGTGTTATGTATTTAAAATTTAGAAAAAATATCAATTAATTTTTGGAAAATATTTTATTATTTATAACTTTTAATGCCTTTTAGTATAAATTAGAATCATATTCAAAACTATTTTTAAAAAAATTAATAAAATAAAAGCAACATGAAATTAAGGTTGAGTTTTAAGAGGCTTGTGATACCTCAAAAATGACCGAAGTATCATTTTTTTTATTCTTACTTAATCTTACTCTTTGCATTATTAGCTTGCGATTGATATATCACTTTTGCAAGTCGAAAAGTTAGAAGTTGGATAAAGCTTCATTTGAAAAAAGTAAATTACCAAATTAGACAATTCGACCACGCACCCTTTTTAGAAAAAGAACATTAAAAAAACATTTTTATAAAAAAAACCTTTTTTAAATGGAGAAATAATAACTATAGAAAAGAAAATGTAATATATAAAGCAGGATAATTACCAAGACATTACAATAATGTAATTTTCTTTTTCCTTTTGGAATATGTGCATGTAAAATTTTTGAATTAAGGCATTTTATATTAATAATTTCATAATATCAGTTCTTATTCCACATATGTTTTTCATACAAACATAATACTTCAATATTATGTGAAGAAAAAAACTAAAATTTCTGTCATAACAGAGAAAAAAATTAACATTTTTCTTGAATTTTCTTGTGTAATTAATACTTTCTAAATATTGATCATTTGTAAAATTGTAAGGGTTAAAAAATACGAAAATACAATTATTTGAAAGAAAAATATATAATTAATATCTGACAGAGGTGTTTAAGATTATTTAAGCTTACAATGAGTTTTCTCAGAATTGTAAACTTTAAAGTGGTTTATCTCAATTTGTGTTTTTTCGATACATTAGTGCATTCAAAGGGCTACTCCTTCCACAAGTGTTTACCAATCACTTCCATTTTTTCTTGTGTGGGATATATAAATCCTGTAACAAAACTAGATGCCATTTTGCTGTAAAATGAATACTTTTTTGAAGAAATTTAAATTGTAGTAGACATTGGTTTTCGATGAATTTTAGCATGCACATTATCAACATTTTATTTTTTTTCACCAAAACTAATTAAGTTTTTGTAAAATCGATCCCTAAAGGTGCTTAGAACATCATTAAAAATATTAGAAAAATAAGTCAGGTAAAAAATTAATAATTACAGAAGGAGTAAAATTTTAAAATTTTCCAAATTTTCTTCAAAAAATTAAAAAATTTTAAATTGTGCAATAAATATGTGAAAAATTTCAACTCGTTTCCTTTACTTGTATAGAAACATTATAGGAAATGCTAAAATATAATTTTTAAATACATAAATAAATAAAAAAATGTTCAAATGGTGCCGAGTCTCCTTGATTTGTTTTCAATCAATACGTACAATATAGAATTCTTGAAATCGATAGAATTAATCAAATCTTATCCTAGTACAAAAAAAAAGCATTTTTTTCAATAGCCAGGAACAAAAAGTTGAATGTGATTCAGTTTATGTATCCATTACTTTTCCATAACGTGAATCTATTTCATTCCAAAAGATCTAATTTTTTTTTAATTAGAATTTTTTCGGGATATAGCCATAAAGCCAACAAAAAAGTTAATGTAGTTTCGCCGCAAACTATTGTCGTTAATTTTATCTGATCACATAAAAATGATAGAAGGGGTCTCGGGATTATGGAAATTAATGGTGAAGAACGATCAGCTGATCTGATAACGACACAATTTGTCAACAGGACTCGCATTAGTCTCTCGCCTATCGCAGAATAATGTTTCTTTTTATCTCTTACAAGAATCTGTGAAGAAGTGTTGCATGGCTTAAGAAATACAGCATGGAATGAAATAAAAAAATAGCTATCTTTCTGTACTATTATTACATATTATTATAATCCGAATTTTTCTTCTGTCTCACGTAATAAAAAACGTAATAATAATATTTTACTGAAAAGGAAAAGACTTCCATAGTTAAATCAGAAGTCAGACGATAATACAGAATTGAGAATACTTGTTGCCAATACTACAGTCTAAATATTTAGGGCCGAGTTTCTCAAACTGTGGGGCGCACCCTCCTAGGGGAGCGTGATAACTTCACGAGGGACGTGCGAGCATATTAAAAAACCAAAAACAAAAGATTATTTTTTTAAAAAAATTTATTTACTGAAAGTAAACAAACAGAATACATTCTGGCATAATAAAAAATAAAATACACATCTACACTGGTATAATACGCTTATAAATGTATTTTACCGCACAATGTATTTTATAGTTAATTTAACTATACAAAATTAAGAAAACAATAATAATTACCAATGACCCCATGGGCTTGTCTTATATAAATTTATATACAAACATTAACACTTTTCTAGATAATTTGTACGGATTAGAGTTATTCATTTCATTCCTTTAAGGAACAGGGACATCATATACTTTCAAATAATCGATTTTTCAATTTTAGTTCTAAAAAATATTGCTTATTTTTCTGAATCTAAAAATGTATAATACTTATATGTTTGTTGATAAAATAGCCCTAAAATATGAAAAATAAAAATGTAAATAAATGACCACGCCCCTTTGAACTTTAAATATGTTTTATCTATATTAACTTTTGATTGTTTTTTTCGTTTGAATGTTAACCCCGCTACTTTTTAGCCACGCTTGTGCATGAGCTATTGTTCCAAGCTGTGTGACAAAATTTCTTACTTTAAATTTCGGTTTATGGCAATGTTTTGAACCGAGTTCGTCTATTCCGAAGTTTCTTGTGGCATACAACTACTTAATTTTACATTAATTTTCGTAAGAAATATTTATTTTTTACTTATAATTATTAATATTCATAAGATTTTAAAAGTATCTTAACTTTTTAAACGAGTAATTATGCCAAGAATAAAAAAAAAAATCGGCAGAAGGAAGTATAGTAGCAATCAACATAAAAAAGTCTAAATCGACTGAAGAATTGCTTTTGAATTCCGTGGAAAGTGCTTCTAGGAGAAAAATTAAAATACCGGATTTACTACAAGAACAAGATTCTCAAAATGTAAACATAATCGTTGAACTGGATTTATTATCTTCCCTTATGAAAAATCTCTTATGTTGTAAATATTGCTGTTCTTCAGAGAAAATTGAGCTGAGAGAAGATTTAAAAAGTCGTAGAGGTTTAGCTGTGAGTTTGGAAATAATTTGTCACAACTGTGGAGAATCGACGAGCACACAATGTCATCAAAAATATAAAATAAATGTTATGATGTTAATCTAAAATTGACATATGGAATGAGAGCTATTGGAAAAGGTGGAGCTGCTGCTCGAATATTCTGTGGGCTCATGAATTTGCCTCCACCACCTGCAAAGTTTGAAAGCCATAATTCTTTGTTTTTAAATGTTTTAAAAACAATTAGTGAAGACTCGATGAATGCAGCTGTTCACGAAGAAGTCATAGCGAATGATAATAATTCAAATATATCTGTGGCTGTGGATGGCGCATGGCGTAAAAGAGGCTATTCTTCATTAAATGGAGTTGTATGTGCTACGTCTGTTGAGAACGGAAAGGTTATCGACTTTGAAGCTCTCACAAAATATTGTTCTTCATGTAAGGGTAAAAAAACCATGTGAAAATTGTGCTAAAAATTACGAAGGATTCAGTGGGGGAATGGAATGTCGGGGGTATTAAGTATATTTCAGCGATCTGAAACATCACGAAAAGCATGTTATACGCAGTATCTTGGTGATGGGGACTCAAAAGGATTTCTTACTATAAAAGAAGCAAAAGTATATGGCGACACAGAAGTTGAAAAATTATAATGTGTTGGCCATTTGCAAAAGCGTATGGGCACAAGGCTGAGAAACATTCTAAAAATGAGCAAAGGCATTAAGTTATCAGATGGGAAAAATATTTCGGGACGTGGACGGCTAACGCTTAAAGAAGTGGACTCAATCCAACATTATTATGGGCTAGCAATCCGTAAAAATTTGTCATCTGTGGAGGACATGAAAAGAGCCATATGGGCTATTTATTTTCATAAACTAAGTACTGAGGATAATCCTCAACACGCTTTGTGTCCTCTTGGTGAGGATAGCTGGTGCGGTTATAACCGTAGCATTGTTACGGGGAATTTTATATTCACAAGCATTCTTTACCTGAGTCAATTTTATTGAAAGTGAAAAAGTGTTTCGGGATCTCACGGAGAAGGACTTATTGAAAAAGTGCCTTCATGGAAGAACACAAAATCCCAATGAAAGTTTTAACAAATGTATTTGGGAGCGAATTCCTAAAACAGTTTTTGTTGGCATTGAAACTTTGAAATTTGGAGTTATGGATGCTGTAATTTGTTTTAACGATGGATATGTAAGTAGGATAAAAGTCTTTGAAGCTCTGGGCATTAAACCAGGATACAACACAGAACGTGCCTTACTTATAATTGATAACAAACGAATTTTTGAGGCTGAACGTATAGTAAATAAAGTGTCATTGAAGCCAGAAATAAAAGAAGGTCTTTAAAAAGGAAAATGGATAAACAGAATTTAGATGAAGAAAATGAATACCAAGCAGGGAAATATTGATCAAATCTATAATGTAAGGAGAAATTTTTTTGTTAAGTTTTATTATATTTTTCCTCGAATGTTTAATATTTTAAATTTAGGTACACTTTAAAAAACTATTGTAGCATATTGTTTGAAACCTTTTATATATCTAAACAGGATACATGTGCATACAGTGAACAAAATATCTTTTAGTATGTGTCTAATTTTTTGAAAATTGATTTTATATGTAAAAAAAAGAAATTAAGATTTTCATAATTTTAAGGTTTTTATGATTATTTTTAAAAAATTATGCAATTATATATATAATTAGTTAAAAACAGATTCATTATGTTTAATATGTTACTTTATATATATTTGTAAATTTTTTTGTATATTCAAAGAATATTTTTGTAAGAAATGGTACCTATACATGAAAATATGTATTACAAGATCTCGAAAATTATGTTCATGTTAACTAAAACAAAAGGAAAAAAAACATATGAATTTAAAATTACTTTTGTAACTCTAGAAAATGGTTAAGGATTATTATTAGTCATATAAAAATAGGCAAGGAAATACTAATTAAGTGTATAATATGTGAAAATATTGTTTTTTTTAGTTTTTTCACTTTTTCTCAAAAGCATATTTTTTGCATTTAGGTACATATTTAAAAAACTATTGCACTGTATGATTCCTGATTTTTATACTTCTATACAAGATGCCTATGCATATAGTGAACCTAATTTTTTTTTCTATTAAAATAGTGCCTAATTTTTTAAAAATTGTTTTATGCATAAAAAAGCAGAAAATAAAAAATTTCAAATTTCAAAGTTTCATAATTTTTTTTTTTTTTTAAAGAAACTATACTAAAATTTTACTAAAAAAGAGTTTCACTGTATTTTATGTATTGTTTTATATATGTGTAAAAATATTTTGCATAAAAAAGGATACTTTTTAAAAATGGTACCTAAACATAAGTATATATTACGAGTTCTCAAAAATTATGTATTACTTAAATTAAGTAGTAAAAAAACTTTGGAGTAAAAAGTTATTTTTGTAGTTCTACAGAATAATTAAATTATCTTTATTATAGACATAAAAAATCTAAGCTCTATTCGAAATTTTAAATGATACATGTCTCATAAACAAAGGGTCTTAATTTTGGCATTTTACTCTTTCGAGCATGTCCTGGTTCCCTTAAATGCTGAATTAAAGTTACGTGAGTTCATTTTCCACATAAGCGCACGTATGCGATGTATTGGGGGGGGGGAGAAAAGGAATAAAAAGAAGCAAATCCTCTGAAATAAGTAAATCCTTCGCAAACACCATCGAGGTTCTTTTATTGCATTCCAAAGTCTTCGAAATGATTTTATGGACAACAGTGCACAGAAAATATCGCACTTCGGCAAGATGTATATATACATCCGGAACAATTGACGCTTTGGCTGAGCGATACGTTTATATACGCCAATGGCACTAAAGAGGTTAAAGTCGTATTGTAGCTTTAGTATCAAAGTGTAATATCGAATTGAATACATTGTTATTGTTTGGAGGGGCGGGAGGTGCGATGAAAATTATGATTGAATATTTTTTTTGAGACTCTAAATAGACTCCTTGTGTGCAGACAAATATAACACAAGGTTTACAAACGTAAGTCAATACACAAGACAATGGAGATTCATGTAGAAGTATATAGGCACAAATGGGAACCAAAAGGGGGGGAAATACAGAAACAACAAATACAGAATTAAAAACAAGAATGCTCACATGCAGACGGAGAAAATCAATAATAAAATTATACAATGAGGAAGATAGGAAAACATGAAAACAAAAAAAATGTTCAAAAAACAAAAACATAAAGCATACATACACATACAAATATATATACACACATATACGCATGTATATTCACGTACAGAAAATGTTAACAAACACACAAAATTTAGAATCTAATTAATACAGGAAAAAATGCTATTAATGAATGCACAAAAAAATGTAAAAGATGAATTTCCATCCACAAAAGCAGATAAAGGAGGAGGCCACACTATATTGTTCTTTTGTAGGCAATTCATGAGTGTACATCTTTCCGAAGAGAAATTAGTACAAGCAAGAATCAGATGCTTGGCATTTTGGATTGTGTCACTGGAGCAAGAACACTGATCAGTAGGCGACAAATTGAAGCGCTTTAAATATGCTTTAAAGTTGCCCAGTTAGAAACTGGGTATGTTTAAAATTAGGGTGAAAGTGCTTAGCCTTTAAACGGCTCTGAATAGAAGGAAAAAATTCCTTGGTGAGATGCACATTATTTGAAATTTTATACAAGTTATTCCACTCGGAAATAATCTTTTCTTTAAAAACTTTCTTATGATATGATTTTGGAATGCTCATAGGAACCAGATCGCTTAATTTTGTCGCTTCTTTTGCAAGCCAGTCAGCACGTTCATTGCCATAGGTTCCCGTATGACCTCGAACAAAAGAAAAGAAAACTTGTACTCCTCTGCTGGGTCGCAAATATTGAAACCTTGAGAAGCACTGAGTTAGGGAATATTAATTGATTTAAAAAAATACTTAAAAGAAATTCTACGAAGAAAGGAATACAAATTGAATTGAAGAGCAGTAACAAAAATAAGGAGTGGAATTTCTGTCCAACTAAATATGTAAAATTCTTAAAGAATTATCCCATTTTGTTTATATAAAATTAAATTAATTTTTCTTAATTTGCAAGAGATTTTTAAGAAAAGAATTGGAGTTTTTCATTTCAGTTTCTTTCTCATTAGAAAAAATGCCCCGAAATATTTATAAGTACTCTAATAAAACTATGCACTCATGTCAATTTTCAAAATGCTGTACATTAAAAAAATGCATTGCTTCAATAACATAAAATAATACTAATTTTTATATTTTTTAAACATTTTATCGACAACTTACTTTCATCCTGGCATGTTAACGAACGCGCGCGTGCACCTTTAAAAATAATAATAGTAAAATTAATGTGCTTATACTAAAAAAATATTACACTTGTAACACATAATTCCCATTTTGTGAATTTTGCTTAAAATATTATTTTCCACTTTATTTAATAAAACAAAGTAGTAACCTTAATCTTATGTCTTAATACATAAGTAAAAAATAATGGTATAATAATATTTAGTAATGACAAAAATTCCGTGATGTTATTCTTGAAAATGTTTAAATATGATACAGAGGCATGTCTAATGAAATTTTCTGGAAGTCCATAGAAATAATAAATTTTATACAACTGACGTTTACGTCATAATATATAAAGTCGACATCATTGTATTATGTCTTAAGAGAATAAACACAGCCACTTTTGGAGGTTTAAAATGAATCTTTGCAAAAATTTCCTTTATTATACTTCTGATAACCGCATAGAAAATGCATTTGAAATATTTTAATCTTTTCAATTCTCGTTAACCTCTCGGTTTTAAAATTTGTGTCGGTAGATAGTTATATATATATATATATCAGTCGGAAAAATAATTAAATGATATTTTGATAATAAGTAATACAATTTTCGTCCTAATTCTTTTTTACGCTTTATTTTGTAATCTTAAAATACTTCCAAGGAAAAATTCAGTGATTAATTACATTAATGGAAAACTGTTAGAATTGAACGACAGTTAAGCTTAAGGATTTTACCTTGCATAGCTTCCATTTATTCTGTGAATTAAAAACATTATTTTAATAATGAAAATATACATTCAACTATGTTTATTAAATAAGCATTGAAAGTTTTTCATTAAAATAAAAATATAGACGAATGGTATCTTTTTTTATTTTAAAAAAAATTTCAGTGAAGTATTTTAAAAATAATAATCGAATCTCTATTTTTCTGTTTTAAATAGACATGTGATATACATTGTTATTCATCAGAATTTTTTGTATTTATTTGACTTATTTCTGTAACAACAAAAAAGTTTAAAAAGTCATACACATATAATATTCTGAACTAAGCATTTTTTAAGAATTAAATTGGAAAAAAATGTGTAGTTAATTGAGAAACTAATTCTAATAAATACGAGTTATAAAGCTGCTTGAGTTATTGGTTCTCAACGGGTCATTAATTCAAGATGAATCTCGGGCTAGAACTTTTATAACTTGAGTAGACTCTGGATCAGCAGATTATTTAAATTTTATAATAAATAGTTAAAACACACACACTACTAAAATCAACGAATAATTGATTTATCTAAATATATAGTACATTTTTCGTGATACCCTAATAAATTTATGACGTACTAATGGAACAATGTAACGTTCAGGATAACTCGCCAAGTTAGCAATCGGGATTTTGTATGTGTCGTGCGCGCTGAATTGGTAACCGTATGCTTAGTTTCATATAATGTCACCAATACCGTTGCCACAATGTATTATTGCAATTTCTCGGAGAAAAATATCAAACAATTGCCAGAACTGGAGTCGTTACGAGAGAAGAAAAGCGTTGTCTCATACGAATTAACACAACCAATGGAACTAAATACTCAACATTCAGAGAAGCTGCAAGAGCTGCAGGTTTATCAAAATTTGAGGACTTAATTAATGTTGGACGATGCAGCTTCAGTAATGAATTTAACTGTAGAGCAGCGCCAAGAACGAATTTTGCAAAACTTAAATAAATACAACTATATAATACATGTACAGGAAGTTTTACAATTTGAGCAGCGAGTATGAAAAGTTGTACAATAGGGCTAGATCCGCCGTTAGAGAGAGAGAGGACAGAGGTATCCCCTCCTCCAAGTAAAACTTAAAATCAGAATATTACATAACTTTATTAAGGAAACTCGTTTACTGAATAAACAGGGATTGGCCACATTTTAGCTGTGGCGTGCCAAACCTATCAACTAATGTGATTCAGCGTGCCACGCAGCAGGACAGTTTTGAAACAATTAGGTATCTGCGATAATGCATACATAGTTAGAGAATAGATATCAAAAATATAGAATTACAAGTATATATATTATGTATTTTTAAACATATTTATTAAAATAAAAAGAATAAAATTAAAATATAAGTGTTTCCTTCATTATAGTTAAATAAAAATATAAATAAAAATTTTTAAAGTGAATCCACTGTCTAATTTCATGACTCAAAATTGGGTGCATAATGTGTAACTTTTCAATTTGACACGATTTTGGAGAATTCAGTTGTTAAACAATTTCCTTACAGACTCAAAATATTTTTCATATCAGGAAAGAATGTTTATTTTTGATATGTAGAACCAAAAAAACGGAAAGCAGAGTGCATTCAAACAATTAAATCGCTCCAGCAATGACATACAAAAATTTACAAACTAGCTGTAAATTTAACTTTAGAGTTATTTTTGAGATTTTTTCATAAATCTTTAAATGAGCATAGTTCTTAAGATGTGTGTCAAGAAGGTCCCTTACAAAATTTATCAACTTCCAACTACTCAAAAATTGACACATTTGTTGAGTAGTGCAAAGTGCCATTGAGAATTGTAGAGCGTACTACACGTGATGCGCGTACCGAAGGTTGCCGACCTCTGAATTGGTATCTAGCTTGGAAAGCTAAGTGCTAAAGATCTGAGTTTTCGTCTGGTTTTTATTTGCTGTTTTCAGTCACGGTTAGATTGTCTCTTTAAGAATATTGCATATTTTGATTAGAGCGCTACACACACACACTACTATTTAACAGTAAACTATTTTAAAAATTAATGACAATATTATAAATTAATACTACCATTTAACAAATACTGAGAAATATACTTAAACAGTTCAGTTCCTATTTAAGCAAGTACTTTGACAACAAACAAAGTCACATTGTCCACATGACGTTTTCTAACAGAACTTATATTAAAGAGATTATAGATTTTTTTAATGATAAAAATATTTATTCAGTTCATAGTTATGACTTTGAAGATCTTTTCAATTCTATTGATTTATATGATATTATTAAAGTAATTTTAGAAAACCACACTATGTATAATCTTAATATTAATTTTAACAAATTTAAAACTCTCATAGATTTTGTCTTAAAAGAAAATTATATCAGTTTTTTTTAATGGTTCTTTATATAAACAAGAGAAAGGACTCCCACAAGGGGGCCCAGCTAGTAATATTTTGGCTAATCTTTATTTACATTTTTATGAATATAGTTATGTTATTAATAATGACTACTACATTTTTAGGTATATTGATGATTTAATTATTTTTGGTAAAAATGATAATTTAAATCCTATTATTAATTTTTATCCGTCCTACTTAAACTTAGTTAAAATTAATAATAATCCAATCAAAACAAATTACCTAGATGTATCACTGTATATTAAGGATTTGAAACTACATACTAATATTTATGATAAAAGAGATGCCTTTAATTTTAATATCATCAAAGTTCCTTACTGGAATTCTAATTTATCAATATTTATATATAGAAATATTATTTTTAACTATATTTATCGCAATAAAGTATTAGTTAGCGATAAAGATAGTATTTTTTTAAATCTTAAAAAAAATTTTTAATCACTGTATTGAACATGGATACCCTGCTAATTTTCTTTGTAATTATATTTATAATGGTTTTTATGATACAATTTGTATGAATGTAATTATTTACTGTTATTATGTTTTGTAATGTTTTTTTTTAAATTTAGACAATATCTAATTTATCCTACAATTATTAAATAGATGGCGCCATATGCTTTTTTAAAAAAATTCTTGATATATATATTTTTCTGAGTTTCTTTATATTTTACGCTAATTTTATGATTTTTATTTTTATGATTTTATTATCGTATATCGTATCGCAATTAATCGTTTCTTATATCGTATCGCATTTAACTTTATGCGGTTCTGCTCTCCCTATTTGGCGGGAATACGATACTGCACTCTTGGCCATCGTTATAAATCCGTTTTAGTAGGTTATATTTATGTTCATATGTTCTTTAGTTTTATGATTTAATATTTAAATTCTACACATATATAACTCTTTCCTTTCCTCTTGGTACATAGTATAACAAATTACAGGTAGGTTGGCGCCGCAAAACTTGTTTAAACCTGCAATCCTGGTTCCTAAGGCCAGGAATTTGTCTTTATACTATGTGCCTCCTTCCTACTTTTAGTTATCTTAGGTATATAACTATATGATTATTTTTATATTTTTGTTTATATATATATGTATATGTATATGTGTGTATAAATTTATATATATGTGTATGTATATGTATATGATTATATATTGAAAAAATTCTTTTATATTGATTTTATATATATATATATATATATATATATATATATATATATATATAAACAGTGGCGCACACAAGGTCCTGGGGGTCTGGACCCCCCCTCAAAGCCCTTGATTTTTTTCCGATTAATTATAATTCTAAGTTTATAGTACGCAAAATTTAATAAAGGATTTGTTATTAATGATTAATTTTTTAATTATTGCTAATTATTTGTTCAATAATTAGTTTTTTACTGTGTTTTTTCCCAAAATCGACAAAATCAAAAGGAGCATGATACAAGACAGGTGAACTTTTGATCCCAGACGCCCCCCTCCCCCACCCTTAAAAATTTCTGTGTGCGCAACTGTATATATATATATATATATATATATATATATATATATATATATATATATATATATATGTATGTATGTATATAGTATAATACAAGAAAAGTGAAGAATAACTAGAACCCACAGTACTAAAGAAGTAAGAAATTGGAATTCAGCAAACACAACAAAAGTAGATACAAAAAGTCATAGGACTAAACTGGAGACCTATTATGATTTCTAAAGCTGACGCTGAATTAGACCAGCGAATTAGGGTTAGCAATGCTCTATGGATCCACCTTCCCCGTACAGCAGAAATTTTCGGCATAATAGGGGGAAAAAACCCGTTGAAAAGTATATATGTATATAAAACATGCTTCTAAACTAATACTATTTAAGATTTTTCTTCTTAATAGTATATTCCTTATTGAAGAATTTTTGTGGTTCATGTATTTAGTTTGTGAGATTCTTTTGTACATTTCGGTTTTTAAATCTACATTTAATAAAATATTGATATTACTAAACGCATTAAAAGTTGTGTCTTTTGAGAGCAGAGCGAATGTCATCTATTATTATACTAGACAACATGTCCCATGGACGATGACTCCATTTCCCGACGAACACAGACTGCCAGTCCACCAGAGTAATTAGCAAAATTATGGAATGGAAATGAACCTTCCCCTTCATTACCGGGGTGTGAGAATGCTTGCCACTCCTTTTCCACTCAATTTCATCCCGAATCCAGAGAATTGTTGGCTTACGAACAGTTACCCGGGGTGTTTCTTCATCGGAAAACGAAACCGTCTGCAATCCCCCTCGGAGACGCACTCTTCCCCTTCATGAAAAGAACTCTGCTTCCCCCTCACCCTTTCGTTGCCCTGGAGGCACCCCTTGCCTAATGGACCCGCAAAACTTTCTCAACTGCTTTTAGGTCCCCCGTGACAAAGCTATCACTAATATGATTGCTCTTAAATGGGGCTGAAATACGACGGTCTAATTGAATGACTGTTAAATATGGAAGAAAAATTGAACCGAATTTGCTTGTTTATTCTGGGGATTGCGACAACCATCTATGCACGAGTCTCTTCTAGATGAGTATGTATTTTTAGAGTAATTCTTCAGCCATTAGATTTGTTTTACCCCATGGATTTTTACTTCTGTTGACTGACTTCTGTGACGGTTTGCCTAAAATATATGCATTGAAACAATACAATCAGAAGATAGTATTATTTTTTAAAATTTTTATTTCTTTTTTAATAATATAAAAAGACAATATAGTATACTCATACTAAATATAAAATTATTATGAATTTCAATGAAATAACTTTATATGTTTAGGTCTCACCTATTGGATTCTAATATTATGAAAATAAGTTTTCAATTTGCTAAATGAATATAAAACTAAGCAATGGAAAATCTTACAACAAACATTTTTAGTGATTTGCTAATCGCCACTTACATATCTAAAATAGAATGTTAAATGCTAATATTACAAGACTATATTCCATCCAGTGCTAACATATGCCTAAAAAACACGAAATATAAAATAAATTTTGCAAAGTGCAACTAAGCAATTTTTTTAAGTTTAAATATTTCCCTTTCTGTTGTTGTTGTGGCTAATGCCACCTGTCTGACGTAGTCGGAACAAGGCCCACGAAATTCATCGTGGCAAGGGAATAGAAGTACGCCTGTCGTGTTGGCCTAGACCTTGAGCACCATACAGATGACAGTACGAATGAGCTCGGCGAAATTCCCCGAAGGGACGATAGATGGCGACACCACCTATCTCCACCTCCACAATTTTGCCATGGGACTGGAGGGGAGGGAAATATTCTCCAGTCATCTGCACTCGTGACCAGCCCACAAGACTTTCGGACCCATAGATTTAATGAGCACGTACTCTGTGTGTACTCGGAGATAATTTAGAGGCCTCGGGCATCGAACCCAGGCCTTCCGGTCAGGGGAGTCCGATGCTCTAACCACCAGGCTACCCACGGCCCTAACAACTTTCTAAGTACTATTTGTAGTAAAGATAGCTATACAAAGATTGACAGCGAGAACAGAGAATATTTTTCTTTACAGAGAACAATTTTTTGTATCTAGAATATAAGTACTTGATGCTGCAAGCTCTTACAATTGATTCAGATATCTTATCAAAAATAATAAAATGAAATAAATGATGTGCTGATGTGAAACTCAAAAGGTTTTAAAGTATATTTAAATATGCTAAAATACTTCTTTAAGGTATCAAACAACGTTCGGAGCCATGATATTGCAAAAGCGTTTAAATGGATAATATTTATGATACTTAGTTTTACTTAGATTAGAAAATGTATATAAAATTGTTTTAAGAATAATATTACAGTAAAAAATTATTTAAGTACAATATTTTGACAAAAAATGAACATAGAATGACCAATTTTTAAAATATTTTCCTTTTGTGAAAAATGCTTCTATTATAATAATATTTTGCCTGTATATAGCTCAGACCTCTGTACTGAGGCTCAACTGGAATTTTTGAAATATGTAACTTAGAATTGGGTTTATCCATATTTTACCACAACAGAGGGGAGAAACTTTAGGGAAAAAAACGCCGATAATTATTTCAATTGGTTGTAACTCTGAAAATAATGTAATTTTTTTAAGAATAATAGTTGAGCCTTTGTACAGAGGTCTGAGCTATATACAGACAAAATATTATTACAGTAGAAGCATTTTTCACAAAAGGAGAACATTTCGAAAAAGGTTATTCTAAGTTAATTTTTTGCCGAAATATTGTATTTAAACAATTTATTTTGTCAAAATGTCCTTAAAACAATTTTATACATGTATTTTAATCTAAGTGACATGAAATATCATGAAAATTATCCATCTATGCGCTTTTTTAAAATCAAGGTTCCGAACGCGTAGTCGGATACGTTAATGAAACTAAAAGAAACATTAGAGTAGAAAATTGGAAAGGGGTGATGGAATAAAACATTTTCGGTTATCTGTTATGAGACAATTCTAGTTGGTCCAAATTCTAAAATTGATAAACAGATTTTTAAAATTTATTTGTTTTGAGAATGTGAAATGGAGACTTTGATCAGAAGTTTTCAAATGAAAAAAGTAAAAAAAAAAATAATAATAAAATGATATTTAATATCCAGGTTACATGAAAGTTCACAGGTTCCAAATTTGGATATTTGAATAGACAATGAAAAAGGATAAATTAAATAACAACTAAAGAAGGGAAACTTCCAAATGTAAGATCGAGTAATTTTCCAATCCATAAGTACTTTAGCTTAATTTGGAAAAAATTAAAAAAGAATATAAAATTTTTTTAAAGTCATTTCCTACTTTTGGGGCACTATCTGTTGCAGCTAGTTTTAATTTCTTCAGAAATAATGCAGAATAAATTCAAAATTAAATAACAAAATTTAAATACAGAAGTAATATTTGAAAAAACTGTATTAACATCAAGAGTGATCCACTATAATTTTAAAAATGCATTTAAACTTGAGTGGATGAATAAAAATAGTTTCATTAATGATTGAAAATTTGAGCAATATATATATAAGGAGAGTGGGAACTAATAGTAGGAACTCAAAAAAAAAAAAAAAGAATAGCACAAAGAGACAACTTTTAGTGAAACTTAATTAGCATAGTAGCATACTTTTCTAAGCATACTCATTCTTAAGAATCGAAAGAAATATTTACAATTCAGAGAAAATTACAATTAATAGCTCTTAGCAGGTCACATTCACAATTCTCAAATTTCACAATATTGAAGGTATCTATAGAATGTTTAACAAAAGAAGCAATTATTAAAGTAATTGTAAACATAATTTTTTAAAAGTAGACCTAGTGTAAGAAGTAAAGGAAAATTTCACAAACATGATTACTTGAATTTCGCAAGACCCATGCACTGAGCCTCTATTTTAGCCAAACACAGTCCTTTTCAACAAATTTAAGATCTTCAAAACCTAGCACTTGTTTATATGCTACCTATAACGAATTATATTCTTTAAACAATGCAAACTAATGATACTATATTCTTTTTCAAATAAGTATTTGCATCCGACTCATGTAATTCGTATGAAAAATCGAGTTAAATTATTTTTAAATGATAAAATAAATAAAGCGAAGAGGACAGACGAGACACGATTAATTTTAAAGATGTTATTCGAGATATTAAAAGAGAACTATTGACATGGTAAATCGGCAATGAGAAAATGTCGAAAATGACATTTAAAACACACTACCACTTATCCCAACAGACTGATTTAATGGGGACTTAATGAACAAGTTCTATTAAACACGCTTTGGCAATGATTCTTAAAAACAAAATTTAACTTTACCAATTTTATTTCAATCAGTCTTGAAGTTCAAAATTTTAAAAAAAGCTTGGTTTTCCTAAACCAAATTTAATGCCAGTCATATATACATACGTTAAAGATATTATATATATATATATATATATAATATATATATAATATACATACATATATATAATTAAAGATATATATATATATATATATATATATGTATAATATATATATATAATATATATATATAATATATATATATAATATATATATATAATATATATATATATATATATATGTATGATATATATATATATAATATATATATATGTATAATATATATATATATATATATGTATATATTATTTTGTTGGAAAAAATAAAATGTGAATTAATCTAGATATATTTCAAGCAGGAATTTATCTATAAATAAATCTAAGAATGTGATATTTTTCAGCTTTTATCGATTTATTTAGAGGATTTGTCCACCATATTCTGAGAAAAATACTCAAATCTTGATAAATATAGAATTTCTAAGAAAAGCTTTTAGCCTTCCAAAAATATCTAAAATCTCTGGCATGTGTGTGCGTGTGTGTGTGTGTGAAACATTTTCTCTTTTTTATGTAACTGCATCTGTAAATTGCTTAAATCCACATACATGAGGAAAAAGCATCATTATTTGATATATTTTAAGTGATAAAATTTGATTTACATATAAGGACCTTTTCGTATATCGTCCATTAGTTTTATTTTTTGGAAGATAAAAAGGATAATTATATTATATCATGTTTTCGACATGGCTAGAAATTTCGAAAATTTTTCAAATAGACCTATTTGAACGAAGGGTTTATTTAAAAAAGCTTTCGTGTTAAAATTACTTCTCTGATTTTTATTAACTTTTCCTACATAAAACTTCCAGTTAAGTAATAATGTTCCAATCAAGTAATAAAGTCTTTTTTTAAATTGATATTTACCTTCAACGATTGGTTTTATCGACGGACGATCTATACGAAAACATTTTTTAAGATCGCATGGTTCAAAACTTTTTTTTTTTTAAATTTGTCATATAGTTCCTTCCAAAAAAATAAAAATACTTTGAAAATAATATTCATTTACATCCAGGATTTCATTTCACTTAAAATAATTTTTTATTATACTATTATAAAAGGAGAGAAAAATTCATGAAAATATGTTCTAAAATTATTGAATTAAAAATAGATAAATCTGCTCTGTTTCAAATGAGATTATTTCTACTATCCATATTTTCTGTAATAAGTCGTTTTATTGTATTTGTTTTATATAATAATAAAAATTATATACATCAAAATGTATATATGTATGTATATCAAGAGGATAAAAACCAATAAAATTTTTTTATATAAAACATTATTTATTTTGCTTTAAAAATGGAAGACACTTCATAAATATATTATTATTAGCAGACTATTTGTATCATTTCATTTAATAAAAAGGAAAGTATCTTTTGTTAATCATATTCAGAAAATATTTATTAGAATAAATAGTGATATTCTTTGTAAAAGTTCTCTAATAAGAATATACAAATAAATATAATAGCACAAACATGCGAATGTTGTTAATATTTACACAGTTAAAAATATTCTAACAAGTTTTTAAAAAGTTTTTACAAATATTCTTTTATTTTTCATTTCATTGAAAACGTTTTGTTCTAAAAATACAGTTTAACAAAGCTCGAATGTGAAAATGAGTTTTATTATATTCTTAAAAAAACCCTTCTTATAAATCAGTTAATATTTTACCTCTTTTATTAATATTTATAATTTTGATCTTCAAGGCAAATTTATTGCTGCTTTAAAATTAAGCTATATTTGTCTTAAAGAAAGAATGCCGTACGACAAAAACTTGTTGAAATTATTTATTTTTCTTTTTATTAAAATGTGATACAAGCATAAACCAATATTTCACTGTTGAAAAATCCATTGATAAGATTATTTTATTAAAAAAATCAATCTCGGTTTTCATAAATTTGACACAAACACTGATAATTAATTCTTTTCAAAATATAACTTTATTAAGTGTATGATTTAAAAGGAGAAAATAATAATGATTGAGACAAATACAAATTACATTCTGCCTCTTTAATAACAGAATATATTTGTATTTAAAATCAACCAACGATGACAAAATGTCTATTCAGTTGAAAAAGGAAATAAAGTGCCATTAAAAGTAATCAGTAACGTAAACTACAAAGGGATCCGTTATTCCACAAGACTTCAGAGAAATGACATATGTAGGTTATATAATAATGCTAGATTAAAAAAATAATAAGAGGAACATTTCAATGCAACTGGAAACTGGAAATGCAATAAAAATTGTCCAACAGAACCGTCTCCCGCGATTACCTCGAAAAATAATTCCGAGATATTTTTAGCCCATTTTCGCTTTTGTACAAGAGTTTCAGGTCATATTCCATTAATGATAATGGGCAAAGAACGTCCAAGCCATTTCCGCTGGCAGAATTACGAGCTGCAGAATCATAAAAATCAAAAAACTGCGTAAAATATAATTTATTTTATTTGGATATCATTCAGGATCCCCCCCCCCTTCTAGTACACTTTTGGTCCCGTAAAAGGTTAAATTTTCAATTTGCTTAAAACAAATTCTAAATCTAGTACTGTAATCGCTTCCATTTTTTCATCCAAAGCAGATTACCATCTACAGAGCGTAATTATTCTTCTTTTGTGCAAAAATCAAATTAGCAGTAATGATTTTTGGAAAAATATTAATCAAATAATTGCATTTAACCCTGGCTTTTTAAAAAATCTTTTTTTTTTAAATATTCATTTAGATAACATAATCATCACGGGTGATTTAAATAAATACTGCGGCTATTAAAATAAAGCAATTTGTTCTTTGTAGCCCATGCTGCGACGCAATTCATTTAAAAAGTTCGACTTTAAAGACCAATTCGTGGTTCTGAAAAACTCGACATCTCATTTTCATTTTGGGAAAAATTAAACATCAATGTGACTTAGAATAATAGTTTATTTATTTGGGTTTTATGGATATAAGTATTTTGCTTTAATTATTTCTTCAATTCTAATAAGTGGAAAAATTGATGTTAAGTTTTCTGAATGAAGAATAAAGCTATTTATTTTAACAAAGACAAAACACATATGCTGATTATTCTTATTTCATTGATTTCAATTTGTTACTTTTTTATTTATAAATATTATGTTTTTTTTTCTAATTTGCTTAATTTTTTCCTAATTTGTCTAACTTATTTTTTTTTTGTCTTAACTGTTATTCGATGGTTTTAGTTTTTGTTCAATCATTTATTTCTTTAACTGTCAGATCTAAATCAAAATGAAGGAGAAAGTTAGCAAACGTGAAGTACGTTTAACTCTACATTACAACCCTAAGTCTGACAGCATCAGTAACTATAAGTCTGACAGCATCAGTAACTATAATAGTTTTGAATTATGGTTTATTGACTTTTTCTTATTACCTTTTAATATACTTCTTGCTCTAGGCTCACTTTTTTTGGAATCGATCACTTTATGATTTTATACGCATATGTGTGTGTGTGTGTGTGTGATAAAAGAGATGCCTTTAATTTTAACATTCTTAAAGTTTCCAATTTATGAGTATCTATATATAGAAATATTATTTTTAACTATATTTATCTCAATAATGTTTTAGTTAGTGATAAAGCTAATACTTATTTAAACATTAATTACTTAATCAAACAATGTATAGGGCATGGATATCCTGTTAACTTTCTTTACAATTATATTTCTAATAATTCTTAATGATGTACACAATTTGCATTAATAACTTATTGACATTATGGGGTTTTTTTAAACTAATTATACAATTATTAAATAGATGACGCCATATGTTTTATAATTCAATAATATTTAAATATTTCTAGGATTCATTTATATATTTTACACTAATATATTTATATCAATATTTAATTATGATTTTTTAAAAGTACACATATATATAAACTTTATATTTTTCTATCATAATTTAACTTTATGCGGAACTGTTTTCCCTCTTTTGTATTTGGCGGGAAACATAACCAGTTAATACACTCCCGAAGTAAGTCTTACTATCTACGTTTTGCATCGAATTTAAATCTATAATGTGAATACTAGTTGTGTGTGTGTGTGTGTGTGTGTGTGTGTGTGTGTGTGTGTGTGTGTGTGTGTGTGTGTGTGTGTGTGTGTGTGTGTGTGTGTGTGTGTGTGTGGCTATAATTTTATAATTATATTTTATTAGTTTAGTGATTTTATTATAATGTTTAAATTCCTCCAAATGTTATTCTTTCCTTTCCTCTTGGTGCGTAGTATGAGAAACTATAGGTGAAGGTTGGCTAGCCCTAAAACTTGTTTAAACCTGCAATCTTGGTTCCTAAGGCCAGGAATTTGTTATAGTACCACTGTGCCTATTTCTTCCTATTTAGTATAGTTATCTTAGGTTCTAACTATCTGTGTATTTTTATGTTTTGGATTATATATATATATATATGTATGTATATATATATATATATATATATATATATATATATATATATATATATATATATATATATATATATATATATATATATATTTAAAACTGCGCTTAGTAATAATTTTAAAAAATATATACTTAAATAATTAAATTAAAGTAATATTAATGTTTTAATATATTAATCAAAAAAGATTAATTTATAATATATATTAAAATATAATCAATATAAAAGAATCTTTTCAAATATATATAATCTAATATATATATATATATATTTAAGTCCATTAATAACTAATAATTACTATGTTTAATAGAAGAAAAAACATATTTCCAGAAGTGTTTGTATGTATTAATATCAGGATAAATATATCTGTTGTGGCGAATGTTCCGAAGAAGTGGGGAGAAACGTTCCGGATAGACTCGTTCGAAAGGACATGCGGAGGACCGGTTTTGAGGGTCCCGACGGAGGAGACGGCATAAGCGTGCTCTGTATGTAAGCTGTTTTTTAAAAAAAATGTTCTGATAAATTTATATCTCTAGCCTGGCTGTGAGTTTTTACGTCACACTGTGTTTTTATAATATTCTGGGATATAAAGTGCTTATTTGCAAGAAGTTATGTTTCTTCACTATTATGCATTGCATAAATGAGGAAAGAAAAGTAATTCTATAGAAAATTAAAGCATATATTTCTAAATGCACTCACATTTTAATAAAATTAAAATAAATACTATTGGAATAAGACTTTATTTTTTTACTTAATTAGCACTTTGAATTTGATTTCAAACAGTAACAACATTTTTCTGATTTTCCATAGAGTTTTCATTTCTTTAGGTTATCAAAAGAGCTTTAAATAAAAGAAAATTTGTATTTAAGTAATAATTATTGAAAATGTTTCAAAAAATATCTTCGTATAAGTAAATATTCAGAAATAAAGAAATGCAAAATTTTATTTTTGAACATTTTTAAATTACATTTATGAGAAGTAATATCATGTGTGTGTTTTGGAAGTAATATTTTTAAACCTATATAATTCTTATTATCACAGACCTTACACAAATCAAATGAATGGTAAACATTCAAAACAATAATGTAATAAAAATTTCTAAACAGTTTTCCAAGAAATATATTTACTGTATGAAAATTTATATTCACGATTTAAAATACAACGTCTACTATTTAGAGTTTCTTCACTATAATATTCCTTAGAAACGTTCATAAATTTTTAACAATGTTTAAAATAAGTGTTATTTCTCTGTATTAATTCTAATAATGTGCAATTTAACCGTATACTTAACATTAGAAATACAAAACATTATTACAAAAAATAATATAAGAAAAATAAAAGTCAATTCCTACTAAGGTCAACACAATTTTTTTTATTTTAGTTACTTTTTATTAAATAATTACAATTAATATAAATATTTATATACATATGACAGAATCACCTTTAAATGGCAAACTAGAAAGCTACTTTTCGTGATTTTTTTTATTTTCCTTTCTGTATATGGCGTTGGACTATTATTTTTGTTTATTACTCTTTATTCATTAATTAAATTTAACTAATGAAATAATATTAAAAAAAGCTGTATTATCAAGTGCCATCCATTATAAGTTTTAAAAAATATATTTGAACTTTAATGGATGAATAGAAAGTATTTTGTTAATGATTGGAAAATTGGAACAATATATATATATATATAAATAGGGAGATTGTGAACTAATTGTAGGAATTGAATAAGTTTATGTGTATTACTTATGTTATGTGTGCCTGTATTTATCAAAAATACAAACAATTTATAACTAAAAACGATGCATAAACAGGTTATGTTAAGAATACAATTTTCTTTTAAGAAATTTAATACATTGACAGAAACGTTAAGAAACTACTTAGCCCCTTTAATGATTATACTTAGTTCTAACTTCCTACAACACTTTACTAAAATGTTCTCAAATTCAAATACTGCTTTAAAACCATACGTTATAATAATTCAAAGTATATATAGTCAGCTTAACAGATTACTATAAATAGTACGGTTAATTCAGTCTAGACGCCTGTAAGTGCATACAGGATATATAGACTGTCTGAAAGCAATGCTGTCAATAGATCCTTGAACAATCCAATATGTCTGTAGCTTAGCTGAGTGCACTACTCTCATCAGTACTAGTGTTCACCTGAGCAAATTTCAAGTAGATATTCAGGAATCTAATTCTAAAATGCAATTTGACATGAAGTGCCCTTTGCCTAGTTGCAAACAGCTATAACAAAATATCATTTAAGAATTCGTAAATTAATGCATTATGCATGCATACGTACATTTATATATGTGCATGTGCTTATAATGATTATCAGAGCAAAGAGTATTAAGAGATGTAGAATAATTCAGCATGTTAGTTATTTTTATTTAAAAACTAATGAAGCATTAATATTATTTTTACACAAACTTAGGGGTATCCTTTATTAAGTATCTTATACAGGACCCTGTTTAAGTGTCTTAGAAGTACAATTGCTTTTCAACTTTAATGAAAAATCCTTCAGTTGTTTCCATTCAAATATAATCTACATTTTCTATATATATTCAGCTATCTCAGTTCAAAACACATTAACTATTTATATTCAATTATACACCAAAGCATTAACTCTATTTCTATTCAGTTATATATCAGTGCATTAACTATTTCTATTCAGTTATTGTAATTCAGTTGTAATGAATAACTGAACACACATACACACAGAATATTCTATTCAGTTAATCAACAAATATAAAATTTGATTAAATATCGCCTACAATAAAGCAATAACAGGCTGTCTTTGATATGTATGAAAAACTTATTTATTTTATCTATTCAGTTGACTTAATTTAACGTATTAGCTATTTCTATTCAGTTTTCATAATTCAGCGCAATTTCTATTCAGTTACTCAATGTGATTAAAATGTCTATTCATTTATTCAATGATTAAAAGTTCGATTAACTTATTGAATGATTAAAATTTCTATTAAATTATTTAGTGATTAACATTTCTATTCGTTTATGCAATGCTTAAAAGTTCTATTCATTTATTCATTGATTAAAATTTCTATCCATTTGTATTCCGTATGATTTGATCTAATCGATTATTTCGTTGCCCGGAACAATGGCGGTTCATTAAGATGATACCTATTGTATTTTGAATCGTAATTAAGCTTTGTTCATAAATTAAATAAAAAAAGAACTATAAAATACGTAAATGAGTAGAGAAATTAAATGAACGTGAAACATTTAATAAAACATTTGGGAGCAAAGTGACAATTTTATGGTCTCTCATCCCTCAAATCGAATAAAATATATCTTAACGATTTTACAATCTAAAAAAGTACTCAAAATAACTTTCAAAATTTTCATTGCATCTGAGCACATAATTGGTATCACTATTGGTATAATTGGTAACAAAACGAACTTATTTATGGTGTTAATACATTAACTTTTGAAAATTTATTTACATCATTAATTTCAATCAGACAAAATTCTATAAGAGAAGGATTTTTCAAGAAGAAAATAATGAACAATCTGTAGCTTTCATTTTAAATTTCACTTGAATTCGTTCCAATATACTTAATGAGTAGGCTTACAATATCTTGTGGCTCTAACTTAGAACATGTTTTTAAAACTACTTGTGGGAATCCCCCTGGATTCCTCCCTGGACATCAAGATTGAATTGAGGCAAAGAACGACCAGACGACATTTTTACAATAACAAATTATATTTATTCACTTGAATCAATTATCAACCATCTAATTACAAAGATTTATCAAGATATCTACGTCAATGTGATTGACCCTAACTATTAAATTAAATCACGAAATATGATACTTATCAAATATCAAACTCAATATCGAACGGGACTACCGGAATAAGAGGACCAAGAGACACGCAATCTGAATTACTAGCATTCATTAACTTCCCACTAACTTTATTATATATTTACTCTTATGATCCGCTAATCTAAATTTAATTATCACCTGCCTTTTACTTCCTTACTTTCCAGGCGGAGTAAACTTTCCAATTGTAGATAGCTGCCGAATAATCAGCGAGACGCTAATCGCTCAATCAACTCGAATCTTCTTAGAACTCCGTCAACCTTTCTCTTGGCATATAACCTCTCCTGTTAACTGACAACACTCTCCTTAAATACTTTGACTAATTTGCATATCCCGGTTTCTTCTTTTAGAGCTGGTTGGAAATATACGCGAATTTACAATCCCCAAAGACGCCCAAGTGTATTAGTGATAAATAGCCGTACAGATCCGTCACATACTTGAAAGTCTTAACAACTTATTGAAACATTAAACTTTATTCATTCAGTTGTATTTTTCACTAGACACTTTTTCTGAAATGATCTGTTTGTTTTAATTACGCCATAAAATTCTCAAAGAAGTTCTGAATTAGTTCTAACTTTTAGCAGATGTTTAACAGTAAATACTGAAAGTCTACTTCCTGTAGGATTCGCCATAATTGAAGAAACTTTCTCCAAGTGGAGCAGATGTCCCAGATAAGGACATCACTAAGTCAATCAATTTAAAAATAAGACAACATGAAATATCGGTCATTTCAAACATTTTAAAAATTGGTCTTTATCTTAAACCATAACTTACACTTTGGCTTTAAATTACCTGGTACGACAATGCACATTCAAATAGGTCGTCAATGTTTATGAAATCTTTTTATAATTTTGTTGAAAGTTCTAAGTCAAACCAGAAATTTCAGAGTTCATAAATTTATCCACTGAAAGTTACTCGCAATATCAAAACTGGTTCTCCATAACTCTTAGTATTGTATACTAGAATTATAAATATCGTCTACGTTTGAGAAGAATTTTTGTTCCGGAACGCGACTATTTTCTTTTAGAACGCATAAAAGATTTTGACAGAAGATGGTACAAATTTGAAGTTTTTTCTTTCCTAAAATTGACAAATTAATTCAGAATATATCTGAATGATTTTGTTGCTATGATAATAAATTATGTTTCATTTTAGAACTACATTATTAAATAAGAAAAGCCTTATGAGAATGTTTAAAAGTGCGATGTCGGACATACAGGTCTAAAATTTTGAAAAATAGTTCCTCGAAAATTATAAATTTCTCAAAATTTTGGGCATGTTTTAACCCCACACATCACTAAAAAACCAGAACTCCGGGTTAATTTCCGTTGTATGGTAAGCCTAATTTTTGGAAGAAACAATGCAGGTTCATGTAATAGAGAATTTCAAACGAATGCTACATTCTATAAGTCACTAGCGTAGCAAGTCCTGAGTGGGCCTTGTATCAAAAAAAGTCTTTGATCTTTAAAGAAAATCGGAGCTCTGCTAATGGAACCATCGATAATATTTTATGATTTTTTTACGCATATTGGGGCCACTGTATCTTAGGAGCCCCGTACCATTGATACAGTGTCCTTGCTACGAGCTCAATAACATTATGAGTTCCAGTTTTTTTAACAATTCGTGTAATCTATTTTGAACTTCTTTAAAAAAAGAAAATATTTCTCAATGGTTTACTTATAAAGTTTCAATTACTTATTGCATATTAGTCTTAAAAAACTCAGCTTTCTTACTGTTTAGTATTTGAAAAACTTACTTAACATTAAAGAACCCATTTTTCAACCTCAACAATTCAGAACATTTGAAGCTGAGTTTTACAAAATTTGAAATAAATATTCATAGCATGATGATAAATCAGTGAAGATAAAGTGTTTATCGTTGTCATAATTCATAATTGTACAGTGGAGTCTGCAGTTTATTTTTACTCAACTAAGCAGAAAGGATTTATATTAGTTCTTCGATTTCTTCCTTTTCTCCCCCTCCCCATTTGTGAAAGATGCAATGGGGAAAACCTGCAGGCCATTCCGATGAAATAGCTTAAATTCTGATCTGAGCCTAGTTTAGTTATCTGTTAAAAAGACAACGAATTTAAAGGCATTCTAATATAAAATACATATCAATAATAGAATGTTTTCATGATGGTTATTTCGAAGGCATAAAATAGTGCCTTTGGGACACTATTTCACTTTCCGTAACCTCTAGTGTCACAAGTGACGACATTCTTCATTTTAAAAAAAAACTGTTACTTCAATAGAGATGTATTCACATTGGGGTTATTTTAAATCGATTCGAAATCTACATGCCCTCCAGTTGACAAACACATTTATTCGATTGTATTCATACTCGCCTGTGCTACCCCCCTCCGTGTGTCCAAATGGGTTGAATATTCAAACTCCACAGACGAATGAACCTCCCCTCTCCTAACCACTTTATACATTTTATGACCTTCCTTGCTTCTGAAAGAAATGAATGAAAAGGAAACGCGATATGTTTGTAGGAAAAAAATAAATACGTTCATAGCCAAAGCCATTTTCGGGAACATATCCTCACGTATTGGTTACGATGGGGGAAGTGAAGGGAAAAAGAAAAATAAAGAAAAGAAACGTAATTCAGAGGGGGAAACGGAAATCACTAGCTAGTTCCACAATTCCTTCGCAACCCCGAGGCAAAATTTTTCAGAACGGCTTTTTCAATTTCGCATTCGCCCTGCTGGAATAGAGTTTTTTTACCGTCTAAGTTTTGCTATGGATTTGGAGAAATGGCAAGATCCTTTTTGGCGCCACTCTCCTTGCATGTCCACCCCTTTTCCAGACGAGTGCAGTGCCCAATTTTCCATGTTCGTCTTTTTTGCTCCCGTCCATTTGAATGGAAGTGGTCTTGATATCCTGGTTAAGAGGAAAGAAACGAGGGGAACTGTACATCATCTAGTCTTGGAACTCTTTTCAATTTCCGACTCTCCTGCTTTGAATTTTCATCAAGGGAACGTGCTTTGTTTTCCTTTTATTCAGAAAATAGCTTTACTCATGCTCAATATCTTACATAACTCAATATTTACTATTAAAAAACAAAAATGTTTTTAAATAATCACAAGCCAGGAACTTTGAACCAAATATAAAATTTAATGTATGCTTATAAGATCAAAGACCTATAAACAGTACGGTTCGCTTCGACTGTATATATACCAAATTTCAGAGGGGAAAGGAATAACGCTTATTCTTAAGGCTGTTTTCGCCATATGTACGACAATATGGACTTAACGCGGAGCACATTTTCGAACAGAAAAAATTCTACGATTTTTATAAAAAAATTGTGACATTGTAACCCATGCATTTGTTTATAACATAGTGTTTTTAAAATTTCAAAGCATTTCATAAATAATCTGTTTTTCCTTTTAGCATGTAAATGGATATCTCATTTAGCATTACGGTATAGGAGAAAAAATGCGAAACACATTTTATAAAAGAAAAAATGTGTCAATTCAGATAAAAATTATTAGTATGATAAAATAAGTAATTCTCTTCAGGATAGTGACGCCAGAAGGTAATATTAATGTTTAAGTGTTTTTATATCTGGAAAAATATTCCGAATTTGGGTCCTATTATTTAACATTAGCCAAAAATAGTCTTAAGGCAAATTCTGAACGATGCAGTTGAAGCTTAACAGCTATTTTACATTCAAAATTAAACGGAAGTGACAAATGAGTGCTATTGAATATAAATTTCGTTTTCTAAGTAAATAATTCAATGGACAAGGAGAGGAATTTTACAACAATGTATGGGGATCGTACTATAAGTGAGAAACACTGTCAGAAAGGTGTGATGGATCTATCCATGTACTTTATTTTAATCCTCTTGGGGAATTTTCGACCTATCACAATTCACGTTTATTCACGACCAACCCTCTGAAGAAGAAATCGTGATATTTAAATTAAGTTAATAAGTTATAAGGATAATATATAGTTAAGGTTTTCTAGTTAGCGGGGAGAAGGAGAGAGCATGTCAGGAGATAGGTGAGATTGTTACAGATCAGGTATCATTCCAATTATTTCAAGTATTAGATAGACGAAAGAATTGAAGTGACGAGTGATTGATCACTATGGGCTTAATTAGTGTTCAAATAGTTGGAGTAGTAGAATTGATCCTGGAATCATTGGATCGATAATTATAGTATTCTCTTCATTTGTGCATCTCACTGTTAATCCACACATATTGCTTATGTTGAGACATTCTCTCTCAAAAGATTCCTTTGAGAGAGAGCCAAATCTCTCACAAAGGTTTTCCGAAATTCCGAACTAAAAAGTACAGCCTAGAAACGAAAATGACCTTAATTGGAAGACATCATTTATGGCTGACAAAAGAGTAAAGTGGTGGTTCACAGAGTTCATATATATATTCAAGTATTCCTTCTTGCAATATTACTATAAATACCAGTGCCGGTTTATCAATTGGTTGCTTGAGGTGGGTGCCCAGTGGTCCGGAAGGGCCCGAATAAGCAATACTTAACCAAAATTTTCTGGTTATAAGTTTCAATCCTCCAGTCACAAGGGGGCATGCAGATCTTCTACGTCCAGGGTTCGAAATTAGCTTAAATCAGTGACAAATACACTATTCTTCAGAAGTGTTCAATGCATTACAACCTTTAATGTATAGTGTAGCGTTGTTTCTTAGACGGTTGTTTGTTAGTCCTCTTTTTTTCTCTCACTACCTCAGGCGAAAAGTCGTGACATATGGCCTTTGCTTTAAAGCGAACTTTAGTTGGGACCAGTTGCGCACACAAGGGGGTCCTGGGGTCCGGACCAATACCCCCCAAAGCCCTTGATTTTTTTTCCGATTGATTATAATTCTAAGTACATAGTAATGTACTTTAATTAAGTATGTGTTATTAATGATTAATTTATTAATTAATGCTAATTATTTATTCAATAAATAGTTTTTTAATGTGTTTTGTTCCCGAAAATCGACAAAATCAAAAGGAGCATCATACACAAGAATGGTGAACTTTCGACCTCGGACCCCCCCCCTTGAAAAATTCCTGTTTTAGCCACTAATTGGGATACACCTGATTTTACGGCTGTCCAGTTTTCCTTTCCCTTTAACATGTGCCCTTGCTACACACGTATGGAAAGGAGTGTCAACTAATGTGCGGAAGAAATGCCAAGGATTGTATTTTTAATGTCGAAGTAACAGTTCAATTTATAGACCCTTCATATGATTTACGATGTACGGCGACAAGAGGATAACAGTCCATACAGGCTTTTATTCCAGAAGAACTAATGGTGGTAGGGACGAAGACTGAGGGGGCTGGGTGCAGATCCGTGTTACTACCAATCATAAATTTTAGAGAACGTGAAAGGGGTCTGCTTAGGGGGTTTAAAGAGAGAGATCGGGTACTTAGCGAATTCCAGCAAAAAGGATGCAGAGCAGTAGAACCAACGAGTGTGGAAGACCAGCGGGGTTAGCGGTATTAGATCGTGTGATCCAAGGGATAGCTGCGAGGTGACCAACTAGGAATTAAACTATACTATTTTGGTGGATGAGTGAGTGAATATTAACGTCACGTTGTTAAGCTGCATAAGGGTTTTTGGCCATATGACCATGGTCAAATGACGAGGACGGCACCTGAGCTGGCATCCCTCTCCTAGCTACCGCACCACCCCCAACGGGTGGAACTTTGAGCTCTCGATAGTTTTAACATTCATCGCACCTCTACATGGCGGGTCTTTAGTGGTACTGGGCTCGAACTCGTGACAAGTCAGCCACTATCCGATATCTTGACCCTAGGCTTCCACAGCCACATACTATTTTGATGGAGCGTGGACATCCAGATCTAGACCGTTGAGAAGGCACTCAACAATCGACGTTACCCAGTATATGATAACTAGATGTGCTAAAGTTACATCTTATATATGCAATAAAATATCAATCCTGTGTTAACTATTTGTAAATAAAAAAGTAATTTTTACTACAGCTGTATGATCCCTCTGGCTACCAAATTGAATAAACTTGGTGTCACAATGGCTTTCTGCAATGATATTAACTGTAATGAGATTTATAACAGTTTCCAGCTGAAGACCACATGACAATACTCAAAGAAATGTTAACTTTTATCCATCAATACATAAGTAAAGGTGGTTTTTGAATATGAGTAAAATGTAAGTTATATATAGGGCATGAAAAATATGACATCACCTGAAAATAAATTTTAATGCATTTTTATATCAGAAATTTACATGACTCAGGGACTCTCCTTTTTTTTTAGGGGAAAAAGACTATATTTTACTTTTATTTTAACTCAGACAGTGATAAATATCCCTTTTGAAGTCCTCTGTTTATTGACATTTTGGAGACTCGAATTACGCATGTGCACATACAATAGCTTTCCAGAATCCAATGCCTTACTTGTACAATGTCTTTGCGTTTTGTACTTTCTCTTCAGAAATCTAAACGATACTTGAGATGTAATAGAAAATTTAATTTTGTGTATATTTTTAAGTATTTAAAATAAAGAGTTTGTTATATGTAAATATTTTCTTTTACTTATAATATTCAATTAATCAAATACTTAATATACTTTCATTGTTCATTCATAGTTTCTATATAGAAAACATTTGATTTCGCCCTGTAATGCAATTTCGATATATATTGTCTGGTTATATTGGGGAAGGAGATTTATATTTCTTGTATTTTGCCAAATAATTCCGAAATTTGAAAAAGTAAAAAAAAAAAAAAAAAAAAAAAAAAAATGAAAAAGGATAAATATTAATGCCTTCAGGAAAAAATAATCCATTTTATGTCAATGTAGAGAAAGTCAGATATATTTTATTTATGATCCATAATTCTAAAGGTAATAAGTTAATCTTGCGAAATGGCAGGAAAAATACAATGCTGGATGTAATGCAAATTAAAACCTACACAACGCTTTAATTCAGAATAGCAATCTTGAAAATTCATACATAAAAAGTTGATTTCCATTATGAAAAATCAAGGAACTCTAGCAGTGTACTTTTTTCATAATTATTCCAAAATGAATAATAATCAAAAAAAGAACTGTTTGAATCAGGAACTGAAGTTTGTTCTTTTATATCCGCAATACCTCTGACCATATTGGTTAGTAATCCAGTAGTTCAAATTTGCTCTTTTTTGTTTTGTTTTTATTTTCTGACACAAATTATATAAAAAGCATTACTGAAATAATAAATTTACAACTATCAAACATTTTTAATCCTAAAATGCCTTGTTATTCATAACAAATTTCAAATAAATTGAAAGCCAAAACCATGCAAGATAAACAAAATTCATACAACGAAAAATATTTTTACTGACGCACTCGATTTATTCACGTCATTTGAGACCACATTTATACGCCTCATATATATGGCCACAAATCCTCATATACCAACTAAACTCAAAGATACGACATGAAATGATAAAATTCCAAATATGTCTCTCAGTTCCTTCCAAAACTCATGAAATCGAATTAGTTTTATTCGAATTTAATGCTAACTCATCGGACCTCACAACTGAAAATCTACCGAGGCGTCCAGTTGCATTTCCACCTGATATCCTTATAAGTACGAACAACAACGCCCGCATATTTCAGAGAAGCGATGCATTGTTAATACTACCTCCGCTTTTAAAATGTGGCTCTGTACTGTCCCTTGTCTCACATCTGAGCAGACGACGCCAATCCCGTCTAGCATATCTTCATTGTTGAAGGTCCCCAGTGACCTATGTTTGAAATCGGCTTTGCGCCCGCATTACAATTAGTCAGTGTGTGTGACGCCTTCACCCTTTTACAGGCGTCCATTGTCCTGCAGTTGCGGTTGTCTGCCGCATCTGTACTCCCCTCGCCTTTTCGTCACACCATAGGGGGTCTGGGGTGAGAAAGTCAGGATTTAGTAGAGGGGGGGAAGTGCTTTCAGTAGGTTGTGAAGTTAGTCATTTGGTAGGTGTAAATATGGGTTTGATTTTATGTGGGTATGTGAATGAAGGGTTGGTTTGGGAAGAAGGTATTAGTGAAATTTGTCATTGGTGAAATATTTAATCAATTTAACGAAAATATATGCCGTAGAGTTTGTGTGGTGATGTACTGCAAGTATAATGTAGTTTTTAGTAGGGTAGAGTAATAAATTAGTCATTTAAGAAGTTCGGTATACTTTTACGTGGCAAATTGTTCTTTTATTTTTAGTAAATTTATAACCCTTCCACATAACGGGAAAAAATAACGAAAACATACGTCTTGAAAGTATGGAATTCATTTACGTAAATGTAATGTAGCATGTGTAATCATATATGGTCATACATTTTATGGCATGTGATACTATCAATTTTATATTAGTATTAAAAAAATAAGAAAAAATCAAAATTTTCATCCCGCATAACGATACAAGTAAATGTTTTGGAGATTGGCGTTAAAATTGTGATACTCTTTTATGACTAGTTAGTGTTATGCCCTCTTTATATGCTTGTTTTAAATTCCATCGAAAATTACCAATAAATAGTAACTTTTTATGTCCTATGGATTAAATTATTTTCATTTGAAATGATGCATGTTCTCTTAATTGAACAAGCACAAAAGTTTACGAATATTAATTCTCTTATTTTTGTATTTTGAACACTAAAATTGCTTTACGATTTCTTATTTTTTTACTTCACACAGAAAGATTATGGGAGAGAGTATTTTTCAAAAACTTAATTAGAACATTATGAGGGAAAAGTGTATAAATCAAATAGACTTGTTCATGTGATTTAATTTTAATGTAACACTTTTGAAATATCTACTACAAGAAATAACAAATGATTACTTACGCTCTCTTATTCAGACTATTTATAATACATAGACTCATACATTTGCTTTAAAATTGTCATTTATTTACGAAACATTATTATATCTTTCATCTAGTGACTCACAGTCATTATTTAATTCCTACTATTAGTTCACTCTCTCCTTGTATATATATCTTATTCAAGTTTTCAATCGTTAAAATAAGACTTTCTATTCATTCGTTCAAGTTGAAGTGCCTTTTTTTCAAAACTTGTAACGGATGACACTTGATGTTAATACAGTTTTTTCAAATATTTATTTATTAATTAAATTAAAAAATGAATAAATAGATACAAACAAAAATAATAGACCAGCAGCATATATAGAAAGGAAAATCTCGTTCGCTGTGTCCCTGTAGCGCAATGGATAGCGCGTTGCACTTCTATTCCAAAGAGCAGGGATTCGAATTCCGCTTGGAATGGCTTAATTTATGAAAACCTGATTTACTTTTTACTATACTATTTTATTAGAATAGTTAAATGTAATGAATGAATAAATAGTAACAAACAAAAAAAATATTCCAACACTCTATATAGAAAGGAAAATGAAAAGCTGATATTACATTAAAAGAAACAATATTAAGACTTATCAATAGAAAATGTAAATCAATATTTCCATTAAAACTTATTTTAGAATATTCCAAAAACGTCATAAATAACTCCTATTTTTGCAAAAATAAGTTAAACTCATGTAGAAATGCAAAATCAAAATAATTTCGCATAAACATTTTTTTCGCATAAACATATTCATTCGTGGAAAAAAATATGTATTGAAAGAAATATACTGAAGCTAATATATAAATTTTAACAGAAGTTTTTCTGACTTCTTGAAACTACTATTTTTAGAATGTGTACAAATTTTCATATTTTTACAGCTCTTTTTTTCTATATTTTATTTTCTGCAGCAATAGGTAAGCTTATCCGTATGAGTAAACAAAATTTGGTTATATTTTAAACGCGAACGAATGTAAATAAGATTATATGAAAAATGAATACGCATTTATTTTTCACCTTTCAGTTTAACATCACACACAATAAGTAAAATTTTTAATATTACAGAATTAGAATAAAAAAAAAATGTTGCAGGAATTGTTAGTCTAAATACATTTTTAATAAACAAAATAGAATGTTTGCTTATTTAGATTAAATATTTTAAGGTCAAGGTACGCAGATTAAGGACTATGTTCAATGCCTCGTGTGGGTGTATATTCTAAAGTATTTAAATTATTATCTTCAATTCAACGGAATTTTTTAAAAAAATACAATTATTAATATTATTTTGGTTTTACTTATGCTACATCGTACATTTTTAAAGATCTTCAAGCTTTTTTTTTTTTTTTTGTTAAGCCGATTTGTTTAATTTTTAGGTTTTGTCGAGGAATTAATTTTCTTTGAAATATATTTAATATATTTTATGAAAATCTGTTTCTAGGTGAGCATTAAATTAATAAAGGAAAATTATATTTTTTCTAAAAAATATTGAGGAATTCAATAATATTAAAATGTCTCCAGATGACATTGAAAATTTTTTTTTAATCAATAAGATTATTTATAGGAAAGCTTTTCATATATATAATTTAAAATTTTTAAATTTTTTAGTTTTAATTCTAAAAAGTTTAATATTGACATTATGTTGGCCAAAACAACATTTCTGGATATAAACAAACCTTTTATAATCTTAAAAGTAGCTAAAAAAGTCAATGTTTGCGATAAATCAATTACATTACATTTGTTGAACAACACAAATCGCTTGAAAAATTAATCCTCCTTAGAAAAATTTCGCATCACATTTTTAAAATATGCAAAATATCTTTTGTATAAAACGGAATATTCTCTGAGCTTAAAAATTTTTAATATTTTTTATGAAAATTTTCAAAACATTTCATTTTTCTTTCTTAAGGTATCCGACTACGTTCGGAACCGTGATTTTGCAAAAGAGTATAAATGGATAACATTTACGATATTTAGGGTCACTTTCAGTAGAAAATGTATATAAAATTGTTTTAAGAATATTATTACAATAAAAAATTATTTAAGTACAATATTTTGACAAAAAATGAACAAAGAAGGATAAATTTTCAAAAATTTCTCCTTTTGTGAAAAATGCTTCTGTTATAATAATATTTTGCCTGCATTTGCCTGTCAGACTTCTGTACAGAGGCGGAATTAGAATTTTTGAAATATATAACTTAGAAATTGATTTATCGATATTTTACTGCAACAGAGGGGAAAAATTTTAAGGAAAAAACGCCGATAATTATTTCAATTGGTTGTAACTCTGAAAATAATGTAATTTTTTAAAAATCATAGTTGAGCCTTTGTACAGATATCTAAACTATATGCAGGCAAAATATTATTACAATAGAAGCATTTTTCACAAAAGGAGAACATTTCGAAAAAGGTTATTCTAAGTTAATTTTTTGCCAAAATATTGCATTTAAATCATTTTTTTTTTTGTCATAATATCCTTAAAAAACTTTTATGCATGTATTCTACTCTAAGTGACACTATATGATGAAAAATTATCCATTTATGCGCTTTTTTAAGATCTCGGTTCCGAATGTAGTCGGATACCTTAATATATTCTTGAATATTAATGTGCATATAGTTATGAAATCAACTAGTATTTCAACGTCCTTCTAAAGTTCAAAGAAATTTCCATTGTGATTAATTAAATGATTAACACAAAAAGTACATTTTAAAAGTATTACGTACAACAGGAAGTATGCGGTATGATAAATTTATTTCGTATGTTCTGCATATGTATGAAATTTCTTGACTTACTTGGATATCATTTTTGATATAGTCGTGCGCAAAAGATTCAGGAATGCATGCTGGATCCCATATTCGTATATAGACGACAAGATGGTTTGGAGACAACACATTGAGGGAAAATAAAAGAAATTTCACAAAACATTTTTGAATCATTGAAAATGATTGAACGAAGCTTAGGATGGGCAGAAGCTATTTCTTTTCTCTACCCCAAAACCTTCAGTTTTTTTCAAACAACGAAACTTCAAGAATGTTCCAAAATAATGCATGATTTATTCTTAACAAGCTCGGATGTCTCTCTCTGGAGGATGATGCAGTATTACATCAGCTCAGGATAAATTTTTCACTGCGTAGAACTTTTGAGGTTACATTAAATTTTATATTTCTGTTATAAGAAATAATTAAAAAGAAGTTTGACACTCACTCACTCAACACGAAAGCTCCAGAACTATGACAGTAACAGTTTTGAAATTTGGGAGGTGTGTTTCTTTTGTTGAATATAAATCAATTGAAAACCAGTTTTGCTAAATTCGAATCTTAAGAAATTGCGGGGGTGTTATAGATAAAAAGAAAACAATTCTGAGGGATTAAACATATAAATTTCAAATTCAGTATAAGCGTGGTTCTTTCATTTAAAAATTATCTGCCTATAGCGGGCTTTGAGAAAACAGATTTCCAAGTGGTGACGGAGGGCTGTCAAGAGCATATAAGTAAATATACATTCGTTTTTAAAATTAGAGCCCTGCCCAGGGATGCCTTAAGACATGGACCAACTCGACCCGGGTCCAGGACCTAGGCCTCATAACTATAGCGTCGCCTCGTTCTCAATTCAACAGCTACAGTAAGATACTGATAAGGTTAATCTTAATTGTCAAATGTTATTCCTTGACACATTCTCCGAGAAACTGGGAATTTCGAACAACATGACAACTTTGACAAAGAGGCATCACATAATAATGCCATGACCGTCAGCCATGTCTAGGCCTAGGCCTACCCACATACACCATAATTTAGTCTAAAAGGGGACAATCGGTTGAGCCGGTTTGTGAGATAATGACTCACGCGCATTTATTCGTGCATCGGGTTACCTTTCATAAGAGTATTTGACATCGAATGCTGTATACCAGTGATGACGAACCAGTGGCACGCGTGCCATTGATGGCACGCAACACAATACTTATGGCACGCCAGTGATCAAAAAATGGTCTGCATTTTATTTCAAAATTTCAATTCCGCAATGAAGGATTGTGAACAAACGCGAGTGATCAGTCGCTGTTATTAAACATGGCTAGTTCAGCAAAAGAACACAAAGTGCAAGATAGTAAGTGTAACAGAAAATTTCAAGTTTGGTGGACCGAGAAACATGGCATTATATCAATAAATGCGACAAAGTGGTGTGTGGTTCATGTTCTGGAACAGTCGTAAGCAGAACACAGTCCGTAAAACGGTATTTTGAAACAAATCACAAACCCTTTTGTCAAACAAGGGAACCACAGTACAAATAATTAATTGCTCAGAAACCGTTTGGCAGGTTACTCAAATTCAGCATGTATTCTACAAAAAGTAACATCTTACAAATCCTAATATAAGTTATTTGACATCCAATCTACAACAAACGAAGTCATACTAATGTTACCTTAATTTGAATTACACCGTATAACTAAAAAATTATAATTATACAGTGCAAAAGATAATTTTTCATAGTAAATATAGTTCTGTATTTGGTTAGTATTTCGTTTTATTATTTTCCCAATAATCACAAGTCTAAACTATTTGACGGCACGTCTATATCTCATTAAACACTTCTTTAAAGAAAAATGGCACGTTGATTCATAAAGGTTCGCCACCCCTGTTATATACTGTCTACTTAAAAGAGTCATAGGTAGAATCTACTTTTGCATAGGGGTCGAGGGTCTCAAGAAATCTTACAACGCCTTTGGCTCTGTCCTCTTTAAATAAGGAGGTAAGGTGTGGTGTGGGTGCTCAATATTGTTTCTGAATACAATCCAAAGCTTAATGTTATGGCTTTGATCTCTCTGTCACTCAATAAAAACAAAATACATGCGTATACAACATCATAACCTAACGAATCCAACGAAGTGTGCGGTTAATGGCAGGTACATATTTATTTATAAGTATATATATCTTTAAAATTTAGCATCAATCAAACAGAATAATTTAAGCATAGGAATCATCAATTTTGACAAAACACATCGTATTTTTCAAATATTATTTCCAAAATAAACCTTAATTTTGGTTGATTACTTTCAGAAAAGTTGAGTTGTGAATTCATAATAAGTCTCGTTACGCACTTATACAAGACGTAATGTCTGTAACTACCATCTTCCTATGATTGATAACGAACCTGAAGCAATTTCACTCACTATTCCTGATTACAAAATTCATTTTTGTAATCAAGAATAGTGGTATCTTCATTTATGTAGAACGTATACTTGCACTTTAATGAGCAATAACAAAAAAAAGGATATATATCCCTCTAGTATTTTTTCACATTTTAGGCAAATAACCTGCAGGAATAAAGTAATTCACTCCACTGTCATAATCCACCAACCCAGAATACTTAGCTCTCACTCATTCAATTAGTTTCCACACTATGAGCCAAGCCCAATGCAACTTCCCGAGGGACATCAGCCATGATGTCATTCACAATCCAATCGATGCAACCATTAGGCCAAAGATAATGTTCACGTAGCACTGTTGATTTTGAGTCCTTCTTTTATTTTTTTCCCAGTCTCATCGGAGCATGAAATGGCTTCATCAGGAACCAAAATTCGGTCTCATTATAACAATAAAACGTAGGGTGTGCCTCGAACAAGATGTCCCACGTTACGTGAAAGTGCGGTCGACTTTCATGTACACCGACTTTTATCTCATTCTTGGGAACATCCGCCCTTAATCGGAGGCTCATCTAATTAGGCCTTAATTAACTTCTCTGGCATAAAGTTGTTACATTAACGACTGAGGGTCCACTTGAGTTATGTCCCAATTTCTGTCAGTGTCACACGCTTGAATATTTAAGGTTGTCCTACTCCGATGACAAAGTGAGTTTTCGGCAAGACATGCTTTGAGCCCCCGTCGGCTCTCGGGAAGCCCTTCTCGGTTTAAATGACGGGTGTGTAATTGATAAAAGGCTGCAGTAATCCAAGTCAGGTGCGAGAAGCGTTTCGAGGGGTTTCCGGTTTGTAATCTGAGTTTAAAATGAGTCTCTTTTAAGTCTGGAGTTAGTGCAAAGCTATTACTATGCATTAGCATTCGGTATCTTTTATGACTTTTAGAATTAGAAAGTTATAACATTATATTTGTTAAGGTATTCAAACACGTTCGGAGTACTTTTTTTAAAAACAAAAATAGCGTATTTAAGCATTATGGATATTTTCATAGGTATTAATATCAATAAATACTAATATTTAATTAACAATATTTTTTAAAAAAATATCAAAATTTTACAAAAATCACAATTATAAATGAAAATTTTAGCAATATTTTTGAAAACTTTCAAAGCAATTAAAGAAAAAAAGCAATTTACTTATATCAATAAAAGTATTAATAAAACAAAGTAAATGCATTTATCCACGGAATCTACTATAAAATTTTAATGTTTTATTAAAATTTGAATACTTTAGAGATGATCGAGTAAACATTATAAGGAATGTAACATTCTTTACGAGACCATTATTTAAGTAACAGACCATAACTCAAAAAACATTCATACAATAAGAAGTATTTTATTTCATTCTCTAGAAAATAATATAAATATCAGTTTCAAAAAATTTTATAGAAGTACACTTACAACATTTTGAGTTATCAGTCTTACCATGATAGATTTCGAGCAATTGAAATGCCCATTTCTGGTAGCTCAAAGACCCACTTCCGGTTTTTCTAATTTTATAAAATTGATTGTAACTTGACCTCTATGTAACGTAGAAATAAAACAAAGTGTGTTTTGTAAACCAAAAATCCCTCTACTCAATAAAATAAGAAAAATAAAAATATCTGTTTCGACCGAATTTGGTCATTTTCATCGTGTTCGGAGACCACTAATAATGCTTATATTGAAAAAAATATCTCTTAAATCAATCGTGAGTAATTATTTATTAATAATAATTACTTAAATTCAAATAATTCAAAATTTAAATTCAGAAGTCACCCATTTCTTGTTCTACATTACAAATACGTTCTCCAAAATATCTTTTGACCCTGTATGCAGTTTTTAATTTATTTTGTAAGATTGTTGACTATATACTGTTATAACATTAAAATTTAAATATCTACTCAGCTATAAGATATTAATTCAATTTACAAATGGGGTATAATGCTTAATGATCTGAAAACCTCCCCCTCTCCCAAGTTTGTTTTTATTTAGAGAAATCCTATAGAACTTTTTATTATTATTATTATTATATTGTTTCGTTTCCGAAAAAAATGTTTAAAGTTCAGAAAAAAAAATTCTTAAATTCTCACCACACGGGGCAACAACAATAATTAGTCACGTGTTAATTTTACGGGACGCAAAACACCTTATATAATTCTAAAAATAATTCGGGCAAAGAATGATTTAAAAAGCATATCATATAAAGTCTAAAGATTAATTTTTTAATGATTGCCTTACCAAAAGCTATCTTTAATCACGCATTTCTCACGTCATCAATGATTGAAAAAAATTATGTAAATCTAAATCACAATAATTCCTAAAATATTTAATTTTTGAAATGAAAATTGATACGAATGCTTCGAAGGTGCGGTTTTGACACCAGGAAAGCTTCATCTAATTGCTCGTAGAAAAAGAGCTTAAGGACATAAATATCATCAAAAAATTCATGGTAAAAGTTGATTATCATTCTAATATAGAGGAAATCATTTTTTTATCAATCTCAAGCGTGCACATAATAAATGCAATGTATCGGTTTTCGAGGAAAAAGCTGTGATACACTCGAATGCTGTTTTCCTGCATTTTCCTTATATAGGCATTGAAGCCCTTTCATAAACTTCAAGAGATATCTCTTCGAATAATCATCATAGATTCTTCAAGGTTAGTCTCGAAGCGTTAACTTCTGTGGCCAAATTTGGCAAGATTTGCCGAATACATTTGCCGCCAAGGTGACTCCTCTTTACTTAGCATTATGAGGGAGTACTTTCTGTTATCCTACAAACGATCTTTCTCGCCATTGTAGCATTTCGGCAGAAAAGTCCAAATTTTTCGTAACAATATGAATTAACCTTGTCATGTTCATCTTATTCCATAACTGTTTATAGGTGGCGCTGTAAGCGTAATAACAAAGAGAATTTTACCAGAGGGAGACAAGTGATAGAATTGGACTGAAATGCGTCTAAAAATGAGTGCTAAGATATAAAATATTATTATTAACTAGTGGACCCGACAGACGTTGTCCAGTAAATATATATTTTAAATTCAAAAATTCCAAAAATTTTAATGAATAAGCTTTAACAAAATGGACCGTTTTGTTGAATATTTGTATTAAAAAGTTATTACAATATCTAACTTCATTACATATACGGTTATCACAATTCGATCAATCGATAGCGTGTGAATATGTGTATAGTGAGAGCGAAGTTAAATGTAGAGGCTCTGTGTGAATAAAAACTTAAACTTGTTTTAATTAAAGGTGAAAAAGTTGAGACTATCTTATAACAGATATATTTATTAAATTGTACAAAAGCTTAATTTATCGTACAATATTGTTGGTTAATCCTTGAGGGGCATAAACGAATAAATTCGATGGTTTTCCAACTCCGGAACACGCAACTGTCCGTGAGAAAAGCACAGTTTTTCTAAATTTAAGCCACAAGTCTTCATTGTTTGACCTTGTGACTTATTAATAAGCATAACAAAAGCCAAGTGAGTTGGAAGTTGTAAACGTTTAAATGGTATAGGTGAATCTGAAGGAATCTCATTGGGATCCGCGGTAAAAGTACAACTTCACCTTAAAATTTTCCAAAAAAAAAAAAAGTGAGAAAGTCGCTTAAAAATTTAATCTTAAAAAAAATCTAAAGCCAATTTCGAAGAAAACTCTTCTTAGTGGCCATCATTAGGACCTATAGTAATTATGTGCCAAGTTTTGTACTTCTAGGTTTCTTAGAAGTGAAACACACACAAAAAACTCTTTCTTTTATTAGTACAGATTTCCGATAAGAAATAATTTTTAATAAAAAAAAAGTCCCACCGTTAAGAATGAGCTTAGTCGAATGCACACGCACAGAAGATTTATATATAAAAAGGTATACCGTATCGTGACTTTTCTTGCCGCGCATTAGCAGAATAAATAGCACACACATGAGTAAAACAATTATGCGTTTTAAGGTTTTTAATTAATACCTTTTTAACTAATTGCGATATCCGACTGAATTGTGAATCTAAACCATTCTCGAGTACACTGGAACAGACACAAAAAATTTCATCAAAATCGGTCCACCCGCTTAGGAGGAATTTAGTCACATAACGCGCACAGATTTTTATGTATAAAGATTATATATGTCTAAGCGTGCGTGCTGTGTGGCTTTTTCATATGGATATCCGAATAAAGGTGACTGAACACTATAATTCTTCGATTTTATTTGATTCATAACAAGTAAGCGAGCTCATCTTATAACATAGAACCTACGAAGTTGGACTACTACTGAATGCAAGTAGCTTATTCTTTTGTTTATATATAGCTTAATATAATAATTCCGGATGAATTAGATACAATAAACTTAGGAAAGCGTAAGCTTGTTAGTATGCAAAAAAAATGTCTTTCATACCATATAAGCAAAAATTTTATATACATACATATAGTCATAATTTATAATGCATATTAACGATGGTTGAAATTTCTACGCTTGAATTCTCCAAAACAATTACATTGGTCAGAAATATAAATGCGTCTCTAGCTTTAAAAAATTTATTTACTTAAGATAAAATTAATATGTAAATTTTGCTTTTGGATACTAATTGCATATTATTTGTCGTTAACATATTTTATAATTATGTAACTGCAACCAATCTATTAACAAATTCAATTCCAATATAATCACACGAAACCATGCTTGATGTAAAATCACCCGATAGAATTTCACGATGAAAAATGAAGAAACGCTATCCACGATCAAAGCGTGTCAAAACATCCCTGATTTATTGCGAGTCCATACGAAACCGAAAACGCGTTCAACACTTCCACTTCGATTTAATTACCATCTCATTATTTATAAAGCAGCTAATTAAACTATCCCATAACACACACCCCTATTAATTGCAAAACATAATAAATAGAGCGTATAAAATAGATAAGGAGGAAGATATTATTTTCATGATTGATTGTAAAGCTGATTCTGGACGCGCCACTAAATCCCTCTGGCTGCATTATCTTTTTAAAAAGATGCCTCTGACTGTCTTTTCCCTGATCGTTAAACCTTCTGGAAGACTTAATGAAAGTGATATAGTTAGGGTTAGGGAGGTAATCTCCGGGGCCAAGACAAATGGCGAAGCTGTCCGAAAACATGACGTAATGAGGACGCCTTATCCCTGTGTGATAGCCAGCGAAACTTTCCCTTGGCGGTCATCTCTTTAAGGCGCATAGAGATGGTTTGTTTTTGCCCTGTGTGTACGGAAATGATGCATGTGGGATTAACACTTGAATTTCTCTTAATGTCTTGTCTGGAGTCAGTGGTGTGGATTGACTATTGTTTACATCAGTTTTATTCAGATAAATGTTTTTTAATGTATCATGAAATAGTTAATGGATTTACGAATGACATCTAGATAACGTGGAGAATTTTCTCCCCCGTTATCTTATTTTCTGTGAAAATATTTCTTCTGTGTGTGTTTTTACCTTCTCAAAATATAAAATGTAAAAAAAAAAAAATCAACTAATGGGAAGAATATACAGACTTTGTTTATGAAAGGGTGGATTTCGGTAATGAAATATTCTTATTAATTCTTAAGATTAATTAATTCTTGATTATATTATTCATGAGATTAATTCTTAAATTTCTTTGATGCTTCGTTTTCGTGTGGAGTTTTATAAAAGTCGAACTATAAAGTACCACGAGGGATAATGATGATGGCAGGGACATTTTAAGACATCTTGAGACCCTGGACCCTTATACACATATGTATATATAGGCTCTACATATAACCCTAAAAGTAGACAATACATAGCAAAAGTTGTCAAATACTCGTACAAACAGTAACCCGAGGCAGATAAATGTGCATGACTTACATACACACAAACGGGCTCGAGGGACAGCCGCCTTTTAAATGAATGAGTAAAGATGGTGTAGGATGGTAGGCTTAGGTCTATACATGAACGACGGTCATCTCATGCAGCCAGTTGACGCATCTTTCGAAATTCTATATTTTTCAGAGGATACAACTGGAAAAACATTTGACCGTTGAAATTATTCCAATCATTATCTTATTAAGGTATCCGACTAAGTTCGGGTCAGTGAGTGAATATTAACGTCGCACTGTTCAGCTACACGAGGGCTTTTGGCGACGGACCACGTAATTTTGAACCATCGTCAAGTGACGTGGATGACAACTGAGCTGACACTCCTCTCTCCTAACTACCACATCACACCAACGGGTGGAGTTTCAGCTCTCGAATGATTTAACGTGCATCGCTGCCCCTAGTGGTATTGGGCTCGAACTCATGGTATGCCTGCCATGATCCGATACCTTGACCACTGGGCAATCGCAGCCCCCCGACTACGTTCGGAACCGTGATTTTAAAAAGCACATAAATTGATAAAGTTCCTGATTTTTAGTGTCACTTAGATTCGAATACATGTATAGAACTAATTTAAGAATATTATGACAAAAGAATTATTTCAATACAATATTTTGGCAAAAAATTAACCTAGAATAACCTTTTTTTTCAAAACGTTCTCCTTTAAAAAATGCTTCTATGATAATAATATTTTGCTTATATAAAGTAAAGACTTCTCCAGAGAGTCTGAACCAGGATTTTTGAAAAATTCACATTATTTTCAGAGTTGCTACTAATTGAAATAATTATCGGCGTTTTTTTTCTTAAAATTTCTACTCTCTGTTGTAGTAAAATATAAATAAATCCACTTCTAAGATATATATTTCAAGAATTCTACTTCAACTTTTGTACATAGGTCTGAGCTATATACAGGCAAAATATTATTATAATAGAAGCATTTTTCACAAAAGGAGAATGTTTTGAAAATGTGTCATTCTATGTTCATTTTTCGTCACAAAATATTGTACTTAAATAATTTTTGTATTGTTATAATATTCTTAAAACAATTTTATATTCGTTTTCTAATCTAAGTGACACTAAATATCATAAATATTATCCATTTATACGTTTTTGAAAAATCACGGTTTCGAACGTAGTTGGATACTTTAAGGCTGAGTTGAGAACAAGTCGAAGTCCCCCATTGTGGTCGCCTGGGGCCTGGGCCAGTTGGCCCATGCCTTGAGACGTCCCTGGGTGATAGACCGCGTAATTTTGAACCGGTGTCAAATGATGAGGTTGATACCTGATCTAGCAACATTTTCTCCAAAATACCACACTACAGCAACTGGTGGACATCATCCTCAAGCGATTTAACGTGCGTTGATGTTTTCTATACAACATGGACACCAGGACTCTAATCCACGTGGCTACGAGTTCATGACCATAACTACTAGGCTACCATGGCCAAGTGGTATCAAACGTGTTTTTATAGCATATGTAATATTAGCGAATATGAATTATCAAAATATATCACGCTGCCATTAATGAATAGCAAATAACGCAGATATGATAATCTTGTGAATTTTATTTTAGAATTATTAAATGGAATATTCCCAAACAATTGTTCCGAGAAATGGAGATATTTAAAGTTTATTTCTACCCTGTGCCAAACAAGAGAGATAGCTCTCATATATATAAAGGATACAAGTAGAACGAGTTCTTGAATTTTTTGGAATATCTTTCAAGAATTGGCGAGTGTAAATAGACTAATTATTTGCGGTGTTGAGTGTCTGAAATTATTATGATAACTTCTGAATACGCAAATTTTCCATTGAGATATCTTAATATAGACAATGGATAACAGATAAAATAAGAACAATGTAAAAGTTATGATTTTCTTTTGACGCTGATCATTTAAATATTTATCACTTTGTAAATATTTAACTGCATCATATACGGCATGTAATGAGCACTTTAAATACAAAAATAAGATTAAAATTTAAGGTCTGTAACTACGTTCGGAACCGTGATTTTAAAAAAGCTCATAAATGGATACTTTTCATGATATTTAGTGTCACTTAGATTAGAATACATGTATAAAAATAATTTCAGAACATTTTGCCAAAAAATTATTTTTATGCAATATTTCGGCAAAAAATTAACTTAGAATAACCTTTTTCCAAATGTTCTCCTTTTGTGAAAAATGCTTCTATTATAATAATATTTTGCCTGTATATAGCTCAGACCTCTGTACAGAGGCTTAACTATGATTTTTGAAAAGTTCACATTCTTTTCAGAGTTACAACCAATTGAAATAATAATCGGTGTTTTTTTCTTAAAATTTCTCCCCTCTATTGTCGTAACGCATGGATAAACTCACTTCTAAGTTATATATTTCAAAAATTCTAGTTGAGCCTCTGTAGAGAGGTCTGAGCTATATGCAGGCAAAATATTATAATAGAAGCCTTTTTTACAAAAGGAGAATTTTTTGAAAATGGTTCATTCTACGTTGATTTTTTGTCAAAATATTGTACTTAAATAATTTTTTATTGTAATACTATTCTTAAAACAATTTTATATACTTTTTCTAATCTAAGTGAAACTAAATATCATAAATATTATTCATTTATACGCTTTTGCAAAATCACGGTTCCCAAAGTAGTCGGATACCGTGTTAGACATCGGTTATAAAAATGGTAGTTTTGAAAATAAAGAAAATATTAGCATCAATTATTAGATTTCTTCATGTGTCTCAAGACTGTTAATTTAGAAATGATATATCTTACAGATATCCATTTTTCGAACCTAGTTAACATGAAAAGTTCATCATATTCATTTTTCATTATATCTTAAAACATATCATCGAATTCTATTTCATTTTCACATTCACCTCCATTACTTATGCTGATCTGTAAATAAATCATATTCTGTTTCATCTAGATTGTTAGATATGCTACACGATTTAAACCACTTTAATTATGCCAGTCTTAAGTTTATTATATATTTTTGCTATTCTCTATCACAGTATTTTTAGACTTCAAAAGATAAGGGCTTTGCACAAATATGTTACAGATTTATTCGTAAGAAAAAAAAGAAGATGCGTGTTATACGATCAATACATTAACAACTTAAAAAATGCAATTAGGAAGTATGTGATGGCTATATCCACGATCTTCTTACTAACAAATCTTCTTCTAGAATCCTTGGTCCTTAAAACCTATTTTATTAAAACGATTCCTCTGAAAAAGACAACGTAAACGTATAAATTAAGTCTACTACATAAAGTCTAGTCCTTCAAGTTAGAAGGAGAGAGATAGGATAGGCTACTAGTGGAATATTGATTAATCAGATTTATAGAAAAACGCATATATTTAGTATTTGATAATTTTAATAATTAATAATAATTAATTGTCAATGGAGATTGAATATAGATTAGAGATATCTAGGAAGGTTCTATACTTGTATTAAAATAAGTGTTACTGGTAATTAAGGTATCCGACTACGTTCGGAAACGTGATTTTAAAAAAACGCATAAATGGATAATTTTCATGCTGTTTAGTGTCATTCAGATTAGAATACATGTGCATAAAATTTTATTAAGGACCTTTTGACGAAAATTTAACTTAGAATAATTTTTTTACAAATGTTCTGCTTTTGTGAAAAATGCTTCTCTTACAATAATATTTTGCCTGTATATAACTCAAACCTCTCTACAGAGGCTCAACTAGATTTTTGAAAAATTCACATTATTTTCAGAGTTACCACCCATTGAAATAATTATCGGCGTTTTTTTCTTAAAATTGCTCACCTCTTTTGTCGAAAATATGAATAAACCCACTTCTAAGTTATATATTTCAAAAATTCTAGTTGAGACTCTGTAGAGAGGTTTGAGTTATATACAGGCAAAATATTATTGTAATAGAAGCATTTTTCACAAAAGCAGAACATTTGGAAAAAAGATTATTCTAAGTTAATTTTTTGCCACAATATTATATTTAAATAAAAAATTTTTGTCACAATGTCCTTAAAACAATTTTATGCATATATTATAATTTAAGTGACACTAATTATCATGAAAATTATCGATTTATACGCTTTTGCAAAATCAAGGTAGCGAACGTAGTCGGATACCTTAAAGTCTTCTCATACTTCGCGTACCCCGTTAATTGTTTACATATTGCTTTAATTGGGTGCATCTCTTGGTTTTGATTGATCAAACTTGTGTTGAAAATAAACTAAGTAATTTTGAACATGATTAGTCTTCATTCCCTTCCTCCCACATCTGTACGCGCGGAAGCGAATCCTGACAAGTATAGGTGTGCGTAATACACCGGAATATATGGTAAGTAATAATTAGTTAGGTATATAAAATGTATGTAACCACGCCAAAGTCAGAGAATTACAGGAAATCTCAGGATTATATGGAGTATCTAGCATTTGGATAAATTCATCTTATTATATAGAATCGTTTCTAATGTTAATCTCAAAGATGTATTTTTTTTTGTTCTTACATGTATAAATTTGAATGTGGGAAAAGAAGAGAGAGAGAGAAGTGATAGGCTCTAATATGGATGGTTCATAGAATGATCCCTTGAGCTGGTCGTCTGGGATCTGAGAGTGTATATAAATGGCTAGCAATGATAATCCTTTGTGATTATAATTCACATCACTACAGAATACATGTGTTAGCACTATATATTTTAATAGTTAATGATACTCTATGATAATAATGAGGAAGACATCCATTTGGAGAACTTCATTCTTTAGGTAATAAATGGAAAACTTTTCTAAGATTTTTCATTAATGTTTTCTAACATCTTCCATTTTAAATTAGATTAACTTCTTTTCGATTATAAAGAATAAAATGCGTGTAGATTTTACATGAAAGATTAATACTTGAATGTTTTTAAACCCTTTCTTTACAAGGAAATCTTGGCTTGTGAATTTTAATTATTCGATGTTATTAATGTACAAGGGATTAAATGTTATTATAATCCTGTTTTTAATGTAAATAACTGTTTCATAACATATAATTACTGACTATATATGTTAAAATTATTATACGATTATTATCAACAATTAACTGTATTTTTTTTTACATTTCTTTCAACCAAATATGGAATAGTATCGTCTTGCATTTAAAAAAAAGCTAAATTATAATCTTGTAAATTTGAATAAAAGGCCTAAGATAATTTTCAAAATTTTTCTCAAAATTATCACTCCATACAACAAAAGAATTTTTAATTGTTTAGATTTCATATGAATATTTCATCATTTTTCCTACTATAGGACTGAAAAAAATAAGACCTCAGACAACTAAATACTGTCAAAGAATTTGTATGTGTATGTTGAAATAACAATCCTATTAAAACTTCAAAATTGACAGGCTTCGAAACATCCTATCTGATTTTTCCCATTTAGTATATTAATATGTGAAAAAACTATATGTAACCATACAAATTGAAGTCTTTTTAACACCCTGAGCCCCGTATACCGGTGACTGACATTGAATTTTCTGTTCGGACGACATCAGTCAATAGTGACTGACAGTATAATTTTTATGCAGGAGACCTTAGTGTATGTTGACTAAACAGTGGCGCACACAGGGATTTTTCAAGGGGGGAGGGAAGGTCCAGGGTCGGAAACACACCATTCTCATATCATGTTCCAATATGCCGCTCAACATATTTTTATTTTTTTTTTTTTTTGTCGATTTTCGGGAACAAAAGAACAGTAAAAAACTAATTATTGAATAAATAATTACCATTAATTAATAAAATTTATTATTAATAACAAAAAAAATTAAATTTGACTTACTATATACATAGGATTATAATCAATCGGGAAACAAATCAAGGGCTTTCGGGGAGGGGGTCCATATGCGGAGACTTGTGTGTGGAACTGTGACTAAATAATCCTTGATTGATACCCTCTTGGATCATTTCTTTATTCCAACTTCTCATCCACTTTCCTTGATGACAAAATAACGTTTCTCCGCCGTTTTCCAGGAAAAATTTCACTATAAAAGCGCTTTCACTCTCTTCTACTGCCATTTTAATGTTCATGGAAACAGAAATATTGTTATGCTGCATTCAATCAAAAACCACAGACAATGACTAAATGTACAGTATTTTAAAAATAATATAGGTAAAAACGAGAGTAGAATGAAAGATTCATGTGAAAGAGGGACTTTGTGTGTTAAATGTGTAACGGATAAAAATGTAAATAGTAAATGCACTTAATTATTTGAACATATTTTTGTAATTGTAAATATTTTGTTTTTAGATTTTATAATCATACTTGGAAATCTGGAAAAAATTTTCTTTGTAATTTTTTTTTACTTCGTCAGATTGGCAACACTCTATATTGTCGCCATTGGAATTTGCAATATTTTTATTTAAGAGGCAGTTAAGTATGATAAATAAAAAAAGATTTAATAACTTTTTGCGCAATGTATTAAATCTTTAACCAAAAAGGATCAAAAGATTGGTGACCCGGACATGATTTATTTAAAAATATTTTACTTACACCTCATGGAGTATATAGGGTGATTCATAAGTATACAGTTTCAATGCACAATAAATCATGAACAATGCAAGATATTTTATATCACCTGTAATCAGTGGCGCACACAAGGGGAGGGTCCTGGGGTTCGGACCCCCCCGCCCAAAGCCCTTTTTTTCCCCGATTGATTATAATGCTAAGTACAGAGTACGTAAAATTTAACTAAGCATTTGTTATTAATGATTAATTTTATTAATTAACGCTTATTATTTGTTCAATAATTAGTTTTTTACTGTGTTTTGTTCCCGAAAATTGACAAAATCAAAAGGAGCATGATACAAGAATGGTGAACTTTCGACCCCGGACCCCCCCTTGAAAAATTCCTGTGTGTGTGCGCCACTGCCTGTAATAAAATTTAATGGAATCGTTTTAAATTTTATAAGACACAGTCAAAGATATTCTATGTTAACTCTTAATCACACGATCCACATCAAGCCTTTAATCCATTTCCCCGTATATTAAGGTAACAAGTGCATCGATTGTGGCTGTGATACGCTGTTTCAGCTTCGTCCTGGGCGTGCTTTTGCAAAAACGGGCCTTAGCTCTAAATTTTTCGCAGCTGCAGCGTTTGGGATAACTAATGGATAGCATGAGAAGAAATCAAATTATTGATTTATTATGTCTACAGTTATTATTTACAATATGTGCATTTGGTTAGAAGTTAAACTATTGTGTATTTCCATTCTGCAGAGTTATTTCTAAAGGAGAAGGTAAACACAACCTTTCTTCCGAATGTTTCTAAGCGGACTGTCTCTCCACTTACTTGAAGTGGGGCGGTCACTTTTTACACCTCGAATTACACTCGGGGTTCCCAGGTGTGGAATCCAGCCGTAGGGTTTCTCCCGGACATCAGTTGTCGGCGTGATGTCAGATGAAAATACCCCACAATATTTTAGGAGAGCACGTGTGAATGTGAGCTATGTAATACTATCCATATAGGCAGCTGATCTAGCAGCTACGTGGCAGGAACATTTACACCATTGCTAGATTGATTTTCTATTTGGATTCTCTTTTCAAAACCGTGATAAAAAATGTCGTTCCACAGCAGTTGTGGAATCCATTTTGCTAAATTTAAGAACACAAAAAACCTTCTCCGCTGCAGACACCACAATTTCGACTGATTAGTCACACGGTACTTACTCCCACTGTTGTTTACGTCAACTTTGCCAATGGCTAGACACAAATTTTAAAAGTAGATCTACCTTACAGGTTGCTGAGGTGGTGTTTGCCTTCGACTATTACTGTTTTACAACAACTGGAAAATGTATACTTCTTTATAAATCACCCCATATAATCAACCAGTCTCTCTTTGAGTTGGATATGTTTGGTTGATGCGTGTGTCATAGCCATTTGAATCACTAGTAGATGAATCTAAACATCGTGAAAGTAAACTTTGTATGTAAGACTTTACCTAAGTAGAGTGAAAACGTTAAGCACATCAGCTTTACAACAACCCAGATCTCCGGCAGCCAGCATATTGGAGAACTCGAAGATTGCGGGCTAAAAGCGAAAAGGAAGGCAAAACGTACTTGGTACTTCACGCAGTGCCGACTTAAGCTCATTTCAGGCCCTGGGCGCAGAAGATCTACATGCCCCCTTGGCACCAGAGGATCAAAATTTGTAACCAGAAAATCTGGTTAAGTCCAGCTTATCTGGGCCCTTCTGTGCTCCTGGGCACCGACCCTAAGCGCCCAATGGATAAACCGGCACTGACTTCACGCGTTAAATTAAAACCACCTTCATTTAGAAAAGAAGAAAAACTCGTCTAATGATACGTTTTCACTTCAAATGCAATATTTTCTTATTGAAAGTCTTAATTCCTAATATATTAGAATCATTTTAATTATATCAAAGTCAGAGTAACGCTGTGCTTCTCAAACTTTCAATACTTGCGACCCAATTTTCAATCATAATTTTCATCGCACCCTCCTCCACACAATAACAATGTTTTGAATTCAGTAATAATGTATTTGACGTAAAGCTGAAATACGATTTTAATTATAAACCGTTCAAATTATCAAGATAAGTATTAAATTTTCTATATGACAAGCCCATGGAAGTCACTAGGAATTATTAATTTCGTTCTTAGCTTAGTATTAATAAGTTAATTACCAAATAAATTGTGTAGTACTGGTGCATTTATAAATATATTATGTCAGTGCAAAAGTGTATTTTACTTTTATGTCAGAATTATTTTGTTTTCCTTCCTTTCATTAAATTTGTAAACTTTTTAAATATTTTATTTTCGTTATGCTCGCGTACCCATTATAAGGTTATCACGCCGTACTAGAGGGCGACGCCCCCAGTTTAAAAAACGTTGAAGCAATAGTATTTTTTTTGTGAGACTTTGCTATAACTAAAATTTATATTTTCTAAAGACACATTTATAAATTTCATTCCAAGAGTTGCAAAAATACTTATCGTAAACAGTATTTATAAAAATAAATACTCAATTTATGATATTAAGTTGTACATAACATTCTTTCCTTATTTTTTTGTAAGTTCTGGATGATTACGTAAATATTGAGAAACGTAATTTACATTTCTCAAAGTTAACAAATGATGGTATATGGCAATGCGCATTTACATGCTTAAATTAAATCAAAGTATCCATTTAACGATGGATTTGTAAGTGATGTTTCCAAGTTGATACCATTTAAACACCTAATTATATACTTTTTAATTACAATCATTGAATTCAAGCATTCCAAATAAGGGAAATTTGTTTAAAGTTTACCTGAAGAATAATTGCTTTTCATGACAGTAATAATATTGCTCCATATATTGTATATTTCCGAGGTAGCTGCAAATATCTTACTTATTGTAAAACTTTTGCTGAGACGGAGTTCCAGACAAACAAAAACAGCATCTAGCAGATAGATTTCAAATTAACGATCTAATTAATTTGTCCGGTGTTAATTAAAGACGAGAAGTACATTTAATGGGTTTACCTTGCTACATAATATACGACTCGTTGGAATTGGTTTACCAGCGGAATAATTAAAGGATCTATTACCGTATATATATATCTTTCACAATCCTTTTGCGAATTCAATCTTACGAATTAGAAAAGACAAGGCACGTAATTATGTCCCAGTGATAAATCTTCCAGTCAAATTCAATTGTACAGTAAACACATCTTGTAGAAACCTCTCGAATTAGGAACCTTATCGTAAGAAGACCATTACTCAATTTAATGGAGACTCAAGTATAGAAACTAAGAGACACAGAACGCGTGCAACCCCGGCAGGTTTTCGATACTCTAACGCTTCTTGTTCATCTTAACTTTGTATGGATTGATTTTCGTTAACGCTCTTGAACAGAAGTGGGAAACATTTTTAGCAAGTAAAAATCTCCCGTGAACACATATCAGTACTATTATATCGAATTCTGAAAATATCAGTTTGAAATTTCGAAGTGTTCTCTCTATATCAGCGTTTCTCAAACTGTGAGGAGTGTGCCCCTATGGGAGGCGTAATAACTCTACGAGGGAAGCACGAGCACATTGAAAAGTCGAAAACAAAAGATTATTTAAGAAAATTATTAATTTATGAAAAGTTAACAAAATACATTCTGACGCATTAAAAATAAGATACACATTAACACTGGTATATAATACACTTATAAACGTATAAGAAGTGCACAATGTTTCTTATAATTAATTTAACAATACTAAGTTAAGAATAAGTTAAAAAATTACCAGTGGCCCATGGGCTTTTCATTTAAATAATGGTATCCAAATATTAATATTTATCCTGATACTTGTACAGTTTATAATTAATTCCTTAACCGCCGGTTAAAAGTTACGCAAATCACACCCCAATCCTACCGTTCTCCACTTAGGCATACGTATGGGATGTAATGGTGGGGAGAGAAAAGGAATAAATAAGCGGATGTTATGAAATAAGTAAAACCTTCACAAACATTGTCAAGGTCCTTTTATTGCATTCAAAAGCCTTCGGAGTAATTTTATGTAAAACAGGGCACATAAAAGATCATACTTTGGAAAGACGTATATATACGTCCCAATTATCGTTTTGGTATGCGTGACGTTTATATACGTCGGTGACATGTAAGAGGTTGAAGTCGTGTTGTAGTTTTAGCGTCAAAGTTTTGTATTATTGAATTCAATACATTGTTATTGTATGAAGGGGTGGGGTGGGGAGGTGCGATGAAAATTATGACTGAATATTGGGTCGCTAATACGAGTATTCAGAGTTTGAGAAGCACTGCTCTCTATATATGCAATATTGACTTCAAAATGTAAATCTAATTTTACTCTTATTAGAGAAAAGAAAAATGGAATGCATGTTATACATCCCTAAAATCGGTTGTTTCAAATATAAGTGAATATTACAATAAAAGGCGCTGTTCTTCATAACGAAATTGCTAGTAAAATTAGAATATATTAATTTATTTTGTAGTTTTCGAGGTTGGTCCTATTTAAGTTACGCAAATACAACCTTAAATAAATTATTTCAATATTGAATACTTGTTCTACCTTTACAGTTTTACATATAATGTATGTTAAATTGAAATTAAGAAAATAACATATGCTCTAATATAATGCGGATGTCGGACAAGGGTTTGGTGACGAAATTACGAATACAAAAGAAATTCAAAGAAGGAATATAGAAAGACTTTTAGAAGCTTTTAAATGGAAATCGGATAGTATTTAACGAAACAATTTTAAATTAGCTCAACTTAACTGTCTGCCAAAAGAGATGACAAAGTTGAGAATTGTAGCTGTATTTGACGTAAATGGAATTCCAAAGACGTCGTTTCTATGTTTTACTTGACTCTGAAAGCCTGGCATCACTTGTTGAAAAGATCGAGATTACTTGTTTAGGCTGAACATTCTCTTTAATGACAGTAAATCACGTAAACTTTAACCTTCTGATTAGCCCAAATATCATTTAGAATTAAAGAATTTTGTATTAAAAGCAGTCAAATTTTAAGAAACAGAACGTTTTCAAGTTTATCGAATTAGCTATTAATTCTCGAGAAACAAATTTTAACATCTTAACTTGGAGTAGGGTTCCGGGAAGATGTATAAATACTATTTATTCATAGTGTCTATTGTACGAATAAGACATACATAGAGGTTATTTGATGGTACGCCAGTGCTTCTCAAACTTTCAATACTGGCGCCCCCTCCTTTTCGATCACAATTTTATCGCGCCCCCTTTATGCATTAATAATGTACTGAATGCAATAATAATGCACTTTGACGCTAAAACTACAATAGGCGATCTTAATTATAAACCATACAAATTAGTAACATAAGTATTAAATTTTGTATACTACTTTTAAGCAAAAATAAATAAATAAAATAATAGGATAATTATTATGTTATTTTTCCTTTCTCTAATTTTTAAATTGAACATATTGCAAAATGCGGTGGTTGCTTAGAAGACAAAATATAGATATCTGCTAAATATAGAAAAAGAACTCAGAGGGTCAAATTTCTAATCATAAGCATTCCTTGTAAAAACTTTGCTGTGCAAGACAAGCCCAAGGAAGTCGTTAACACTTATTAAACTTATTCTTAATTTAGTATTAAATTAGTTATAAAATATTCTGTGCAGCACTGATACATTAAAAGTATACCGGTTGAAGTGCCCACTCTTTGCACGAGTTCACATTTATAAGAAAATAAAACATTATTGATATAATAGCTGAATTGTAAGGAGAGCAAAGCAAAGTGCTCGACAATGTTTACAAAAATGTAAAATGGTTTTTTTTTAATGGTTGCTCAAATTATAATTAGTTTTCAGCGAATTGTAATTTTAAGCCTCACAGAATTAGCATTTATAATTGATGTTAAACAGTAGCGCACATGGGAATTTTTCAAAGGGGAGGGGTCCGGGGTCGAAAGTTCACTAATCTTGTATCAGGTTCCTTTTGATTTTGTCGATTTTCGGGAACAAAAAACAGTAAAAAACTAATTTTTGAATAAATAATTAGCATTAATTAATAAAATCAATCATTAATAACAAATACTTAATTGCATTTTGCGTACTATATACTTAGAATTATAATCAATCGGAAAAAATCAAGGGCTTTGGGGGGGTCCGGACCCCTAGGACCCGCCTTGTGTGCGCCACTGATGTTAAATAATGAACAGTAATATAAAATTCCGATAAAGAATAATTGCATTATTTTTAATTTTTAAAGCGAAAAGACTTCAACATGTTTTAACCCGGGAACAGGCGCGCAGTCGATACGATCGAGTGGGGTTATTGAGTCACTCCAATCCTTTTTTTTTATAATTATTTTATTTTACAAGATACAAATCATGATTCCAGTGAATAATTTAATTAAGAGGAAGTTTATTTATTACTTTCAAGGACTTTTCAATTTTTCTTTGGTAACAAATAAACAGTTATGTCAGAATTAACGATTTCGTATTCTGTGTGTCCCGCGCGACCAATTCTGTGGGTAAAAAGTATATTCATTATGATAATATGAATGTTACTGCTAAAAATTTGTGTAAAACGTTTTTCGTTATGCTTTATATGTTTGAGAATACTCATAAAATATGTCTTGGCCAAGTAATCCTTCAAAGTGCTCTCCGTGGATTTGCAAATATCATAAAACTCTTTTGCATGGAAAAAAGCGCAACAGAGAAAACATTACTTACAACTTCCCTAAATGAGAAACAAACACACAAGAGAGGGGTCATAACTAACTGTACCAATAACTTAGAAGGTCAAACAGATTACAGCTATAATGTGTAGTATTTCAAAAATAATGACAGTGATGAATTTTTTATGTTCCTAAATTTTTTCGATTCTGGGTCTGGGATCTGTTTTTTCTCTGAAAGAGTAGTATGTTAGGTTCAAAAAGAAAGCGTAATAAAAAAAATATCTCATCATGGGATTTCAGCAAATCAAATAAAAGTTTTTTTATTTGGCTGTAGGATCAAAGATAGCTAATTAGGTATTGAAAAAGTTTTTATTTTTGATGACTTATTATCGCGCGCGTGTGCCTATAAATTATATCAGACAAAAGTGCATTTCTTATTATGTCTGAAAGTATTTTGTTTTAATTCATTCCAGTAAATGAATTATTTTTTAAATCTTTTATTTTTGATATGCTCGCGCCCCCGCAGGGGGACGCGCCCCACAGTTTGAGAAACACTGTGGTACGCCTATTCCGCTGATGAGTTAAGCAATTATGGAATAATTTTCAATTCCTTTATACTACCAGTTAACACACAATCTCCCTATATATATTTATATCTTTTTCAAGTTTTCAATCGTTAATAAAATACATTTTAAAGCGCTCAATTGAGTTGAAATTTTATAACATGGAAGTAAAATAAATTATTCGCTTCATAAACTTAATCAGGTTTTTCAGAAGTAAATTAAAGTGCAAATATACGCGATTATTTTATATGACGATACGGTAACTTAATTATAATTAATTAAAATTAATTGACTTAAACTAATTGTTCAAAGAATTTCAGATATAGCCACGTTGGAATTACTTTTGGTGATTTAGCGACCATTTTAGCGACTTGTGTCAAAACTTTGAAAGGTTTTGTTCTTACATTTTAAAGCGCTCATTTGAGCTGAAATGTTCAATACATGATTGTTTTGGATGGAAAGACAAAAATTTAATTATAATTAATTAAAATTAGTTGACTGAAATTAATTTTATAAAGAACTACAGATACATTCATGTTGGCTTCATTTTTAGCGACTTGGGTCAAAACTTTAAAAGACTTCTTTCTCTCACGTTTTAAAGCATTCAGGTGAACTCAAATTTTATGTACATGATTGTTTGTATTGTATGGTCGATGACAATATGATACGTAAATAATAATTAATAAAAATTAATTGCCGCTTAATATTGTGATTCTATCATATGTATAAATATATTTATATTAATTGCAATTATTTCTTTAAAAAAGTAACGAAAATTAATTTTTTCTTTGTTGACTGAAGTAGGAAATTACTTTAAAAAAAACTGCTCTTTATATTATTTGTTCGAGTATATTTCAATTCAAATTTGAAGTCATAATCACCTTACATATGTGACGTAGAATGAGCTATATATAATAGTAAAAGTAATAGTACTGTTCTTTAATATATATATCTGCATTTTGAAATAAATATATATATTTATTCTCTTATTATTTACCCGCAAAATCAATTATTTAATTTTAATATTTATCCTTAAATTATCATGCACATAATTGAAGGAGCTTCTAGTTTGCTTACATGGAAGTAAAATAAATTATTCGCTTCATAAACTTAATCAGGTTTTTCAGAAGTAAATTAAAGTGCAAATGTTCCTCCAAAATCAAATTTATTTTGAGAAACAAGGTGAAAATGCGTTTCTCATACATATTAATTCGAAGGAAAAATCGAGGAATCAATTTTAATAGTGTTTTAATAGTCCCCAACTAATTAATTTCTAGTTGATTATGCAACATCGATGCGAATTAAACAAAATTAAATCATTTAGAACTATTTAATGTTTATAAATGTTTAATTTAATGGTTTCCCTTTATTATTATGAAATTGAACGTTAAAACTCGGTTCACTTAAATCGTTGTAATTAGAGATTTGTATAATTTAAAATTAATTACTTAAGCAAATAAAAAACATAGAAATAATCAATATTTAGAAAAAAAATTGCACACTATTGAACAAATAGGAATTAAAAGTTAACTAATGCTAACAACCCTTTAATATGTCTGAGTTTCAATGTTTCTCTTTTTAATTAATGATTGCAATTACTGATTATTTATCCGTGTTTGAATGTGATTACTATTCCTCTAAAGCTCCTTAGATTGTAAGATTGTTCAATAAGCTCAAATAGTTAACATCTAACATTTAAAATTTATTTTAATTTCATTAAGATTTGATAAGATGGGAATTAAATGTTAAGTTCAACAGGGATTGTAATTTCTTATGATATATTTGCATGATAAGTTTGTAATATTTTAGTGCATATATTTGTGATTTCCAAAATATTTGAAGCTCGTCTTGACTGAAAATTTTGATGCATATGTATGTTTTAATGTTTAGGGTATAGATAAATTTGTAAGTTTTATTATGTGTGTGTGATTGGTGTCTATTTTTCTTTTGCTTAATGAATGTCGTATCTCTTATACTACAAATTACGGGAGATAAATTTTACAAAAGCTCATTCACACTTTATGGAAATGATTTGTATAGTTAATTTTTATCAATAAACACTGTATTTTTGTGAAAATTTGCATCTGCCTGGTAGCCATGATTCTTAACAATAGCTCTAGCTCGAATATTTCATGAAACTAGAATTTTTCTTAGTAATGTAATGCAAATTTTAATGCATTCCTCTTGAACCGTTTTTCAAAGTTAGTTCTGTGTTCTTGGATGCTGTTTTCCAAAAGCTCGTTTTAATAAACTGAAAGCACAAAAAAGACATTGCAGAAGCGTAGGGTGATTTTACACATATTTCATCAACTGGAACATACTTTATTCCTGTTTCTGATTCTTTCTGTGCTAAATAAGCGACAGTTAACTTCGACGTGTGACCAGAAGTTTTGTACATATGAAGTTCAATTTGAGATATCCGACTACCTTAAAATAATGATTTTTTTAAAAAATGGACAAATTTGTTTTATGCTTTTATTTTATAGGCCATCTTAAGAGCTTCATAAAAATACCAAGATATTTATTTTCCATTGATTAGAACAGAAAACTACAGGTGTTTTAGTAAAAGCAGATGCAATAACTTTACATAAGATGTCAAAATTTAAAATGCATTTTACTCGAAATGTGTTTTTTTCCGAAAAACTCAAACGGGGACAGTGGTTGCTCAAAACGTTTTAAAAATAATTTGCTGAAATTTTGTGTGCATCTTCTGTGTAACAGCAGAAGTATTTTAACCCTCCGATTTATCAATCACTGTTTTATTCCAAAATTTACAGTTCTTTATGTGAATACAAATACTGTTTTTTTAAAAGCAATTTCATACAACAGCTAAGATAAAGTGCTCTAGTTTTTGTAAAAATTTAAATATCTCTTATCCTGAAGGTCACTTCAAAAAGGAATAGCAAAGTAATACATCTAAATTGAAAAATTGAGAATTTGTTCAGTTACTATTTGTACAGAGCGGGCCTCGTTTGTGCAATTTTTTGTCAAATTTTACCCATTTTAGTAGTAATAATTTATTTTTCAATTCTTAACTTTACTCTTTTTTTCTTAAAATGTACTAAATAAATCTGAAACCCACAAAAAAATCTCCATCTATCCATTATTTCAAAAACACTTGTCGCAAATAGTCGGATACATCAATCAATGTTCTTTCCATATAAGATTGGAATTTCTTCTTCAAAAACTGGTGCTAAAATATTCTGCTGACAGTAGAGTGAATTAAATTTGGCTTTATTTGATGACTTTACTGATTTTTAATTTGTCGTTTTTGAAAAATCCTACAACAATTATGAATCCTTTTCAGAACTTAACTGTACACTGAAGAAGCCATAAGTACTGTCATTTCCATCAGTTTTGCAATAGAAAATCGACATTCCTTTACTACAGTCATTTAAATATACCTATCCCTCATCGAGTGTTACCACAAACTTTCATTTTTCAGCAGCTTGGTGTTTTGTTTGCATAATTTTCTACAATTTTCTTTTCTTCCAGCAATATGTTTTTAAAAGGTGACGAACACGTTAGATTTAAACATCTGTTTTAACATTATAAATACTTATGAATAATTTCAAGGTATCCGACTACGTTCGGAACCGTAATTTTAAAAAAAGCGCATAAATGGGTAATTTTTATGATATTTAGTGTCACTCAGATTAGAATACATGCATAAAATTATTTTAAGGAGATTTTGACAAAAAAAATTTATTTGAATATACTATTTTAGCAAAAAATTAACTTAGGATAATCTTTTTCCCAAATGTTTTCCTTTTGTGAAAAATGGTACTATTATAATAATATTTTGCCTGTGTATAGTTAGACCTCTCTACAAAGGCCCAACTAGAATTTTTGAAAGAATCACATTATTTTCAGAGTTACCACCAATTGAAATAATTATCGGCGTTTTATTCTTAAAATTGCTCCCCTCTGTTGTCGTAAAACATGAATAAACACACTTCTAAGTTATATATTTAAAAAATTCTAGTTGAGCCTCTGTGGAGTGGTCTAAGCTATACACAGGCAAAATATTATTATAATAGAAGCATTTTTCACAAAGGGAGAACATTTGGAAAAAAAGATTATTCTAAGTTAATTTTTTGCCAAAATATAATATTTGTATAATTTTTTTTTGTCAAAATGTCCTTAAAACAATTTTATATGCATATATTCTAATCTAAGTGACACTAAATATCATGAAAATTATCTATTTATGCGCTTTGCAAAATCACGGTTCCGAACGTAGTCGGATACCTTAATTACTATTCTGGAAGGCATTCCTTGTTTCGATGCAATGCATCTATGAGTCGGTGGTTTTTTTTTAGGATCAGAGACCATTTTTTTCTTGATAGTTATCCGTGTTTGAACAAGAGGAAGTTTCGTGGTCATGTTTTTATTTTTACTTTCTAAGCTAGACGTTTCTTTCCTTTCAAATTTAATATATTATAAACATATTTTATATATTATAAGTAACGAGAGTTTTACACCATTTCTTAAATTGTTGATACGAATATTTGTTCTTGGAAAGCGTAATTACGTAACCTTCGAGTCATATCTCATCTTAGGAGTCATTTTTGAAATAAGTTCTTTTTTTTTACATTCCAATCAAAAGATGACCTTAGCAGACAATTACTCTGAAGTTGCCAAAGTTTTATCTCAGAATACAAACGAGATAATGAATGACAAAATCGTTTCGAATGACCTTTTGTATTATATTGAGCACCATTTATCAAGTACTTTTACGTAGATCGGGGTTCGAGGATTTTATGCAATCAGTCTCGGAGCAAGACAGTTCTTCAGGAGTGATGGAAATTTACTGTCGAGAAACAATCCTTAGAAATGCAGGATACATTAGTAAAATTTTCATATAAAACCCAGAAGGTCTTTACACTTTCTACACTTTTCAAACTATCAGTGACTAGAATTATAAATACATAAAGAATTCGTAAGCAATCGCTCGATCAGAGTAACTCTTCAATAGCCCAAGGTAATATTAACTAGTTTCGGCGAGCGATTCCCTATTTGTAGACCGCACGGAATTTTCAAGAAAAAATCCGCTGACGTCCTAGATCTTGATATTAATAGATTACTTCATTAATTTTCAGAATCATCCATATAGTCGCCAATTCGACAAATATGATGTCAACTCGGCTCTATCAGCACCTTGGTTCTATCGCTAACATTTCGCCAAGTTTTCATTGAATCGCCATTATAATGCAAGGAACGGCGCTACTTGCAAATATTACAATTTTAGAATAAAATAAGTACAACAGAGAGTAATATTAACGTTTTATACATCCAGGTATAAATTATTTACATTATTTTTACACAAAATTTGTAACAATATTCAATCTGTACCATATTCCGAATTTTTTTTCATCCAATTCAATAATTTTTCCCTCTAAAAGCAACGAATCGTAAATATTCAAATCTAACACATAAATAAACAAAAAATTTCAAAAAAAAGGAAAATTTCACAACTCTTTTTTATCCAACTTCCACATTTATTATTTGTTAAAAAAAATTCAGCGCAAGATATCAGTACATTGAAAGTTAAATATAATATTTTATTTGTCATCACACAACGAAAAGTGGTGACGCTAACACACTATATGCAGATGCATCTAATTTAGATCTTGAACGATGCGTACGTCATAAAGCACCCTAAAAATGTACGTAATTCTCCCCTTTATTGATAAAAACATTTTAGCAACGCATTAAGTTATACGAAATTCCATTTAGTTATACGAAACACATCCGTTCCATCGCTCTCCGGTAAGTCATTTTACGGGAGCCATTATTTTACCAACATTACATCACTCATGTTGATGGATGAGCAGAATTTGCATAGATTTCTTTTACTTCAGCCCTGGCTTTCGGTATTTTATTTATGTGTTTTTTTTGAAGGAAGCTGCAAAATTTTATTATGCTTCGAGTATTTACATATTTTATATCCTATCAGTTATGTCAAGATTTAGTAGACATACTAGAAGCCTGTCTTATAACAATAAAAAATGAATGCGCTTGCTATTTTATTTGATTTTGAAAGTTAACTCGTGCATTAAAAAGCGGAAAAAAGCGAGATTAGGCTGCTGAAGTTTGATCAGAGCTGGAGCATGTGGAAGCCCTTTTTTACCCCTTAGCATGACTTGCCTCTTTTTTATTGTGACTGATAATCATTTTTCTTTGTTAGTAACTCCATGATGTGTATATTCTAACTAGCCATTACCCACCCATTTTGCTGAGTGTTTTATGATACTGTAAGACTATGAAATGCTTTTAAGATACTGAGATACCCAAGTCTTAGCATTAAGCTTTGGATTGTACTTAAAATTGTTCTTATAGCCTTCACCTCTAGTTTAAAAAACACACATTTCAAAAGTGGAGTACATGTATCTTTTATGCAACCGTAACAATCCCACTCTGGAGTCCATTTTTACAAAAACTCGTTCTTAGTGGAACACTACTCAACAAAACAAGCATGCATATCAACTTACAAATCTATTGATTTAATAGTTTATAAAATCAGATTTTTTTTTATCTAAAGCTCCCCTGTTGCCCCCTTGGAAATCGATTTTTACAAAACTAGTTCTTAGTGGATCTCCTCATCAAATGAATCATGCTTACCAAATTTCAAGTGTGAAGGTTTAATAGTCCTAAAACGGTATGAGTTACATACAATTCTCGCTTGTTTAGTGACATTTTTATTTCAATAAAATTCAAATCCGTCATATATTATACTATTTTACTTCAAGAAAAGCAAAATAGTTGTAAAACTTGTGCAGTATAAGGATAAAATGTTGTTTCAGGTGATATGGTTTAAAGGAGGTTTAAGAATTTTAAACACTTCAAAGATGATTCGCGTTCTGAACGACCACCATCTGTACAGTACATCTTAAAAGAAGCTATCACTGAAATTTTCCACGTTACACAGTCCAGGAGCTATCACAGGAATTATATATTTGAGAAAACATCATGATCATTTGAAGTAGGATTAAGTATGTGCTTCATTTTCAGTAAGTTATAATTCTGTATTCTAACTAACGACTCAGTTAATCATAATAAGGCAAAACAATGGCAGTTAATTGAGCAAATACTTTTTTAGATAAAAATACAAATTACAAGGGTAATTAAAAAGGTTTTTTAGGAAATTTTCTTATAAAATGGCAACAATAATTGACAAGTATCTATACGTAACAAATTCCACAGTTCATTAACAGCAATTAGCTTGATTGCCAAAAGTATGTAAAAACTGCAAAAAATTCATCTAACTGTTCTAATCGAATATAATAAAACTCACGTTAAAGATAAAATATTTTTCGCCCCTAGAATGACTACTATATAAATCTTTGTGATTTAAAAATCGAAGTAATGATTTTAAAATGAAGTCAAATAATTCACTGTTTTAAACTGTCTGCTATTTTTGATCACAAAACTTTTTAACTATCTCTAAATAATTTAGTTGTCTTCAGGCGTATTTGAAAGCAAGTGCACTAAGTTGTTAGTTAGTCATTTCTTTCTTTTTTGTGTTTTGTTGTTTGTTTCCTTGTCTTTAAAAATTCTATACATTCTAAGCAAGCATTAACATTAAAACTCCTTCAGAATTAAATGTATTCCTAGAATCTGGAACTTGTTTTCGTCTTGAATACATTTACTTACGAGGTTGCTTATGCGTTGCTTTAGAATGCGACTTTAATAAGCACTTACTCATGAGGTGACATTTCATGAACCACCTCATTGGCGACCCTTCCTGTTTCTCCTTGGCAGTATAATTGAAAAATCAGCCAAACGTAATAAAACGTTTGAAAAGTTAAAAAAAACATCAATTCTCCAAAAGGTTCAAAGAAAGTGATTTAACGTTAACTAAAAAAAACCTGATTTCAAGTAACAAAATACTCGCTAATTCCCACGCTTCCAACAGTCCGAAAATTCATCAGTTATCTTCGAAATGCAGGGCATTTTACTTGATTTAGGACGTTCCGATTGATGATAATGACGTTCCGAATGTGTGTCAAAATTCCTAAGCGGCGATTTGTGCAATGAAGGAAATAAGCACCTCATTTTCTGAGCGCTTCCGTCAAAATTGGTCGACAACACAATTTAAAGTCTGCATTTTGGGGGATGCAATTGCTTCCTGCCTTCTCTGATTAGAGGTTATTCTTTTAATGGTCATTACGCTTATGGCTAGATCAGCTAAATCTAAGAAATAAAGCACGCATTGAAAGGACAATGCGTCTGCCATTGTGCAAAATGAGGTGTAGATGAAGTTGCTTAAATTGCTATAATTCCTGCTGACATTCACATATTTCTACGTCCGTGTAAAGTGTTCGGCAATTAAAATAAGATCTTTGTTGGGATCGAGAACACTTGTTAATTCGTATGTGTGAATGTAATTTAAGCTAATTGCCTTCCAAAAGAGAGAGAGAATTAGTCACATAAAGTTTAAGAAAGATTAAAAAGTAAGATAAATACACATGTTGAACGTAAACAGAGCATTTCAAAATACTCGAATTTTAAATCTTTTTACTAAGAAATATCAAATAAATGAATATTTAGAATTTACAAGCAATATAAAAAAAATTTTTTTTAGTCAATTCTTACTTAGATCAACAAAGAAAATTTTTATTTTAGCTACTTTTTATTAAATAGTTACAATTAATATAAATATGTATATGCATATCACAGAATCACAAAATTAATTGGTTATTCACTTTTATTAATTATCATTGAAGTATCGTATGGTCATCCAAAACAATTGTGTGCATAAAATTTCAGTTCAACTGAATGCTTTAAAACGTGAGGGAAAAAAAAAACCTTTTCAAGTTTTCACACGCCAAAAGGGTCGCTAAGTCGCCAAAAATGTTCCCATTTGGCTGTATTTGTAATTATTTAAATAATTAGTTTTAATCAATTATTTTTTATTAATTATAATTAAATTACTGTATTGTCAGCCAAAATAATCATGCATATAAAATTTCAGCTCAATTGAGTACTTTAAAATGTATTTTATTAACGATTGAAAATTCCACCAAGATAAATAGAGAGTGTGAGCTAATATTAGGAATCAGTGGCGCACACAAGGGGGTCCTGAGGGTTCGGACCCCCCCACCCCCAATGCTCTTGATTTTTTCCGGTTGATTATAATTCTAAGTATATAGTACGTAAAATTTAACTAAGTATTTGTTATTAATGATTAATGTTATTAATTAATGCTAATTATTTATTCAATGATTAGTTTTTTATTGTGTTTTCCCCAAAAATCGACAAAATTAAAAAGAGCATGATACAAGAATGTGGAACTTTCACCCCCCTCGAAAAATTCCTGTGTGCGCTACTGGTAGGAATTGAAAAATTAATAGTCAAGTCTAGAGATTTGTGGCTCGAAGAAAATCGTATGTTTTGCAACTCCCTTTATTTAACAAAATATAAGAATTTCCGTAATTATCCAAGAACAAATAATTTTTTAAGCATTAATTTTTATTGGTAAAAAACAGAGTGACAACTGGTGTCGTTGTGAACTATATTATTTGAATTACTAAGCATTTTGCGTGCGAGTTAATTACGTTTCCATAAGTGAGTGAAAATTAACGTCGCACTGTTCAGCTACACGAGGGCATTTAGCGACGGACATCATAATTTTGAACCATGATCAAGTGACGAGGACGACACCTGAGCTCACATCCCCCTCTCTTAACTACCACACCACACCAACGGGAGTACTTTTGATCTCTTGACAGGTTTAACGTGCATCGTTCCCTTACACGGTGGGTCTTTAGTGGTACAGGGCTCAAACTCATGACATTCCTGCCATGATCCGATACTTTAACCGCTGGGCTACCGCAGCCCCTACGTTTCCATAAGAACCCGCATGGATGGTGACTTCCGGTGCAAGCAGTGGTGCGATTGAATCCTCCTCCCTTCGTAAATAATGAATGGTACTTTATTCCTTACAATGAATAGTAATTTCCAATACATTTTCAATATTTTAAGAACTTCTTAAAAATTTCCTTTTTAATATTTAACCTTTGTGATTAGAACTGAAGATAAAAACACAAATAGTAAATATTAATACTACGTGTGGGTTTTAGACATGAACACACCTGTCTTAAGCATAGAAATGCATAATACAGAGGCGCCTTGCGATTAAAAAAAACATAGAGATGAACCTCGTCCTTCTTGTACTAACCTTTAAAAAGCCAGATATTAATATGCTAATATCACAATATCGACCACAAGGATTTCCTTAGTCGGCTCTATCTAATTAAAAGGATTCGATTTACCAGCCTTTAGAATAAATTTGTGAGTGTGGTGGGGATTAGCGTTTAAATCCCCCCCCCCACACACACCATTTTGTAAGTAAAGATATTTTACAATTTTATTAAATCTTTTATTAAAGAAATTGTATAATTTATAATTCTGTATTACATTGCAGTTGTGTGTTGAAATTAATATTTTTTAAAAACTTACAAATAAGTACTTCGTGTTGGAGTAGGACACAAAATTTAAATTTTGGATTCTCAGGAAGAGGTAGTTACATTAACGTCACACTGTAAAGCTACACAAGGGTTACGTGACTTTGATCCTCCGTCAAGTGACGAAGAAGACTCTTGAACTGGACCCTCCCCCCTCTCCTAACTATAGTAAGACACAAACCCTTTCAGTTCCCTGCCTAAATTGTGGAGGTGGAGATCGGTGGTGTCACCGTCTATCGTCCCTTCGGGAATTTCTCCGAGTTAAATCGTACTGTCATCTAAATGGTGCTCAAAGCTAAGGCCAACGATGCCCCTTGCCACGATGCATTTCGGGGCTTCGACTGACTACGTCAGACAGGTGGCATTAGAAACAACAATAACAAGACACAAACGGGAGGGCATTGCGCCGCGACAGATTTTGACGTGCATCGCCTCCTTTCACCTCTACACAACGAGTCTTCAGTGGCACTAAATCTTTAATCCCAGACACCTCGGTGATCGTGACCATGACCACTAGGCTTCTGTTGTCATCTCAAAATGGGGCAAAAACAAAGTAAGGTTGGGAACCTTGATCTAAAATGTCTAATTCAACTTGTTCAATCCTACCTCTTTTCCTTCTAGACCTCCGAAAGTAGGATTCATATTTTAGAGATGATGCAAATATCTTCATATAAATGCTATATTACTAAAAAAGTATTAGCAATTATGACGTTTATAACAGAGATTCAGTCTCTCCTTCTACTGAATTTAGTACACTCATATGTCGTAAACGAGCTTTGCTGAGAAATTTGTGAGGGTGTTTCCGTATAAAAATACAGTCGAACCTTTACATAACGAACCTCTATATTGCGAATTTTTCTATATAGTGAATTTTTTCCTGGAACCTTGAACATTTCACAATTTTTTTCGTAAAATAATCTCTCTATAACAAAGTGTATTTTCTATATAATAGAGTTTTCCTTTTGTGATTCAATTTTTGTTCTCTCTTTTTTTTAAAGGTATTTTTGAAAAAAAGTGAAGTTATTCTTTCTTTAACACATTTTATGGTGGTCACAAATTTTGAACTGGTTTCATTAGATCCTAACTCACCGAGAGTAACAGAGTTCTGGACGTTTCATCCAAGAAGTACAACACTTAAGCCCCTTTGCCAAGTTTACTAGAAATATCTTCGATATCCTCTTTCACCCTCAGTGGAGTTGTTCCTTGTCCCCGTGTGTTCTAATTATAAAATAATGTATGTATAACATTACATGTATGCTTTAAAAAATGTCCATAAAATTAATTATTTTTAATATGAAATTACTTTTTTAATATTGAAAGTACAGTGAATTCTCCGACATTCTTTTTTCTTGTTTTCCTTGCTGTTTTTCTTTCTTTCTTTCTTTTTTGATGGGTAAGATATATAAAATAAGCATATATTAATTTAAAAAAGGCGTGAATAAATTACTTTTTTAAGATATAGTGTTTATGAATTTAAAGTTTGTTTTATGTGGTTTATAAAGTATATTAAAAGATGAACCTCTATAAAACGAATTTTCCATATAACGAACTTTTTTTCCGGGATTGGGCAATTTCGTTATATAGAGGCCCGACTGTATATTATTCATTTTATTTTATCATATAAAATCTACAGCTCTCCCAGTAATCAAGATTTTCATTAAATATCGAATTTAACTTATATCTATATTATTTTAAAAAAGTATAACGAAAAAATTCTTATTTTAAGAAATGCGTAGAACGTAAATGCATTCTTACAAAACCAAATGCTTTATAGATAAAAGAAAATTTTTTTAAAAAATTAGATGTATTCTAAACTTTGAGTATTTTCCCCAATTATATTTACTGTTTTTGACAACTAATATCTACTTAATGCATTTATAAATTATATATAAATGATCCTTTCCTAGATGTTAAAGATTGAAATGTATTGAACTTTTTCAGAAGCACTCTCTGTTTCTTTAATTCTGTATTTAAGGAGCTGAATAAATAATAATAATAATAATAATAATAATAATAATAAAACAAAAAAAAAACAAGTAATACAATTTTTTTTTTATTTCAATTCCTTCTTGGCTCAACGGTCAATAAAGAAAATTTTTATTTTAGGCACTTTTTATTAAATAATTACAATTGATATAAATATGTACATACATATGACAGAATCACAATATTAAGTGGCAAAACAGAAAGAGATTTTCCATTTTACTTTTTATATGTGGTATTGGACTATCATTTTTGTTTGTTACTATTTATTCAATCACAAATTACTTTCTCAGAAATCAGGACATTCCAGGTAGAACTCGAACACACGACCTTTGGATTAGAAGTCCAACGTGCTATCCATTGCGCTACAGGGACACAACGAGTGATTTTCCTTCTGATATATGATATTATTTTTGTTTGTTACTATTTATTCATTAATCAAATAGAATTAATGAATATTTGAAAAAAAGCTGTATTAACATCAAGTGTCATCCACAACGAGTTCCAAAAATGTATTTGAACTTTAATTGATGAATAAAAAGTATTTTATTAACGATTGAAGCTTTGAACAAGATATATATATATATATATATATATATGTATAAATATATAACGAGAGTGTGAATAATAGTAGGAATTGAAAACACAAAACAATAAAAGCAATTTATTTTGTTCCTTTTTTTTTTAAATACAATTACATACAGCTCGCTTACAATTTAGTAAAATTCCTTCACTATCGGCAAAGTACTAACCGAAAAAAGCTATTAAGTTTAAAATAAAAATTCTCGAGCAGTTTATCAAATTAAGAATATTTCCAAAAAGTGCGCTTAAAAAATTTCCTGTAACTTGTTTATTGCATAAATAATCGAACACGTAAGCAAAATTTACTATAAATGGAGGGGGAGGGGGAATATTTACACCATTTGAGCAATTTCTTAGCATCATAATGATTTCCACGGCTAAAAAAAAGGGCTCTTCAGATTAAACGACCCGTGCACATCTCCAAAAACTATGCCTATTTAAACCATCTGTAGAAGTATCTGCTCCATTTGACTCTTTTAACAACTTTTAAACTCTTTTTTTTTTTTTTACCTCCCTTACACTCTACTGATAGGAAAGGGCTTTTCACAAAGTTTTTACACGATACTGTGAAGAAAAGATCATTTTTTTCTCCTCCTCCTCTCTTGTCTTTTCTTTAGAATTTTATGAAGTTCACCTGAAAGGGAAAAAAATCGAGGGGGATTAAGACTTGATCATTTTGTGTGTGTATACTCTTATGCAAAGAAACTCAGTTAATGCGATCTCTGTTACAAGCAGAAGCTAATGGGCGAGCACCGAACGGAAATAAAAACAGGCTTTTCACATAAATATAATTTTTGAAAGCTGTTTTCTTGAACGGGAATGGGTCGAAAAAATGTTTTAAGAGGAGGATGAAGGAGAATCGAGTCTCACGAGAAACATTCCTGTCTTTTATGGAGCAGACAAACATTTCCAACGAGTCTTTCTCAACGACGCTGGAGATCATTTCCTTACAAAGACTTTCACGAGCTTAATTGTTACTTTCATAAAGAACGACTGGGGAAAATGATCTGAGAAGAACCATTCTTTTTTTAGACTTTGATGCATCTGATTATTTTACAGTGTTTTTCGAGGAAGGTTTTCAGCCGGCTGGACTTTGGTAATGTACCCTAGAGGGCGATAGTACCCGTTTTGTTTTTCTCTTTCCCCAGAATTTAAGTAAGTTACGAAGACGGGAACCTATTTGCTGGAGTTCGTTAAGAGTAATTATTTAATCCAATTTCGGTAATATGTGTTAAGATGTAGTTAATATGCATTTTTAATGTTAACCGAGCAGGGTCGTTAGGATGGGATAAAATTCGAGATGGAAAATTTTCAAGTAAAACAAAGAAGCTGCGAACTGTTGGTTTTGTTTGGGTTTTAACTCACCCTAGAGAGTAGTCTAGTATGGAAAGTGGAATAAGCATTTTTGTAAAATCTGATTTTCAGATAGTTTATTTTGATGAAATAGTTATAAGAATAAGAACAACATTGTTGCAGTAAACTTAATACGTGGATAAACAATGTAGTAAAATGAACAAGATTGTGTCATTAATAGATAGAGAATGTGTGTGTGTGTGATTTGTGAAATAACCAAAAAAATCAAAAATTTAAATATAATTCATTTGCATTATTGAGCAGTTATTTAGCATAAAAAATTAGGATGTGATTTGTCGAAGCATCCGACTACCCTAAAATCATGATTTTTTAAAAAAGTGACATTTTTTGTATTATTTTATTTTATAGGCCATCGTTTTAGCTTTATGAAAACATTAAGTTTTTATTTTCCATTCTCTAGAATAAAAACTACAAGTGTTTTAGTAAAAGCAGATGCCATAACTTTATATAAGGTGTCAAACTTTAAAATGCGTTTTACTCGAAATGTGCTATTTTTTTCGAAAAGCTCAAACGGCGACAGCGATTGCTCAAAAAGTTTTTAAAATAATTCGCTGAAATTTTGTGTGTATGTTCTGTATAACAGTAGAAATATTTTGACCTTCAGATTTGTCAATCACTGTTTTATTACAAAATTTACAGTTCTTTATGTGAATATAATCACTGATTTTTTAAGCAATTTCATGTAATCACAAAGATAAAGTGCTCTAGTTTTTGTAAAATAATTAAAATATCTCTTATCCTGAAGGTCACTTCAAAAAGGAATAGCAAAGTAATACATCAAAATTGAAAAATTGAGAATTTGTTCTATTACTATTTGTACAGAGCGGGCCCCGTTTAAGTAATTTTTTATCAATTTTAACCCATTTTTTTCCAGTTTGGTAGCAATAATTTGATTTCTCTTCTTATTTTTAGCCATTTTTACTTAAAATCTACTAAATATATTTAAAAATCACATGGAATCTCCATATATCCATTTTTTTTTTCAAAAAAAAGTTGTCGCAAGTAGTTAGATACATTAAGTGGTTATTCTAATTAATTTTGTCTTAATATACGTAATATTTTCTTAATTAATATACACTAAAACTCCTAAATTAATCATTTTTATGACCATCTCTACAGGAAGACTTATTTTTGAGTTCCAATACATGCGGTAAATTTTATTAAATGGAAGACATTTTCTTACTGAGTCAGTTAATCACAGTATTACATGGCAAAAGATTTAACTATGCAAATTAAGTATGTACAGGTAATTCAATACCAAGGAATAAAAAATGTCAATTTCACCCCTTAACTAGCTCCATTTTTTGTGTATTATAGTGAGTAGGTACTATTACACTTATATTTTACATTTTTTTGGTAAAGTTTGTCATAGTCAAATTTTTAAGTTACACGAGAAAAAGAATATATGCATATGCATCAGAATAATTGATTTCTTTATCAATCATTGTTTCAATGTATGTATAATTATCATTTGTTTCTATTTTTAGAATGGTTTAAAAGTATAAGAACAAATTAATAACAGTATTCAATTCACTGAAATAAGTTTATTACGAAAATTTTGGGAATGAATGTAAATTTGTGTTTAAAATTAAATTTTCCCTAAGTTACTTAAAAAAGAAAGCTCCAATTTTACTGTGTTAGTTATATATAAGTATTATATGTACTTCAAGAGAAGTGTTTTCAATATTAATTTGAATATAACCTTATATAAAATAAAAATATGTGTGAAGTTGATAATTTGGAAGAATGGTTAAGTATTTAAAAAACAAATAACATTTAATAATAGCAAAAAACGATACTGCGGCACAATACGCTTACTTCGGCATCGCGTTCACAGATCTGGTGTTGCCAGATTACATTACATGAAAATATCATAAAAACTGTTGACAATAATACTAACAAAATGGAAACCTTACACTTATAAAAATCTCCAGACAATAAAAATGGTTTTTTTAGAAAAAATAATTGAAATTTTGTTTGGAAAGTATTAGATTTTAGTTACGGAAGATATATAAAAATTATTTAAGGATTTTTATCTTTGCATAATTAAATATTGATTGCAAACGTAAAAGAATGAAATGAAAAAATGTAGAAAAATAATGCATGCAATAAAAACCCAATCCATTATATCAATGTATACGACTAAAGATTTATGGATCTCTGGTAAGCTGTATAAATCACTTTTTTATTTAAAAAAATGTACTTCACATATAGTGTTATGTTCTTGATAAATCATTCTGTCCTTTATAGAAAACATTAGAGTAAATCAGATACACATTTAAAGTGTATTTGATTTTAAACTTTAGCTATCTTACAAAATTTTCAACTGGAAACTATAATCTGGGATTTTCTTTAATATTATTAAAACATTTTACTGTCACCTTCTTCAGAAAAAACGAAATTTATTATAGAAAGTGAATTGTAGTCATTAATGGGTGCGTTTATACAGAAAAGTCTGTGTCAATTAGTCAACAATTCGTCAAGTTTTATCTAAAGTTCCATCAGCAGAAGGATTTTAACTGCGTTAAAGATTTAGAGTTTCTGCTGCTTTGGAAGATTACTTACGATTTACTTCGTCTGCATCCCTGTTTGCTTCTGAATGTCAAGTAATTTCAGATTACTATAATTTTATCGGTTGAGAAAGTTTTCTCATCATAAATTAAATTACTAGATTAATCAGTGAGGTTAATGAAATTAAGATAAGATTTATCTTTGCTGTGATTTGCTATAGTTACGACACATATAACGGCGAAAGGTTCAAAAACATTGATAATCGATTGCGAGATATCATTACAATCCTTGAGGTTAATATTACAAGCTATGTACAGTCGGACACCTATTTAACGAAGTCTCTAAGTCGCGAAAAAGTTCGTTACAGGGAACATTCGTTAAATAGATATTCATTTTCTATATGCTTCGTTCAAAAAAAAAGTTCGTAAAATAGAGAGATTCGCAGAATAGAGGTTCGTAAAATGGAGACCCGACTGTATGTATGAACTCTTGATAAATGGTTTTGGGGACATTATTAAAACTGGCTTTATATTGCCTACATCATATATCTCCTTTTATATATATCGTCACTGAAGGGCATGCCTTCAACAACCAATCGACTTCATTTGTACCTGACTATAATTTCGGCAAGCAGTTGTTTAGAACGGATTTTTTGTGTAATATAGTATTTTATTTCATTAGAAATATGTTTTTTACCTACAAATGAATACATGAAAATATTAAACGGAAGTAATAATATCATCAATTGGCTGCTATATAAAATTTTTTTAAAAGAAAAATAATCACACACGTTCTTAAAATTCTTTCTATGAAAGTTTGGTTTGGTACTTTCAACTAACGCACTAACTTTTGTGTGTGTGTTTTTAAATAACTCCTTTCAATTTTACTTAACTTTTCATTGCGTTAGCTGATCCATGAATTTTAAGTTCAATTTTAGTTGTAATTACAAACATTTATATAATTATCATTTTGCATTTCTAAAAAAATTACAAACAATAAATATTATGTAAGTTATTTATAATTATATGTTTAACAAATTAAATTGCAAATTAAGTTTTACTTTAATTCCTAAAACTATTCGTACTCAATAACTTTTAAGATGATTTTGTGAAATAAATAACCAAATTATGAGAAAAATCTCAATGTTTCGCGATGTGAACCTGTAAATCAGTCTGAATACTTCAGTAAACATATATAGGTGGATCGAAATTCTAAAAAAAGTTACAATAGTAAATTAAAATTTTATGAGCGAGAAATACTAATCTGTTAGTGTTAAAGAAAAAAATAATGTACCATATGCAATTTTACAGCCAGTATTAAATGATTTAAAATATTCAGCACACAATTAAAATTATCAACAATCACAAATTACTAATTTTCCTCAAACTTTTGTTATGATCAAACAGGAGCTAAGTAAAATATAAGCAAAGTAAAGAATTTGGCTCATGTATATTTTTCACAATTCCTACTATTCCCTACTCCTCTCCCTCTCTCTTTCTATACATATATATATATATATATATATATATATATATATATATATATATATATATATATATATCTTGTTCAAATTTTCAATCGTTAATAAAATACTTTCTATTCTTCCATTCAGCTCAAATACATTTTTTTTAAAACTTGAAGTGGACCACACTCAATGTTAGTGCAGTTTTTAAAAAAATAATAATTCATTAATTGAATTTAAAAAATGAATAAATATTAACAAAAATAATAGTCCAACTGCATATATAGAAATGAAAATCGTTCATTGTGTCCCTGCAGTGCGATGGATAGCGCATTGAACTTGTAATCCAAAGTCGTGGGTCCAAATCCCACCTGGGATGACCTAATTCCTAAGAATGAGATTTATTTTTTACTGTACTGTTTTATTAGAATAATTAAATTTAATTAATTAATAAATAGTAACAAACAAACGAAATAGTCCAAAACCCTATATAGAAAGGAAAACGAAAAATTGCAAGGGAAATCGCTTTCTATTTGGTCATTTAATATTGTGATTTTATCATATGTATGTACATATTTACATTAATTTTAACTATTTAATAAGAAGTAGCTAAAATTTTTCTTTGTTGACCAAAGTAGGAATTGACTTTATTTTTATATAACTTGTTTAAAATATGTTTCAGTCTGTAATCAAAATGTACCTAGTACAGAAAGGAATTTCTTTTTTAAAAAAATGAATCGGAACTTTAGTATACCGGTTTAAATATTTCATAGATTATATTATTAGGATTGTAGTGAGAATAGCAAATTTATGTAATATTTGACTTATTTAGCTGATCCCTGTGTCAAGTACATTAATATTTTGTACTCAAGAAAATGAAGATATCCTAAGCATATCAAATGTTTCATTATAAGCTTTAAAACGTATTAATCCTACAGTCTGAAGTAATGAAGATATTTATCCACGGAAACATCATACTAATATCTTTAATCGTACAAAAAATATCACTTACTATCAACTTCATAATCTTTCAATACCATAAATAAATGGCGTGCATTTATTTAATAGTTCCGAAAATCACCGATTATCACTTTAATAAGACTATAATGGAACAATTTTATCATTTCTTAATAAAGATCCAATTTGTGGAAACTTCATAAACCCCTTTGATGAAATCTGAGCCTCAAAAACTCTTACAAAGGACTAAAAATTCCCATCTTAAGAAAACTGCACACTTCCATGCACATTAAACTTTACGAATCCTCGGTGAGCGAAGCCAACTATCCGAAGCTGGATTAAGCTTCGAATGGAAAGTCACAAGACTTAGCAATTTTTTGAAGGAAACTCATTTTAAGAGAAATCTCCTTCTTTCCTTTACGATAAAAACCACCAAAGGACGATCCAAGTCCTTCCTATTTTGCATTTTTTTCTATTTTCACCGTCCATTGATGCTAGGAGCCCCCAAGAGTCGAAGAAGGAGCCTCTTAAGCGCTCAGTTTACGATATTGGTAAAGGAAAACCATTATACTAGGAAGAAGCAATCATTCACTGAGTTAAGCGGCTACTTTCTGCAGCCTTATAGCTATGTTTATGTATTGTAGTTACTGACTGAACAATCCTCTTAGTATGGGTCGTTTATTCCAGTAGCTTTGAGATAGTTTGAAGACAATAATCTTTAATCAAATTGCTTTCGGAGCAAAATTCGATATTTGGTGCATGGAGATTTTGTATAGTTTGGGAATTAAAATGATCATGTTAAATTTAGGTAATCTTTAAGTAAAATAGTAGGAACTTCAGACCAAATATCTGCATAGATATATTTGTTACAGGTGACCCATAGGTTACAAAAAGAAACAAAAATATTACGTACATAGCTACAATGTAATTGATTACTGCCCAAAATCGAAACGAAATTTGTCAAAAAAGTTTAAAACTTTTACGACTAGTTAAATATTTTCCTCCATTTTAAAATTGGTAACTGTCAAACTTTATGCAAAAAAATAAGGATTAACTCATAATGTCAAAGTAGAATGTGTGCCAAATGGCAATTACGTAATAGGAAACATTTGGAAAAAAAAAGTGGAAGCAACTCAATAAGCGCCAGTTATTAACATTAGCGGACTAGATTCATATTACTACTTATTTCAGGTATTATTGTGTCATGCAATAATATATTACTTTTAGTATAACTTTGTGCAAGAAAAAATATGTTTTAACAATAGAAAAAAAATGCTTGATATAACTACACATTGATAAAAAAAATTACACATTATGTATTTTTTTTAGGATTTTTATGTATTTCTCTCTCTCTCAAGGTTCAAGTAAACTAAAATAAACAGCTACAAAATAATATTTACTTTTAGTAACTTATGGCCTTGTAAGGGTTAATTTGTACTGTAATATTCATAGTAAAAAACTACAGTGCTTGTATTTCTCATATCAATGCAAGATGAAATAACTTCACGTGTTTGTAAAATGTTTGAAAGATGTAGCAATATACGGTCGGACCCCGATTTAACGAACCCCTATTTAACGGATATTTTTTCTTTTCCCCGATTAAAATGAAGGCAAAGACCCCTATTTAGTGAATGATATCCCTCTAACGACCGAAAGAAATTTTTTAATTAGTTTGGATTATAGAAAAAAATAGGACTTTCCAAATGACATTGTTTACTCGGAACACATAAAAAGACTTCTCTTGTAAGTAGTAAATTTCAACAGCGAAAGGAATTATTACACTTTTCATGGGTAGATGAGTCATGAGTGTAGACTACCGTGAGAATTTTGAATAGGACTGGATATTTCTTTATATCTCATCTTACTCCACAACGCAGGGGATATTTTAAGAGATTTATTATATGCACGGTTTTGTAGAAAATTTTGTTTTTGAAAATTCGTCAAGCATATTTTTCAGTTTGTCGAAATGAAATACATAGCGGTTTATATGCAGAAATCGTTTATAAAACTCCGATCAAAACTGTTACATTTTCTAATTCTTTAGATTGTTTGTAAACTATGAAAACATACCTCATGTATCAGGAAGTAAAGGACATAGTATTCTCTTCTCTGCATAAAGTCAGAAAAGAATTTTTTTTGGGTCAGGTACTAAAAGGTTTTCAAACATTTGTTAGTCAATAGTTTATAATTTTCAATTAACTGGTGCGTTACAATTAGATAATAATATACTTTTAGCTGCTGAATAAAAACTGTAATTTATAATTATGTATACATTTTATGTAGCGGCTTATGGAATTCCCAATAGCTAAGTGGAAAAAAATGTATTTTTTAGGACCTCGATATTATGAATAACCCCGATTTAACGAATAAATTGATCGGTTCCGATGAAATCGGTACATCGGGGTCCGACTGTACTAAACACATATAGATAAATTTGAATTCAAACCAAGAAGCATCTATATTGAAACTAATCAATATATTCACGATTGATTTTCGAATTTTAAAAATTGTGACGAATCTGTACGGAACCTTTCCACTAATCTTCTTAGGCATCTTTTTGGGGAACAAAAATTCGCGTATATTTCCAATCAACTCCAAGAAGATGAACGGGTTATGAAAAGTAGATAAGGTATTTAAGTTGAGCGTTGTAAGCTAGCAGTCATGATGAGGAAGGCTATTGAACCAGCAACAGTAACCTCAATCTTAGAGGATTCCAGGATATTAAGATAGTGAAGACGTAGCACTGCTTTTCTACTGAAGAACTTGAAGGCTGATTTAGCCAGCGGTAAACATAATTTATGTACGCTTAAAATAAGCGTTAATTTAGTAAAATTAGTTAAAGTTAATAATTCGAGTACGTGTATTTCTCGGACCTCCTATTTCGGTAGACCTTAATTGATCTTGAGCGTTATTATTAATTAGTTGCATAATTCGTAATTTAATTTAATATAAAAGGTAAATCCCCTTTATTTGACGTAACATAAAAGTATTATATGTTATTAGAGTTTTTTTTGAGACTTGAAATAATAAATAATTATTATTATTATACAAAATGGCTCTTAGTGATTTCTGCCTCAAATTAATCTTGGTGTCCAGGGTGAGACCCAGGGGGGTCTCCACAAAATCATGTGTGCATTTGGAAAAAAATATTGGTTTTAATGATACATAATTTGGATAGTCTAGCTAGAAAATTTTTAAAAAAATTTACTTATGGAAAAAGTTCGTATTAAGAGAGAAATAGGCATTTCTTTTACTTTTCCAAAAAATGGGTTTATTTATAATGAAAAATCTTTATATTAATATACAAATCTCCATTTGTATTAGTTGTATTATTGCATTTTTATTTAGTACAATAATTTCTTGAAGCATATTTTCATAAGACGCTATACTATAACAATAATTTATAATAGAAGAAGCTATTTCACACAAAGATTTGAACAAAATATCAACGAATAAATTGAAATCAGAGTTAATAAATTACTTTCCAAGGACAACAGGGTTATTACGTAATGAAATGATCATCTCGCAATCTAGCATCAAAAATACTTTCAGCATATTAAAAACAAATTAGAAGTGATTGAAATGATAACACATGATAACACATTAGTAAAATGATAACAAATTATTTTTTATCATTTGATAAAAAAATAAATATATACCTTAATATTTTTCTGAATTACTAAAAAGGCCTACAAATTTCTATTTTAATATTATTCACAAACATTTTTTCCTCGGACTTTTTAGAGGATTATTCCAAAACATATGTTTATGAAAAAAATACTAAATAACCGCATTTTTTAGTTAATTTAAAACGTTCTGTAGACATTAGATTTTCTTTTGAAGTGTTTTTTTTTCTCTCGTCAAAGTTTTGAGTTGGTTATTGACTCCTTATAACATATTTCCATTCTTTCCCTCGTTTTATTTTATGATTGTACTGAGTGACAACCGACTAGCGGTCGTTGGTGTTTGGGGTTCGACTAAAGATCAGCCATAGCAAGTTTCAAATTCAAATTTTTTATCCTTTTGACTTAATCCACACGACTAAAAATAGAAAATGCACTAAGTAACTAATGAGAAGAGCAATTGCATGGCTAAAGGCTACTTAACCTATATATAATCTACTCCAATTACACTTGGAGCACTCGGGACACTTCTACGCTAAACTTCACGATAAATTTCTTACTTGTAAGAAATTTATCGAACCTACTATCGTAATTCTTAAGCCCAATCTTAAAACTTTTTCTCTCATTATCAATAATTGACCATCCAGTGACTATTTGTCAACTAGCCACTAGTACCTAAATGTCATCGTTTAAATATAACCACTCATTTGAGTAAATAACGTCTTCTTCGGGAGAAAGTTTTCAACCAAACTTACAGTTAAGGTATCCGACTACGTTCGGAACCGTGATTTTGCAAAAGCGTATAAATGAATAATATTTATGTTATTTAGTGTCACTTAGATAATAAAATGTATATAAAATTAAGAATAGTATTACAATAAAAAATTATTTAAGTACAATATTTTGACAAAATAGAACATAGAATGACCCATTTTCAAAAAATTTTATTCTCATTTTGCGAAAAATGCTTCTATTATAATAATATTTTGCCTGTATATAGCTCAGACCTCTCTCTCTACAGAGGCTCAACTAGAATTTTTGAAATATATAACTTAGTAGTGGGTTTATCCATGTTTTACTACAACAGAGAGGAGAAATTTTAAGAAAAAAATGCCGATAATTATTTGAATTGGTTGTAACTCTGAAAAAATTGTGAATTTTTCAAAAATCTCATAGTTGAGCCTCTCTACAGAGGTCTGAGCTACATACAGGCAAAATATTATTAGAATAGAAGCATTTTTCACAAAAGGAGATCATTTTGAAAAAAGGTTATTCTAAGTTAATTTTTTGCCGAAATATTGTATTTAAATAATTTTTTTTATCAAAATGTCTTGAAAACAATTCTATACATGTATTCTAATCTAAGCGACACTAAATACCATAAAAAGTATCCATCTATGAGCTTTTTTAAATTCACGATTCCGATCGTAGTCGATTACCTTAAAAAAATCATCTTACCCCAAGAGTATTAATAGAAATTTCACGGATAGAACCTTTACAATCGTATTTAAAAAACACTTAAAAGCAAATAGTACTCTTGTTTACAATAAGAATATCCATTTGTAAATAATTAAACGCATGAGAATTTAGATCGTAACATGATTTAAGGAAAACTTATTGGTTTTTTTTCTGGTTCCTGAGTAAAAAAAGACGAAATAAAAGAAGAAAAAAAAGGATGACGTGTGTTAAAAAAAGCGATATATCCAGTAGCTTTTTTTTCAAAAAAAAGGATCTTTATTTTACTTCATACATTTCAAGCGGTTGGTTATGAAAATAAACTTATCTCCGTGCATCGATGTGGAACAAATGAACGTCTTATCCAAGATTGCTTTGGATCGAGCCCAAGTTATGCTTCCAGATTAATTTATGCAAATTTTTTGGAGCACCAGTGGAAATTAATGTATCGTGCCATGATGTACTTTCTTTTTCTTATGGTTGACGATTAAAATTTATCGAGAGCCACTGATTTTACATTGGCTAATTTACTTCCAAACTTTGCTTCTTCCTCAAAACTTCTTTTCCCTTACCCCTCTTAAGAAAAAAAAGGGAAGAATAATAAAATTTTAAGTTTCTTTACTTAATGTTGTTTGATGCCCTTTTTCCTTCCGATAATTTTAGAAAGAAGAAGAAGAAAAAATATAATCTCTAATGTTTTTTAAAATTACATTACTGATATTTTTGTACATAAAAGAGTTTTTGAAGAAAGTGAAAGATGTTCTTGCAATTAAAATTAAAGATAGTCATAATTGCAACATTTTATTTATTTCTGTCTGTATAGTTTTCTATGTATTACTAGTAAACTGTAAAAATGGATGCAATTCAAAAATTAGGCTGTTAAACAGCTTGTAAGTTGTGTAACTTTTCTCTGAAAAATATGCTTCATGAAACAATATAAATTTCGTCTGAAGTACTTGAATGCTATTTTTTATTGGAATATTATACAAATGAATTCAATTGCAAACTAATAGCTTTTCTTATACAGCCTTATGAAAACTATTTCATTACTAGTGTTTATGTATTTATAACAGTTTATGGGTGATACTATTAGAATTATTAATTTTCAGTTATAATTTTTTTCTTGCCATTTGGAGACCTTTATGAACGCACGAATAATTCAAAACAAAGTTTGGTTAATTATATAATAAAAGTTTTTAGAAAAAATGAAATACGTATTTCTCACGCAGTGGCACACACAAGGGGGGAGGGGTGGGTCCGGATCCCCCATCCCCCTTGATTTTTTGGGGTTGATTATAATTTATGTATATAATATGTAAAATGTATTCAGTATTTGTTATTAAAATTTGTTTAAGTAACGCTAATTTCCCATTCAATAATTTATTTTTTAATGTTTATTATTGGTGACAATCGACAAAATCAGGAGAATATGTTTGGTGGCGTAAGGTACGAGATTGGTGGACTTTCAACTCTGGACCCCCCTGAAAAATTCCAGTGTGCACCAGTGGTCTCACATTATCCGTTTGTTCTATTTTCAAAGAGAAATCTGATAATATGATATCAATATATCTACTTTCAAGAAGAATCTTTGTATGTTCATTTGCCTTTAAATGTATTGTACAAACATAACTGGAAATCTTGAAACACTGTATCTGAATTATTGCAAATAAGACACGAGTCACATAAATCGTGACATAAAACTACAAATACATTCAAAATGCTCAAACTAACACATTTTAAGCAATAATGCATGTAGAAAACTCAGTTTTATTTAAGAAAGGAAATAAGGAAATATCCGTAAAAAACTAGCCGTATGTGCCGTAAGAAACCTAGTTTCTTAAAAATTTACGAAGAGGTATCACACACACAATTCTATACTTTCTTTGAAAAAATAAAAATTCTATTTTTCAAACAAGATAATTTAAGATACCTTTATTTTTATTTGAATTATAGTAACATATATCCCTTATTGCAGTGCTTCTTAAACTTTCAATACTGGCGCCCCCCTTATCAATCACAATTTTTATCGCGCCCGACTTATACATTAATAATGTACTGAATGCAATAATAATGCACTTTTTTTTACGCTAAAGCAATAATCTTAATTATATACCGAACAAATTCATGACATAAGTATTAAATTTTGTATATGTTGCTTTTAAGCAAAAAAAATATTAAGTAATAGGATAATTATTATGTTATTTTTCCTTTCTCTAATTTTTAAATTGGAACATATTGCAAAATGCGGTGGCTGCTTAGAAGACAAAATATAGATATCAGCTTTTTTTAGAAAGAACTCAGTGGGTCAATTTCTAATCATAAGCATTCCTTTGAAAAATTTGCTGTGTAAGACAAGCCCATGGAACTCGCTAATACTTATTAAACTTGTTCTTAATTTAGCATTAATTAATTAGTTATAAATACTCTGTGCAGCACTGATACATTAAAAATATACCGGCTGAAGTACCCGCTCTTTGCACGAGTTCATTTATAAGAAAATAAAACATTATTGATATAATCGCTGAATTTTAAGGAGAGTAAAGCCAAATGCGCAACAATGTTTACAAAAATGTAAAATGATTTTTTAAATCGTTGCTCAAATTATAATTAGTTTTAAGTGAACTGTAATTTTAAGCCTCACAGAATTAGCATTTAGAATTGATGTTGAATAATAAACAATAATATAAAATTCCGATGAAAAATAATTGTATTATTTTTAATATTTAAAGTGAAAAGACTTCAACATGTTTTAAACCTGAGCAGGCACGCACTCGATACTAATGGTCGAGTGGGGTTATTGAGCCACCCCAATCTTTTTTTTTTTTATAATTATTTTTATAGTACACAGTAAAAATCGTAATTCCAGTGAATAATTTAATTTAGAGAAAATATACTCACCTACTTTCAAGAACACAGAAAATATTTCGGAAAAAAAGTTATCACACCGGGAACTCAGTCAAAACAAGTACCTTAAGATTGTAAAAAAACACGTTTGTCACTCCCAAAAAAGAGGGAGATATGTGACAAATATATTTTAGTTCACACGTTAAGACTGTCAAACAGGAGGATAGTATCAGAGCCATTGGTAACAATTAAACAGTTTTGCCAGAATTACCAATTTGTGCACTCTGTGCTCGGCGTGACAGCTCCGGATTAAAAGGGTATTCATTACAATATGGATGTTCAAAAAAATTATGTAAAACGTTTTTCATTATGCTTTTTTATATGTTTGGGAATAACTCATAGAAATAAATCTAGGCCAAGTAATCCTTCAAAGAGCTCTCTGTGCTTTTCCAAAAATCATAAAAATATTTTAAAAGGAAAAAATCGCAGCAGAAATAGTTTATTTGCAACTTCCCTAAATGAAAAAACAAATACATAAGAGCAGGGACGTAACTAACCGTACAAGTAAGTTCGAAGGTCAAACCGCAGCAACTACATTCTGCAGCCTACAGCTGATGACAATAATATAACACACAGTGATGAATATTTCATCTTCCTAAAATTTTTTTTCGATTATGGGTCTGGGTTCTATTTTTTCTCATTTTGGTTTGAAAAGAAACCGTAATAAAAGTAGAAGCTTTAATTTTTTATGACGTAATATCGCAGATATATAAATTATATCAGTGTAAATGTGTATTTTTTTATTATGGCAGAAAGTATTTTGTTTTAATCATTCCAGTAAATAAATTTTTTTTAACCTTTTATTTTCGATATGCTCGCGCCCCCTTGTACGTTTATCG
>BMAU01016268.1:0-45000 GCA_019973935.1 Trichonephila clavipes
TGCACCCAGAAGAAATTGAGCTACATTCACGAAATTTGGTATGCATGTAGTGTATATGAAAATAAACAAATGATTAAAAATTCAGAACAAAATATCATTTTATTAAGCGGTTACAGCTTGCAAAGGTTAAAAATCAGTAAGTAGTAAAGCCACCTCTGGCAGCTATACAAGCCGAAATTCGGCGTGGCATCGATTCAATTAGATCACTTATGACCCCCTGTGGAAGATCCTGCCATAGTCTTTGCATCTGCGCAGTTAATTCTCCTGTATCTCGGGACGGCTGCAGTTGCCTTCCCAGCGCGTCCAGACATGCTCTATTGGCGAAAGATCTGGTGACCTGGCAGGCCATGGTAGGACGTCATATCCTTGAAGACATTGTTGGGAGAGTCGCGCAGTATGTGGACGAGCATTATCCTGTTGATAAATGGCACCTGGGCGACTTGATAGCATGGGTAGCACAATCGGCGTTAAAATATCGTCCACGTATCTGCGAGCTGTCAAAGTGCCTTGAAGGACCACTAAAGATGATCGTGTGTCCCAAGAAATTGCTCCCCACACTGTCACACCTTGTGAAATTGCTGTATGCCGCTCGACAATAAATGCCGGATCGGACCGCTGGCCGGTGCGCCTCCAGACACGTGTGCGGTGGTCATCAGCACTGAGACTGAATCGGGATTCATCACTGAAGATGACACGTCTCCAGTCTGTCACACTCCAAGTTGCCCGAGGTCGGCAAAAATCCAGTCGACACTGCCTATGATGTGGGGTCAGTGGTAAGCGTCTTAGCGGACGTCGGCTCCTCAAGCCAACTTCGGTCAGTCGTCTCCTTATGGTTTCTCTTGATGGCACTGGATGTCTGGAAGGGAGGTAAGTGGCGTTGAATCGATGCTAGCGACGTTGTTGGTGCCGAAGTGGCCACTCTTCTGATTGCACGATCCTCGCGATCATTTGTGTTCCTGGGACGTCCTGACCCTCCGCGACGGTACACTCTACCTTCTGTCGGGTGAATTTAAAAATTAAAAAATACAGACTGAAGGATAAAAAAGTTTTAAATGAGTTATTCTTTCGCTAATTGTATAAAATAAACAAAAAAAAGCTTTTTAAATAACCAGCTGAAAGAAAAAAATGTTTGCTAAATTTTAAGTCTTTAGGTATAATCGCTGATATTTTTATTATTGTCATTATTATTTATGACGCCCCGTAACTTTCTTGTGGGTCGATTTTTGAAAACACTTACCTGCTCAACAAAAGTAACACATTGTTACAAATTTTGTGTAATAAACGCTAAAAATAGTGTAAATAATTTTTATCTGGAAGTGTAATACGTTAATATTACTTTCTGATGCATTTATTTTATGTTAAATAGCTGTTACCCGCGACTTCATCCACGTGGAATTTAACAAAAAAGTGTTCATTCACTTCGCAGAGTTTACGAAAACTTTTCTTCTACTTTGTGAATCTATTTTCTTTTTTTTTTTTTTTTGCGCTTTTTGTTGAGCAAAGGGTGAAAGGAACGCATGACCTTTAACACTGTCGATGGGGTGAGGACTAAAATCTTTAGGATCATAATAGGTCGAAGTAGCAAACAGGGTGAAACACAAACACAAACGAAGCTGAAGGAAGGAAGTGAAAGGGACGCATGATCTTTGACGATGCAGTTAAGGACAGTAAAATCATTAGGATCAAAAGTCATGAACGGGAAATGTCGCGAATGGCAGCAACCTAATCAAAGAAAAAGTTTGATATAACTGCTAGCAATCGTAAAGACAGAAGGCTCGCGAAATAAGGCAATCCCTATTGACTAAAAATAGCACCTAATGAATAAAAATAATCCCTATTGAAATAAATAATCCCTATTTGAAACGGATACTTTTCACCATTTCATTCGTTTTAAATTTATTTTCGCAGAACCCTATTTTTTTTTCTATAATTAAATTGGCCTAAGTTATTCCTTATAATATTAGCTATCTTCCAGTGAAAGTTTCGTCAAAACTGGTCCAGCCGTTTCAGAGATTAGCCAGAACAAAAGACAAACAGATAGACAGACAGACAGACAAATTTTTAAAAATTGATTTTTTCATATAAGTACCGTATGTACTTTTAAATGCATTTAGTAAAAAGCTGTAAATTTCAAATTACAAACAGAAACTTAATTTTTATTTATATATATAGATATATAGTATAATAAAATAAAAAAGTGAAAAAGCTCTAAAACCTACAATGCCAAAGAAGAAAGAAATTGGTACAACAAATGTAGATATAAAATGAGTCTTTGGACAAAACTGGAGACATATTACGATTATTAAAGCTGTTGCCTAAATATATATATATATATATATATATAAGAAATATGTATTATTTATCAAAAACAAGAAATAATAGATAAAGAACATAACAAGAAATAGCATAATAAAAATATAAAAGCAGAACACGAAGAACAAAATTATAGAGAAATAAAAGAACTACAAAAAAGCAGAACCTAGCGAGTCAGAAAGCAATTTCGGACTTAGGACCGAATAAGTGGGGTTAAACTAGTTTAAAGGCGCCAACCTTCCCCCTTTGCAACTCGGTAGGAAAATCAAATAAAATAAAATAAACAAAACTTCACAGTATGGATAACTCAGAGAGCATGATAAAACCAATCACTACTATTATGTAACAAACTCTCCCAAAACTCTTAATGCAGAAAAATCACAAAATAATTATGTAAGAAAAGTAGAAAAATGCTAAAAACAATTACATAAGAAAAGTATCATTCAAAAATCAATTTAACAAAATTTCTTTACTCACAAAGCTTTTACGAAGAGAAACAAGCATCTTGCCATTAATGAAAGTCAATTATTCACTAAGTTAAAAAATTCGAAAATACATAACCACATCTTTTAAACTGACTTTTAAACCAGCCAGAAAAGACAAGTATAAAATGACGACAATCAAATATGGTAAAATTTGAATTGGTTGATTGTCAAAAATGTATATTTGCTAGGCTCTAATTTGGTTGGTTGTCAGCAATGTGGAAAATGTTCAAGATGTGTGTGGAAAAAATGTAAACTATGATATGAGTGTTATGATATAATCTTCACAGCAAGACCACTAACATGCTGACTTTGAAAACCTATTGTTGTGTGGTGGATTTGGAATTCGAAGTAGCAAGCCGGTTAATGTATTTGTGATGAATATAAGATCTCAAGAAATTAAAAGGGTATTCATGATCTAAACAACATTGAAAAAAAATATTTTATATTATTCTATTTATCTATTTTGTGGGTAGTTAAGTTATCATTTCTAAATAAAAAATTCAAAATGATATTTCTGTAAATTGATATATGTAAATTACTGTTCCATACGGGTTTTTAATTATATGGAACTTAAACGAATCTCTTTTGTCAAAAATGTTACTGACTACATTATTGTTAATAAGATGCAAGTCTAAATCCAAGAATTCCACCCTATTAGAGTTGAAGTTAGTTTTAAGGAGCTTGAGATAATCAGGGTAGAATGTAATATTTGGTTTGTATTCACTATTTTTACCAAAAATTATAATATCATCTATATAACGATAAATTAAGTAAGAATCATTTACAACATGATCTATTTCAAAAAAATGTAAATATAGGTTCGCTAAACAATTACTAGCTGGACCACCCTGACGTAATCCTTTGATCTGTTTATAAAGATTCTGATCAAATGTAATGAAATTTTCTTTTAATACGAGGTTAACAAGAATATCAAATTTTTCTTTTTTCATTGAAGTATATAATGCATATTTATCATAAAATAACTGTAGGACCTTAATCATATCGTCAATATCTATAGAATTAAAAAGGTCCTCGAAATCAAAACCATGCATAGAAAAAAATCATCATATCCTTAGTAACTCTAGCAATCTCTAAGCTATTTTTAATAATTGCCGTGTTTTGTAAATTATCAATTAGATTTTGAAGAAGAGATTGTAAGATCTTCCCAGACTTCGTGATATATGTATTGTATCCATTAGTGATACTACGGAATTTTATAGGGCTTTTATGAAATTTTGGTGTTAAAAAATACTTGGATATTTAATATTATTTAGATGAATATTCAGTCTTTCGTTAAAAGCTAAAAGACGATTACCATCTTCTCTATTATTGTGAATTGATTTTTGAAATGAATTATTATTTAAAATGTGGTTACTTAATATTTTACTCTAAAAATATTTACAAATTATGGCATAATTAGCAGAGACCTTATCAACATATGTAATAACGAAGTCATTTTGGATATTTACTATTGATGATTTAAGATCTTTATACATAATTTCATTTTCAACAGTAAAATCTAATTCCCGAATTTCTGTTGCAACATAAGATCTAAATTGATTGAATACTTCAATCGGCATTCCATATTTAATTGCCATTTTAAGGTAGAATTTATCTAAAAATGTAATATAATAATGTAATTTAATAACTATGTAATTTATATATATATATATATATATATATATATATATATATATAACTTACATACATTCGAAACTCTATTAAACAAAGTAACCGAATTCCAAAAAATTTTCTTTATGTGGAAAATTCGTAAAATAGAAGTTCTTTTTTTAATGTACTTTGGAAACCCCATAAATCAAACTGTTAAATCCCAAATTTATGTATTATTAAAAAGTAGTTATTACCACGTTTTTCTTTTAAATTATTACATATTTTTTTTATAAATTGTATTCATCAAAAATAATCTAAATTGTAAATACGAAAAAATAAAAAACAATGTTTTGGAATACACTGAATTTTCGATTTTAAAAAAAGAATTTTAAGTTGTAATTAATGAATTTGAATGACAATTTCTAATTTTAAGCCTATAAGAAACTTTAAAAATACGTTACTTTAAATTCTGTAATAATATATATATAAAGGGTGTTTTTTTGAGAGGTATAGAACTTTAAATTGCAATAAAACAACGATGTATTATTCGATTGACTTCAATTTTTTTTATTCGAAAGATATTCTTGTGGCATTACATTTTAAATATTATTTCTGGCATAGAACTGCCACGGCTAGCTTGGATGTAGTCCAATCTGGACGTCCAATTTTCGATGACTTTTTCCAACATTTGTGGCCGTATATCGGCAATAACACGACGAATGTTGTCTTCCAAATAGTCAAGCGTTTGTGGCTTATCCGCGTAGACCAATGACTTTACATAGCCCCACAGAAAATAGTCTAGCAGTGGTAAATCACAAGATCTTGGATGCCAATTCACAGCTCCAAAACGTGAAATTAGGCGGGCACCAAACGTGTCTTTCAATAAATGGATTTTGGCACGAGCTGTGTGACATGTTGCGCCGTCTTATTGGAACCACAGCTCCTGCACATCATGATTGTTCAATTCAGGAATGAAACAGTAATCATGGCTCTATATCGATCACCATTAACTGTAACGTTGTGGCCTTCATCGTTTTTGAAGAAGGATCCCACCAGCCCATAAAGCGCACCAAACAGTCAGTTTTTCTAACTGTAACGGTGTTTCGACATACACTTGTGGATTAGCTTCACTCCAAATGCGGCAGTTTTGTTTGTTGACGTAGCCATTCAACCAGAAGTGCGCTTCATCGCTAAATAAAATTCGCTTATGAAAACCGACCATTATTTTCGAAATACAATTGCACAATTTGAAAGCGTTGTTCAGGCGTGAGTCTATTCATGATGAATTGCCAAACCAAACTGAGAATAAATCACTTGACAGTTGTTAAATCGGTCACCATCTTGGAAAGTAATGCCAACTTAATATTCTATACCTAAAAAACACTATGTATATATATATATATATATAATATAAACTGCTGGACAATTGCTAAGGACGGATCACAAATTGCTATGTAGCATAACATTAAGCGAGACATGAGACCTAGTAGGATAAAATATAGTTGCCACACTGTTCAGACATTAGAATAGAGAATATTTATTGTTCTAGAAAGTACAAAAGCTGTGAAATATCTGAAAGAAAAAAAAATGTTCATTTGATCTGCGTACGGAGAAATGGAACAATGCATCTAAAAGTCAGCAAGCATCTTAAAGAAAGGTATCCGTACGGGATATGTCCACCGTGGAGTGTGATGCAACATTCCACACGTCGTACCATACTTTGCACAGCATTATCCAGTAGCTGTTGAGGCAATTTATCCCATTCCTCTGTGAGTGCACGGAAGAGGGTGTTCTTGTTTGTCGGAGGATAGTTTCGACCAGCAACTTGCCTCCCCAAAGCATCCCACACATTTCCAATGGAGTTTAGATCTGGAGAACGCGCTGGCCATACGAGACGTTGAATACCCTCGCTGTCTAGACAATCCTGAACAGCGAGTGTTCAATGACATGTTGCGTTGTCGTCCATAAAAAGAAATTTATCACCGACAGCACCATGGAAAAGACGAACATGAGGAAGTAGAACTTCATCAATGTATCGTTGGCCCGTCATAGTCCCTTTCGCAACCACATGTAGGCGCGTGCGGCCATTGATCATGATGCCGGCCCACACCATGATACTGAATGTCGGATATCGGTCCTTCTCCTGGATATTTTCTGGACGATAAGCAGTACCACTCTCGCGCCAGATCAGTTGGCGTCTACAATCCGATGACAGACTGAACCTACTCTCATCTGAGAATAGTATGCATGTCCAGTCCTGTTCATTCCAATTGTGATGCTCACGACACCATTGCAAACGGGTAGTACGGTGCTGTCTGGTCAATGGGACACACACAACAGGTCTGTGTGCGTATAGTCCTCCTCCCCTCAAACGTCTGGCAACAGTTTTTTGGGAAATCTGCTTTCCTGAGGCAGCAAGAAACTGATTTGCCACCTGCTGAGCTGTGGTGCGCCTGTTCCTTTTTGCTGATAGGATGATATATCTGTCTTCTGCAGGCGTCGTACTTCTAACACGATCTCCCCCGTGCCGTCTACTACACATTCCAGTAGTTTTAAATGACTTCCACAGCCGTGAAACAACGCTGGGAGCGATGTCGAACTCCCTGGCAACATCTGTTATTTTTCGCCCTTCTTCGATCTTTCCAATAATTCGGCCACGCATAAAATCATCTATGTGATGTCGGGAAGACATGCCAAAAATTTTAAGTTCGTCTATTAAATCTTTCCTGTAAAACTTTGACTTGAAACAACAACTGACCACACGCGTCAAAACCTTTAAAGCTCTTATGAACGCTGTCACGTGATGAACAGACGTGGAAAAAAATTTGCATACTCATACTTCTTCTTACTAATATCCCGCACTTATTCTAATTTTCCACATTTTGCTTCCTTTCATTTTGTGGTTGCTATGGATGATAGTGTTATCCGTCCTCAGCAATTGTCCAGCAGTGTATATATATATATATATATATATAATATATATATATATATATATATAATACATAATATATTTATATATATAATATATATATATATATATATATATATATATATATATAATATATGTGTGTTCTTAAAATATTCTTAACTTTAACATGATCGGATCAGATCTTCACTACATTTACACTAATTTATTTACAACCTTTGAATAAAAGCACAATTTCCTTCATTTGTGCAAAAAAAAAAAAGTAAATTGAGGACTCTCTCACACTTACCTCTTTAACATAACTTCACTGACATAAGGGTTATTCCAGTCTAGTACATAAGTGAACTGTAAAAGAGAAATAAGGCAGTTCAATTTTTATTCAAACGCTTAAATTTATATATATAATTGACTTATTTGACGCATTGCTTATATAGATATTATTTATACTCGTAAAACATTACTATTCAAATAAGTGTTTCATATAAAATACGAAAATGACCAGTAAATAACATTTCTTTAACCCTAGATTGTTACCATTTGTAAAGATAACGGGGATGGTACCCTTTCGACTTCCATACGAGATAAGTTTTAGCATGCTTAAAGCTCAATTTAAAAGTTAACATAAAACTTATACCAACTGTAGATGATTTCATGACTTCCAATCTTCACGTAAGCAAGAAAGTAAAAATTATTTATTTTTGAAGGAATCTTTACATATATTAGCATGAGGCTTTCCGATCATTGCTTGGTACTGAGGTGGGCATTAAGACGATTGCGATCGACAGGTTCACCTCCAAGACATATTGGAGTGACCGCCTGAAGATAAGCAATTAGTAATTATATACCATTATGCAGACTAAAACTTCTAGTTACTTTCAATTATTACGAGAATTAACCTTAGATTAAAATGTTTATTCTTTAATATATTTTGAATTGCTTCATAATAAATACATCATTTGATATTATATTTGTGGACGTTTTGATATAAACGCAATTTTAAAAATGGGTGTGTTTTTTTATTTTAGTTATGTAGATAAGTACATTTATGTAGATAAGTACATCTCTACACCGTATTTAATATTAAATTATGATAAATATTGCATTCCTGTTTCTTACCTCTCCATACCTAAGCACCTGGTTAGACCGCAGACTGTTGAAAGTAGCCAGTACCATGAAAAAGTCTGCCCACCCCAGCTTTGGAACATAATAAACAAAATTTGTGTGTCACTCTACCCACCTTACATGGCCAAAAAGCAAAAAAAAAAATTCTTTTTCAATTCCTTTTATTAGCTCACAATCTCTATTTATTTATTTATTTATATATTTATTTATTTATCTTGGTGGCTTTTGGCTTGGTCTCTTTTTTTTGGCGACTTGTGTCAAAACTTGAAAAGATTTTTTTCTCACGTGTTAAAGTATTCAGTTGAACTGAAATTCATATTGGATGACAATACAATAAAATAATAATTAATAATAAATTAAAATAATTGATTAAAACTAAATATTTAAAGAATTACAAAGATAACCGCGTTGTCATCATTTTTGGCGACTTGTGTAAAAACTTGAAAATGTTTTTTTTCTCACGTGTTAAAGTATTCAGTTGAACTGAAAATTATATACACGATTGTTTTGGATGACAATAAGATACTTTAAGGATAATGAATAAAAATTAATGGCCACTTAATGCTGTGATTCTGTCCTATGTTTATACATATTTATATTATTTGTAACTATTTAATAAAAAGTAGCAAAATAAAATGTTTCTTTGTTGATCTAAGTAGGAATTAACAATTTTTATTTACATTACTTGTTTTAGTTTTCAATTGTTCAGGTGGTTCAATGTGCTGCTCCTATTTTAAAAGTTCATAGATAATTGTCCTTGCTGATCGGGCTAAAGGTGAAAAATTTAAAAGCTTCTTTTTTTTTCAACCATGCAAACTTAGCTTTTTCGTAAAATTTCTTCCAGATAATGCGTTTTCAAATTTGCGAGCCATTTAATCTACACACATTTATAACATGCGCATTCTCTAAATTGATATTTATCATGCTATCTGTAAATTCGTGAATTTGGACTTGAACAAAATCATTTTCTGGTTCATCCTCTGAAATAAAATTTTCATCATCACTTAACTCGTTTAATATTTCTCGGATAGCCTTAAGTTCACCCAAAAGTTTTCTCCGCGAAAACGTTTTTGACATTGTCTCGACAACGCAGATAAAACACATTATGCAAATTCTCAATTCAAGTAGTTATTGCTACCCATTTGTCTCCCAGACTAACATTGTTAGGAAAATACTATACACAAAAATAATTTCAGAAAAAGAAATATTCTTATATCTAGCAGCCAAGGTCATATAATGGTACTTTGTGAGTCACACGTTCTAATTACTATTTTTCGGAAGAAAGTACAAGTTATTTGTTATAGGTTATTGTCCGCCAGACGAAAGGGTAGCATTCCAGGGTTAAAACGAATAAAAAAATAATTCGCTTGAAAAGGAAGAAATGGTTTGTCGAGAAATAATTATTGTGATGACTTCATACAGCTGTGGGTTATAACTATTTATTTCCTCAGTTAGAATATTATCAAAATGCAAGAAAATATTCTAACACACTTAATTACTAGGATAGGTAAATAGGGTTTCGGCAATTCTTCCATGACTTCTGGGAGAGTTGGCTGCCTGCAAATCCGCCTTACTTCGCGGACTAAGGTATGACTCTTCTCGATGAGCGGGACTCAGCCCGTGCTGGATCTCTCCAATACGGATTCCACGGTTTCCTTCGTTTTTCGCGGAAGGGACCTCACAAGGGCTCCCTCAAAATTCAGTTTCTTTGCGGGAGGAGCTTCACAACCGCTCTCTCTCTCAAAACAAACTCCTATCGCTGCGAGGGGCTTTACAACAGCATCTTCCAAAATCTCAATCCCACTCTCCGGCTCTCTAACTCCCCTTACATATCCACTCTCTCTTTCATCCCATCCAACTCCTAATCATCCTCTGATGTTTTGTCCTTTTGCCGCTCCTGTCGGACTCGGCTGTCTTGATCTTTTTTTTTCTTCTGCCGCCTTGTCGGTCTCAACTCCTTTGATCTGCTGTCCCTTTGCCGATTCCGTCGGTCTCGACACATTCCATCTCTAGCCCCATGGGTGCCGATGTCTGGTTACACATTGTATGTGTTCAGATGCTCTGTCGTCACCGGATCGGAGATAAATGAAAGCACATTGTTAATGCGTCTCTTTGTGACTCCGAGGACCCAGTTCCGAAATTCATTCCCAGCAATTAAGGAAAAGTCTGGAATTCTCGCAACGTTTGTCGGAAAGAGGCAAGGGGTTCGTAGTATTTGGGAGGAAGTGTCCGGCTTCGTCATAATATGTATCGTCTTTCACCGAATACGATCGCTTTCGTTTTCTCTATCCAACAGATCATACGTCAATTTTATATGTTTCAATCTTCTAAGCGCATATTGTGAGCAATGTAACCTATGTACGTACCTAGTATATAATATGAAAATATATACAATTTTATTTGAAATATCACTTTATCAGTACTTTTTTGTTATTTTGAATATACCATTGTAGTTACTGCTCCTTATTTAGATGTTATATTCAGGCCTTCAAATCATAATTTTTTTCACGCGTTTCGGTTAAACTAAAAAAAAAATCATTCTTTAATTTCCGGTTTCCGTTCCACCGAAGATAACGGATTTCGTTTAAGTTTCGATTGAATGAATTTATATTATGTAGATTTTTATTTGTAATAGAAATATAATTCTATCATAAGCGAAAAAAGTCACTCTATCAGAAAAAAAAAATGTAATTCCACCAAAATTTACAGAAGATTTTATTCTTTTTTTTTAATTGGTAAACTATGTGAATTGATGCAGTTAACCGGCATGCACAATGTGAACGGACAACATTGCGAGCATTGGCATTGTTATCCATTATCGAAATCGCATTTGACAAATAGTTTAATGATTATGTGTACTCTCGTCATTTGACGCTTGCCGTTCGAATTATTTACTAGGCCTCGCAATAATTAAGTAAAACATATGTTTATTTAAATATGAATATTACTTTTTTGATGTGTAATATATCTTCTAACACGGTATCAGTGAGATTCAGTGGCGCACATAAGGGTAGAGGGTTCCTGGAGGTCCGGACCCCCGACAAAGCCCTTGGTTTTTTCCGATTGATTATAATTCTAAGTATATAGTACGTAAAATTTAATTAAGTATTTGTTATAATTGATTAGTTTTATTAATTAATGCCAATTATTTATTTAATAATTAGTTTTTTATTGTGTTTTGTTCCCGAAAATCGACAAAATCAAAAGGAGCATGATACAAGAATGGTGAACTTCGACCTCCTCCTTGAAAAATTCCTGTGTGCGCTACTGGTGAGATTACTTCCGTTCTCTCGAAATCGAGAAGCAATGTACATGTAATGATGACAAATATATAATTCATGTTAAATAAGAAAATATTGATGAATTGTTTACTTCCATAAAATGACTGATGATACATGGAACCAAAATAAACACATATTTTTTTTTCGTTTCAGTTCCGGTTTTTGTTTCGACCAAACTAACAGTTTTTTCAGGTTTTTGGTTCAGTTCTGGATGGAGAAGTGCTTTTTATATTTATTTATTTATATTAGATTTTTAGAAGCATTGGTCGTGAGTCAAAGATAAAATGTGTACAAATGATTAGTTCTATGGGTCTTAAGCGATTCCTTATATACATGTACTTCATTCATCTAATGATAATATAATTAAAAAAATTAAGTTTTTTCTTTTAAGGTGGGTATTGTCAAGGGTTTAAAAATGATGATGACATCATCTACTTGATGTTGCCTGTTATGCGATTATGGAATAGCTAGTAAATTGCTAGGCTAATTTTTCAAACTATGAATAGACGGCCGAAATGATGCATTGTAATGCTCTCTTCACCTAAACGAGCAATTTGCGCGTGGGAGCAAAAATTTTTAACCCGGTTTCTTACGCGCGCCCAAGTGTTCAATAAAACTAAATAATGACCTTTTTTGGAATTTAAGTTAAAGTCTACGTACCATCAACATCAGAATAGCAATCATGTCAAAAAGATGCAGTGGCAAACATCCAACAGCCAAAAAATCCGGTTGAATTTCTCCAGTTGATTGAAATTTTGAAAATCTGGATAAATTTCTCAATTTTTTCCATTTCATTCATTAATACTACTCGAGAGAGAGAGAATCATGGCGTTTTCTGTCTTCTAAAATCGCTACACTGTAACAACAATACAAACGTATCCACTGATTCACCGTACGTTTATTCAAGGAGGATAATTATTGCTGAGTTGTGCTAAAGATGACTAGCGATTCCGAGATACTATTAGTAAAAAACCACCTTGTATAGAAAACCAAGTAGTAAAATTCCATCTATAGTAAAAAACCACCTAGTAGAAACCACCTAGTAAAAAACCACCTAGAAATAAAGCACCTATTATTAAACGTAGTAGTGTCTAGTATATCGTCAGAACAGAAATAAGTGATAAATGGAGAGTTTTTTGAGCCGCATAGTATGGTCGATGCCACGGAACTTTCCAGCCAATCTGCGAGTTTCTAACAAGTCCCGAAAGCAGCACGTGGTCTGGCATAATCTTGAAGCAATATGGTGTCCTTTCTATTTATCACCACTGACCTCTTTCTAACTAGTTATCTCTGCAGTTCTTAAATTATCCAATTCCTGGCATTACCTTTCCAAATTTAATTTTTCGTTCGGATTAAATAAATCAAAAAACATCGGTCCTCAAATAGGTTTAGAGGTAGAATGAACATGTTTTCCAGATTCCTAATATAATCTTTTCCTTACGATGTTTTCATAGATAATTTACTTTTCATCTCCAGTAATCATCTTGTTCGTGTAGGGTTCGATTTTATTCCGTGCAAGCTGCGATATACATATGATGACACGATCCTTCAAACTCTCTTCTAACTTAATTTATATTTCACTCATCTCTAGAATATTTTTGTAATACTCTTTGTTTCCAATAATAAACCGAAAGCCAAACCTTATCAACACTTTCGACGTTGTTAAAAAGAAGTTTGACTAGGATTGAATAGCTTATCAGAAAAATTGAAATCACCTACTTGAGATTTTTTATAAATCCCTCTCTTCTGGAGGTTTCTATCAAGAACTGTAACTACATCAAACACCTTCAATAAATTTCTTCACGCTTTTTAAAGTATCATTGAACTCTTACAAAATACAGGTGGTGAAAATTAATTTTACCATTAATCATGTGAAAGTGATCGCGTCTCACTTAATAATAAAATGGATCATCTTTGTTTTATTTATTTGCTTGGTCAGTATGTACAAATTGAGATTTAAAAAAAACTATGCGCATTCTTGTTGAAACTTGTAAGCGGAACGAACATGAGTCTTTCCGGTTCTCCCAATATACATATGAACTTGATCGAGTCCAGCACATTGATCAAACTTATTACAAGCGGAATATACTATTTGTATATTAAAGCAATATATCTGTAAGTTAATGAAGGATACATTCACCTGTTTCAAAAGTGAAACAGTTCTTTTATTAATCACCTATATAATTTTAAAAGTTTCGAATCAATATTCTTTTTAAGGAGGACTTTTAAACTGTAAAATGAAAAAAAGACAGTTTTTACAGAAAATACGTATAATGGGAATTTATATTAGTATACTGTTCGAATTAATTGGGACACAAACATTTGTTCTTGTCTGAGTTCGTATTTGATTAACAGTTATGTTCCGAACTACCTCAAATCGGTTATATGAGCTCAGAAGTAATGTGGAGGATCTGCTTTGACTATAATTTACTCATCTGATTAGTTTTAGTACATTAGTGGTTAAATTGTGAGTATTTCAGTGTGTTAGCTGGTGGTTATAACTTTGCGTTCCACATAACACATGTGAATTTCCTTGTACAGAGATAGATATTACTCTGATTAAGCTTTCTAAAAGAATCGCTTTAATGAACACACTTCTGTGACTGTAAGAGATATAGCTACGGTAGTTGGCGTAGGAAAATAAAGCGTCTAAAGAATTTTTAAAACATTTCAAGATCTCTTACCATCATCTGCTGAAAGAAAAGGAAAGTGTGGAAAATGTCAGACGGAAAATTACTCAAATAACTGATAAAATTCAAATAGTATATGGCGCATTATGAATCAAAGTAAGGCAAGCACACATCTTCGAAGGGATTTATTGGATTATGGTGTTGAAGTAAGGATCTCAAATGTACAGAAAAGAGTTCTTTAACATAGCCGTAAGGCATCATGGAAAAAGCAATTTCTAACTCAGAAAACAATGGAAAAACGTTTAGTATAGACCAAAATTCATGACCCTGGACTGTTAACGACTAGAATAAGTTGATTATTAGTGATGAAATGAATTTATTTATGAAGAGATACAAATCAAGTGTAGTTAGACGAAGTGAAGTTGAAACTCTGTTGCCAGATCATACCCAACTAACTGTAAAACCCCCTTTTAAAAATAGATGTTTTGGGGATTTTTTCACAAAAAATGACATTGAAAGCTTACTTCCTTACAAAGGCATGATGGATTATGTCAAATACTTAGAAACATTACGCAGTTCTATCCATGGAAATATTTGATGGAACATTTCAACGTGATTTGGCTTCTTGTTATTTGTCCAGACTTTTATCCGGGGAAATAAATGTGCGTAATTGGCAGGGTGATTCCCCAGACCTAAATTCTATTGAGAATTTATGACATATTCTCATAAATTGTCTAGCTAAGATGAGTTGGATGACAACAGAACAAATACTAAAAAGTGCTATACAAATGTGATTCCATGATGATGATGGGAAGTTAAAAACATGTGCACTGAACTAGTGGAATCAATACCAAGACTAGTTGTAGAGTTCATTCTTGCTGTAGGAGGATATACATCGTATTAATATAGAGATTTTTCTGTCTACTTAAGGTATGTAATAACTAAAAGTTAGGGCTTTACAGAAAATCGTTTTCCTTACTACTTGTCCCAATTAATTCGAACAGTATAGTACAGGGTTCTTATAAATAAATTTCAGAGTTTTAACGCTTTACAGTGTTTACTACTTTTAACTTGTTAGTATAACTCATACATAGAATAAAATACCAGCTGAAACAGTATTATTTGCTGGCGTGTGGGCGCATGTGCGTGAAACATATGTTACTCCCCCCCCCTTTCCAACCGATCAGAGCTTTAGTAGAAAAATGGAGACTAGTGAACACAGAAAGCGTATTGTGCTCCCCAGCTTACAAGGACAGAATTTGGTAATTCTGCGCAGTAAGCGTTCCAGGTGATACCACATTGGACAGGCAAACACTCATAATACGCGCATTTGGAGCTTAGGAAATCCTCACGAGATGCTAGAAACGCAACGAGATTCCCCTAAATAAAATGTTTTTTTGTGCCGTATCACTCAGTGGAAAGTGTCTAGGCCTTTCGTTTTCGGAGAACCGTTTGTAACTGGTTCTGCCTTTCTTGATGATCTATAACTATAGCTGTCTCTTTAATTGAAAGTAAATGAGCCGGATAACTTCATTTGGCAGCCAATTGGTGCTCCGCCTCACTATCATGTCTCAGTACGCGATTGCTGGAACATTACTGTACTCGATCAATGGATTTTCCACAAAGGGGTAGTCAATAAAATATCTTTCGCATGATCTTCACGTTCACCTGATCTGACACCCTGGGATTTTTATCTGTGGGGATCATTATGGATTGTGTGTACGTAACTCCGCTACCAGCTAAACTTCCAGATTTAAGACAAAGGATTGAAGCAGCCGTTGAAAGAATTACCTCAGACACGCTGAACAAAGTTTGGGATGAACTCGCCTATCGACTTCATTTATGTCGTGTGACGAATGGGGCTCACATTGAACATTTGCAAGCTTGTAGGTAAAACTGCTTCAGTTAATCTTCCATTTTATGTATGAATTGTACTTGTAAGTCATATGTAATATATAATAGAAAGAGTTAAAACTCCAATATTCATTTAGAAACACCCGGTATATTACAATATCCCTTTTTTATTGTATATTGTGTGATAGTAATCTAATAAAGTAGTAAAATATGCAGTATAATCATCACATGAATTTCTGACACAGTAAAAAAGCATTCCTTACTTCAGCCGGAATATATTCTTCTTCTTTTTGTACTTCATACGTCACTTCCCTGAAAATTAATTTTAAAATTAATGTCAACTCAGAAAACACAATTTACTTAAAAGTTGATTACTTTTTGGTTTTCAAGCATCATTAAAGAAAATTCCATACAGAATTTTATAGAAAATATATAACAGTTAATAGTTTCACCAATACTTTGTGTGATAAAATGCTTAAACGTCGCACAATGAAAGTTCACAAAATGATTATAAATGGAATGTCAATCTGAAATTTTTATTTCACTCATTCAGAAGATACCCTACATGGACCATATTTTTTAATATTCAATGTAAGTATTCATTGCAAGTAATGATTCAAGTATATCTTCAAAGTATTATTTTAAGAATTTAGGGTCAAATTCTAGAAAGAATTTAGGCCCTATCACTCACGCATATTTGTAGAAACTGTTTAGGACAATTTTTCATGCAGCTGAGAGTGAAGGGTTGCCGTAAGCAAAACGACATGCTCCACCATCAGCCTCGCTGTAACTCCACATTGAAAAAGAAATTGCCGATCATTCTACTTGGGAAGACGAATATTATTTCTTTTATTTCACCTGCGGTTTTTTTTGGCGGGTAAAAACAGAAATGGAGTACCATTCTGTTTAAAATATTATACATCATTAAAATATTATTCACCATATCTAATGTGTTTGACGAAGCCAAAGCTGTCATTTTTTCAGCCCTCTTTTTTATGACGTTGAACGCAGAAGTACCTCATTGGCTAGAATTCCAAGCAACTTTTATACAGAACAATTTTTTCAGCTCACTAGGACAAAGTTGTTCGGAGCCGTTTCTGTGGAAACTAGGCAGAAATTGTTCCGAATTAGTGGCTTTCGAGGAAAATTGACCCAAACGTGAGTGTGTGGAATATGTCCTGCAGAATAGTTTTCTCCATGCAATGGTGTCAAGGTATCCATTGAATACAAAACTTCAGGTACTACAATTTTCTATGCATATCGAGTAAGTAGAATCTACATTAATTTAGAACATCTTCGCAAATTGTTTACAAATTTGGAATGTAAATTGACTCAATTTTACCGATCCTGACTGACCACATTGTGTCACGAAAGCAGTTGATATTGTAAGTAAAATCTTGGTTTATTTTTAGACTATGTCCTGCTGTAGGAGACTTTTTCTTGTGGTTGAAATATAGATCCCGTCATTTAAATGTTAATCAACTAAAATCTCATTTCTTAGTTTGTGACAGATCTATTCGGACACCTTCCTCTAATCTTCTTGGGAAATCTTTGGACTATCATTCGCGTTTATTCACGACCAGCCCCTTTGAAGAAGAAACCGTGATATTCAAATTAAGTCTACTATATATAATCAGGGTTTACTAGCTAACAACGAGGAGAGAGAGGAAGTCAGATGTCAGGTGAGATTGCTAATGATCAGGTATCACTGAAATTTATAGAATATTTCAAATATTAAGTAGACGAAAGAATTAAAATGACGACTGGTCACTAAAGTTAAGTTAATTGGGATAACAGAATTGATTCTCAAGATAATGCCTCGGTAATGTCCTTGCTTTATATACTAGGTATTCTTTTTTATTGTTATTTTTCTCTCTTTAAATAGAATTATTTTTATCAAAACGCCTTTTTTCGCCTTTTTTTTTTAAAAAAAAGGGGGCATGGTCGAGTTGTCTAATTTGTTATTTTACACTTTTTTTATCCAACTAACTTTTCGACATGCACAAGTGATATATCAATCGAAAGATAATAATGCAAAGAATAAAACTAAATAAAAAATTTTAAAAAATGATGGTATAATCATTTTGTGGATACCAAGTCCCTATAAAATAACTTCGTTCTTGTCCAGTTTCGATAAGAATCAGAAAAAATTAGTAAATTTGTCAATTTTTTTTTGTAACGAGTCAATCTACATTACCTCATCAGAAAATTATTAATTGCAATCCTTTGTATTCCCTTGTAGGTACATAATTTTTTTACTGATCTGAATGGTTTAGTAGCTATAAGTAAAACTTATTTTTAATACATACTTTTTCTCTCTAAGCATTCTAACTTAGTAATTCTAGAGTGTTTAATTTTAATCATATGTTTATACCAACACTAGAAAATGAAATATAACATCATATTTTTGTGTACTGTTTATTATGTACGAAAGAAAGTTTTATTTTTAAAATTGAGAGAAATGTCTACAATATTGACAGAAATGTGAAATTAAAAAAACTTACAAACAAGCTTCGCGGCACTGTGGTGCACACTTTTGATGATAATCTCCAAGAAGTTGGGGATGATTCTCTGAATGATAGATACATAATTTCAAGAAAGAAAAAATTTACAGAATAAATAAATTTAAGAATATATGTTAAAAATTACAACAGTTCTATCTTTTAAAATGTACCATGAACCTTATGTATCAGGAAAAAAGTATAACGGAAACTTCCCTACACCTACATTCTCGTATAGTACTTGTGCGTTGCCTTTTTTTCCCTCCTGGCATTGTATCGCTTTTGTGTACTTGAAATAATTCTTAGATAAATAATTCATGTGCACTAATTATTGCTAACTTAAAAATTTGCTGCAGTTTTGTTTCAAAAAACTATAAGAGTAATTTCATAAAACAATCGTTTGATTCTACAATAATGATGATTCATTGGGTGTGATTGACGGTGTTGATTGATGTAGATGTTAGTGAAGCTTCATACATGAGTAGGGGAAAAAAAGGAAAAAAAAATAAATCCTCAGTCAATTCTTTTTTCTACAAACTAACCACTATAACTGACCATGAAATATCTCAGCTACCAGTTTTCTCTTTTATTCACTCACTTTTCAATGATAGAACAAATCTGCACAATCCGTTTTTACTATAAAGAGGTAGCAATTAACTCTAAGTAAAACTTTTCCTTACACAAATTCACTGCACCTGCAGGGCACATTTTCGATTGGCTGTTAGATTCTTGATGAATCTATCGGTCCAATCATAATCGAACTTGTTTCAAGAGGGATTTTTGAAGTCCCGGGTCACTGGTCAATACATGTTATAAATATCTAACATATATGTATAAATTTTCCGTGATTTTGATAGAACGACCAATCAGGATGCACGATTTCTACTCAGGCAATTCAACCTCAAGCGCCCAATACATCCAGTATGGGACGGAGGAACGCTTGGCGTTCCAGTGCCCAATGATGTCAGTAACCATGTTAGAACAGAATTTATAAAAAGAAACCTATGACAGTGCAGTAGTGTACATGCTACATAGAACGTGGTACATGGTTTATTGTATGTGAATTTGACCATAATGTAAATGTAGAATTCTAAAGCACGTGTCAAATTTGAAGGCAGATTATGAACAGATATTAACAAAGTTTATCAATCTACCTAGTACATAACGAAAGCTGATATCTCATTTTAGAGCGGCACCATATTGGCGGATACCAATTATTACAGGTAACTTTGACGCCCAGTTTCCTCCATAGAGGAAGGCACTTGAGCTCTGACGATGTGAACCTGTACTAGGATTTAATTTTGTGTGTGTGTGCCTAAAGCACCTCTAGGTATCTTTGATATATCGTATAATTATACGATATGGCCCTTGTCTATTTCCTGCATCATGAAAAACCAGTGACATAGGCCGGGCTCGAACCCGCAACCTTGGGTGTAGAAGGCCAGCGACAAACTAACCACACCACCCAGCCGACTAGGAATCAAAAGGTATACAGATAAAATAATGTGGAGATAGCTTTGTTTCACATGAGACGAGACTCGTGAACAAGTCTTAAAAAAGCCCTAATCCAATCATTCTAAAAGTTACCAAAGTCTTCAACGATCACAGAACTACAGTTGGTATAGAATTAGAAGCACTGGACATCCCCAGAATGTTGAAATCATAAAGGTTAATTATCCGTTCTTTCCAGGTGAAAAGGAATGATGAATGGTAGTTGTAATTCTATGTTTTTTCGGTAAAACGATGTGCGTTTCTTAAAATGGCTTACAATAGGAATTGAGGAGTGGGTTATGCACAGCAAGGTAAAGCGGGAATGAAATGTTTGTCGGCTTCGTAAAGAACCTGTATAGATATCGAAATCAGAACTTTATCTCTTACAAGAAGATTTCGTTGAGTGTGTGGGAATAATTTTCTGGGAGTGCTGCCATTTAACGAAGTCGTTAATGCAACATTTTATTGACTTCACTCTCATAGATCACCACTGGCATTGATCACGAACAAGCCAAGGGTCGTCAATCGTAACGGTCTTATTTTGAATCACGAGAACGTGCAGTCCCATACTGTAGTCATCACTTACAAAGAAAATAATAATGGCGCTTATTCGTTGCGTAACATGTAACCTTGTGATGATTACACTGGTAGACAACTAGTGTAACCACCATAAGAAATAGTATAAGCTAGATTTTATTTTATTGGGATTGTAAGCAATTACAAAAATTGAGTTACAAAATGCCTGTGTGTCCTTGGAGCAAAAAGCCCTTCCTCATGCGTTATGTAAATGGATTGTTATTTTTGTTCCATCACCAGTAGATAAATCTTAAATAGAGTCACTGTCGTATTCATCGGTTTGTTCAAATATTACTTTCGTTGAAATCGAAATATAATGCCATGTAGGCAAGAAAAAGTAAAAATAAAGAACAAAAATCTATTGGGGCCCCAAATCACCTATTTGGGGCACATATTAATAAACTCTTTCAACTCAGAAATCTCTGATGATCATGATTTTTTGAAATTCAATATTCAAGAACTTTTAGAACTTTTTCATTGCTTACCTTAGGACTTTTGCTCATATCAGATTTCTTTTGTATCCAGAAAGATAGCAACTAGTCGGAAATTGTTATAGCGAGTGTGTGCACAAAAATTTAAGTTAGCAGAATATATTTTTCTTTGTACTCTTAATCACAAGAAATGGGTAGAAGTGTTTGCTTTTACTTAATATAAAGATATTTTTTATGCTGGAAACTATTTCAAACATTTTTATATTGTAATAGATCTTTACTTACTAGGCTTGCATCTTTGGTAGTTATGAGGATACCATATAGACATCAAAACACAATTATGATTCTGCAAACTTAAATTAAGTTTGCAGTGCTCTATACATTCCTGTTGAAAAATATGAAAGATTTTATTGTAATAATTTTTCAGACTGAAAATATATACAAGATAAGAGTAAACATAACATAAAATTAATATCACATGTAAAATTTTGATGTATAATAATGATTTAAAATTTTTTATTTGTTTTCAATAAATGGAATTGTTACAAACTTTTTCTTCGTGAAAATCTCATATAGATTAGAATATACTTAATGAATACTACTTAATTTATGCATGCTTTGAAGTAATGTCCAAAACATACCGGGTGGTTATAATGTAGAAGTTACGCTATTCAGAGACCTGTAGATTCTGTTCTGCTTATCGAATTTCGATGAAATTCGGAAAATGTGCTATATGGACCATAGGAAAATGTAAGAGAAACGATCACGCGTAATTTGTGATATTGCGGTTTCAAAATTTGTATCACGTGGATCTTATACGGGTACTATTTTAAAATGTATCGCAGAACTTTTCATGCTGTCAACAACGGAATTTCCAACTCACGTGACACTGATCGACCACTTGCTGAAAAATAGATTGAACTGGACGCTCTTTCCACCACAGCAGTAGCGACTTCGACGCTTTCAGTTCCAACCGGATTCGTCCTCTTCCAGGCAGCACACCCAAATCCCCAGTATCTTCAAATTTCATGCTCATCTCGCTCAAATCAATCCTTGATATGGGGCCTTTGCGCAGATCCCTTATAAGACGATGTTCTCGCTGAGCAACTAAGCTGTTGCTACCGTTCTAATAAAACAGGTTTACCAGTAAAGCTCAATTTTTGTTTGTTTGTGAGGGTAAGATTAATGATTACAAACGCACGCTGTATGATTTTCTGGCTATTACTACAAGTTTATATTACTTTTTACAGATTTGCGTAACGAAAATTTGATAAAAGCCATCAGTTGATTAAATATTATACTAATTTTTTATTGCAGAAATCTTTTCCCCATGGTTCATATAGCAAATATTCCAAGGTGCGTGGAAATCCGATAAGCAAAACCGGTTCGACATACCTCTGTGAATAGTGTATCTTTAATTATAACCACCCGGTGCTTTATTTGTTCATTAGTTTTTGTTTTTTTGTTGTAGAATCATGTATAGTTGCTTTTCTGCTTTTGATCATAAAAATAAAGCATAAATACGTAAACATCAATTATAGTAGGGACTAGCAATGCAGTTCAGAAAAGGAAAATTATAATAAGAATGGGATTCAACTTAAACCTTCCATTTCTTTTTTTAGTATTCTTACCGAAGAACCCATGCATGTGCTTATCTTTCAGACATTCTTATGTGATGCATGTGAGACTGACATGACACAAAAAAAGATTTAAACTTTTGCTTCTGGTCATTCATCGGAAAAAAAGGAATATTCCTTAATAACTTTCAAACGACTCATTGCTGCAAATACAAATATAGCTTAAATAAAACTCTGAAAAATCATGTTGGTAAGTGAATTGATTTAGTCAGTGTTAAAAGCTATTGAAATTGTAATAGAAAATCGATTATTATAAGGACATCTTTTCTCTACTAATTAGATTCCTATAAAAAAATGTTAACTTCAATTTTTGTGAAATCTTGAAGTATGAGGGCTTAGGAACTTGTAAAATAATAGTTAATGGATTATCCCAAATTTTTGACGATAAAACATTTTCTACTGAACTTTTTCAATCCCTACTATTAGCTCACTCTTTCTCTATATTTATGTACATATTTATGTTTAAATTTTTAATCGTTAATAAAATATACCTTCAATTCATTCAATCAAGTTCAAATAATTTTTTTAAATTTTGTAGTAGATGACACTTGATAATAATATAGTTTTACCAAATATTAATTATTTCATTAAATTTAATTACCGGTTTTTGACGCCAAAGACTCGTCTCTATTATTGTAACAATGTGTTAAAGCCAAGACAAAAGTTGGCGTCAAAAACCTGTTTTTCAGTGAAATCTGGTGTTCATTGTTAAGTTGTGAGTGAGTGAATATTAACGTTGAACTGTTCAGCTACACGAGGGCTTTCGGTGACCGACCACGTATATAATTTTGAACCCTGGTTAAGTGACGCAGACGATACCTGAGCTGGTATCACGTCTCCTAACTACAACACCTTACCAATGGTAGGACGTTTGAGCTCTCGACAGATTTAACGTGCAATGTTCCCCTACACGGCGGGTCTTTAGTGGTACTGAGCTTGAACTCGTGACAAGGCAAGCCATGATCCAATACCATGATCACTCGAATACCGCAGCTACTCGTTAAGCTCGGCAAGAACATTTAAAGAAGGAAATAAATGAATGAAATTCTAGTACCTAGATATTGTAATTGCTCTTCAAAATAAATTGTTCGTTCAATTCAATCGTGCAATCAAGCTTTTTTTTAACGAAAAACTAAACTTACACTAAACTAGCTTACACTAAAGTATTCTGTAAACGCCTGCTCAGAAACTGAGTAAAATAAAGAACAAATACGGTTGCTTTTTTTTAATAATTTCATAAGTGTCTTAAAATTATTTTAGCACTTGCTACATCACGATTAGTTTTGTCATCGATTTTATCGAGCTAACCAAAGAAAAAGTTAAAAAGCACATTTTAACTATATATAAAGTTATTAAATTTTCTCAAAAGGATTTACTTTAAAAACATAGTATTACCATTAGGTTTGTAGGCCCAGGGGTGCTGGTTTCTTCTATTTCAGTAATATAATCATGGCAGTTTGTTTCATACGGGTAAGGTAGGGATTTTTTAATAACCTGCGTTAATAAAATATTATTAAGGATATTAAATAGATTTTACTTTAAAAAATAATCATATTATGTTAATTGTAAAATAACCAAAGCTTTGATGTGCTGTTTTTCATTTTGTTTAATACAGTAGTATATTATACAAAAAATGTAAATAGTTATGAAGCAAAGGGCCAGGAAAATACATTTAATAAAAACTTACCTTAAACACGTTACTAAAATTATAAGCTCTGTCTTCCTCCTTCCTGTAATGGTTTCTATTTAAGATGTGTTTGCAAAATAATAGAAATGTTCTTTCATTGGGTTCCAAAGTGCGCAATGTAGTCTATTCGAAAATCAGCAAAAATCGTAGCAAGGCTTCAATTCACACGCGCGAGCTAATTTGATATTTACTATACTATGAAAATTGAAGCACAGTGGCTGAGTGGTTAGTGCATCGTGCTTCCACACCACAGGAGCCAGGCTGAAACACTGGCCTTAGCATGGTTCAGTCACGCTGTGATGGGCTCATCGCGCTTTCTATTAATTTTCCTGTTGGATCTTTGGGGGCAGAAAAAGGCAAATTCTTTCCAACCAAATCCAGAAGCGAAGCGTGATTATGCAAATTAGGAACCTTTTAAGTAGCAGAAGTTTATCGTAAGCGGGGTGGCCTTTTGGAAAGTGATTATGCTTGTCTGAGTTTAAACGCGTAAGCTGATGTAAGCCGATATTTCAGAGCTCAAGTCAAGGTGGATACCATCCCACGCGAGATAAAGAAACGAAATTGAGGATTCGAGAGTGTTGCTGCTACCTAGGATATAGAGGTAAGGCCGTTCTACTAATTATTAGGAGCTGTGTATAAATAGAGGTTAGGTGTAAGCGGTAAAGTAATTATAGTGGCTAGTGGCTTATTTGGTAATACGTATTGTGTGTTTCTTCACTTCAGATCTTCTAAGTTAAAGCATAAATATTGTCATTGTATAGTGTTTAAGTTAAAATCTTAATAAATATATATTAAGATTATGACAACACTTGGTTCTTCATTCACTCCCTCACTTCTAGGTCACGAGGATAACTTTGAAGTAAATCATCACCAATGACTCCCAGCCAGGTTTAATTTCCCTAACCCCGAGGTAGGAGGTGCAGCAGGGTTAAGTGGCTTACCGGAGGTATATTTTTCTGGGTCCGAGAATGCAGAGGACTTTATTGAGGGCATCGATAATCAAATTAAATGGCTAGAGATACCCAGGGATTTAGCGTGTGTGTATTTGAAACGCCATCTCCTTTGGGAGGGCCTGGGACTCGTACGAGATATATTGGTCAGCATTAGTTCAAAATACAGTCACAGACTTCGCTCAATTAAAGTCGGCTTTTTCAAAAACCTTCCCTGTTGTCCGTAATAGAAAGGATTTAGAAGTTCAGTTTTATTCGTCTCAACAGAGAAGGGATCAGAAACCGACAGATTTTATTTATGATCTGTTAAAGATCCATAAAAAACATGGACTCAGTATGTCCAAAGAAGCTTTAGTGGATCATATTTTTGTTTGCCTAGAACCACAGGTCCAAGATTATGTTGAGGGTAGGAACCCCCAGTTCAGTTGTTGGAGGTATTAGCGAAATTCAAAGAAAGATATTCGTGCAAGAAAATGTAGGGTTCGAGGAATAACAATAATGTTGATCGAGGAGGTTGGAATGAGCGTATAATGTCTACTGATGGTGATAAACGAAAAAATTGGAGAAATTCGGAAGTTTTAAGTAGACAGAGTAATAACAGAAATAATTATAGGGGTAATTACGAGACTGGTCGCCAAAGAAATCAGTGATTCGAAATCAGGGAGGTACTGAATAGAGACGATCGAAGGTTTGATAGAGGCTACCAGTCGGAGAATAGATTTCAAATTGAAAATTTTAGTCGAGTGAACCACAGAAATAGGAGTTCGAGTACAAATTTTAGTAGAGATAATCAAAGGCAAGGGTGTCGAGTAAATGTTTTGAGAGTTCGAGATGAGCAAAATGATCGGTCGCAGTCGCCAAAGGAGGTACCGATTAAATTATCTACTATATGTATGCATCCGGTGGAACTCCCATATGTTCCTATTTTATTGGATGAAACTTTTACAAAAGCTTTATGGGATACCGGCACGGAGAAATCACTTATGTACGAGGATATTTATCAGAAATATTTTTTTTATAAGCAAGTAAGAAAATCGCGTGCTCAAGTGATCACATTACAGGAAACTAAATGTCGGAATATCACGATAATTGAATTGAATATGTGGATCAGAGAATTTGTGAAACCTTGAATGTTTCACGTGTTGGCAGAATTAGAATACCCTGTATTCTCGGTGTTGCCTTCATTAGTGGATGGAAGATTGTTTTAGAAAAGCGTTTCGGAAAGCGTTGGCTATCCCTGATTCATAGATTGAAAAAGGGGTTACAACGATGTCGGAATGAAATGTGGAAATATATCTTACTAAGAGACGGGGTTGGAAGAAAGTCAGAAACAGGAGTTGCAGGATTTATTTAATAGTTTTAAGGGATTGTTCTCAGACAAACCGGGATTCACGCATATTTTGTACCAGGATATTGATACGGGGGATAAGCAACCAGTTATTTCTAGACCATATCGTTATTACAGGGTTAAGAAAAGTATTCTCGATTACCATGTAGAGAAAATGTTGAAAGAGAGGACGATAATACCGATTCAATCTCCGGACGTGACACCGGCTGTGTTATGTAGAAAAAACAAGTTACAAATGGATAATCCAGAAGTGTATCGATTTGTTGTGAATTATAGAAAGCTAAACGCTATTACGAAGTATCCTAGATATCCCTTGCCGTTAATAGATGATTTGATAACGAATATCCCCCATACGACAATCATGTCGTCCCTCGAACTTCATTCGGGATATTTTCAACTGGCGGTAAATCCCAGTGATATAGTTACGGCAGCATTTGTCAGAAATAATGGTACGTACGCATTCCGGCCTATGCCGTTCGGGCTGTCAGGGACGGCTCTCAACTTTCAGAAGGCGATCGACATTCTTTTGAAACCGGTGATAGGGAGGATTGTGAATGTTTACATGGATGACGTTATCAGATCGTCTCCATTGTTCACTCACCATGTCGAATATTTAAGAAAGGTTTTTAGATTATTGCATGAATCAGGATTAACATTAAATAGGAAGAAGTGCAAATTCGGTTGTGATAAATTGAAATATTTAGGATTGATAATTAGAAAGGATGGAATTACAACGGACGAGACAAAGGTTCGAGCTATAGAAGAGATGAGACCCTCGAAAAATTCTAAAAAGGTATCTAAATTCCTAGGAACATCTCAGTGGTATTCGAAGTATAATAAGACTTATGCTGATCTTTGCAAGTTCCTATATAGCTTCAAAAAATTTTGATCTTTTTTTGGTCAGTAGAGGCGCAGAAGGCCTTTCACGCAGTCAAATCGGCAATAACGGAAGTGCCAGTTTTAAAATTACCCGATTTCAAAAAGCCATTTGAGTTGTTTACGGTTGCCAGTTGAATAGGCATAGGCGCGGTTCTTAATCAGGAGCAGATGCCATTCATATATGCCTCCCGCACGCTTAGTAGTGCAGAGAGAAGTAACGGAACGGAGTACAACGGAACGGAAAGAGTACTGACAGTAACGGAAAGAGTGTTTGGTGGAAGTTTGGGCTCTGTGAATAAATTCAAAACGTATTTAGGTTCACTGCCAATTAAAGTTATTACGGATCACGCTGCATTGACGCATTTAACACATGGTAAAAATTTGTCAAGTAGAATGATCAGATGGGCACTAAAATTAGCAGAATTTAATATAGAATGGGAACATCGTCCTGGAACTCAAAATCTGGTGGCTGACGATTTGTCGAGGAACCCGGTTTAAAGTATAATAGGAGAGAACGTTAATTGTGTAATAGTCAGGGAATTGGTACTTTCGTCACGAGAACAGTTAATTGAAGAGCAAAGAAAAGACCCGGAATTAGATCATATCTATAGATATCTAGAAAACCCAAAAGATAGCTCAGTTAATGCGGCAATATGTGAGAATTGGTCCCGCGATTTCAGGTTAATCGAGGGCTTGTTGTTTTATGCGAAATATGCAACGTCACTAGGTGAAATGTGAGTATACATTCCAAAGTCTTTAAGGAATGAAATAATGAGAGAATTTCATGACAAGCTCATAGCAGGTCATTTAGGATGCGTTAAGACTTACCATAGAATAAGGGACGTTTGTTATTTCCCGTATATGAGAAAATTTATATTGAACAATAAATCTCTACATGCCCCATGTTCCAGGTTAATAATTATAAAAACCAATTACCAGCTGGTCGCTTAATTCCGATAGTATCAAATTATCCAAACGAAATAGTTACTTTAGATTTGTTAGGTATGTACCCTGCATCCCGAGTGAGATGTAACCGATATGTTTTAGTAATTACAGATCACTTTAGTAAATGGGTGGAGGTCTTACCTCTTAAAAAGTCCTCAGCTCGAATAATGGCTGATAGCGTCAAAATTACTTTCTTTAAGGTATCAGTAATCCCAAATTTGTGTTTTTAGACAAATGCTGAAACTTTTATTTATGTATTTTTTATAAAATATTCGTTCAGTTACCATGTAACAGTTGAACCTTAACCTTACAGTTGAGCTTTTTTCACAGAAAAAAATGCCATTGTAACGTAGCTTTTTAGTTAACCAGCCTTATGCTACCTATTTCTTTTATTTCCGAGCTTTCCAGGTGAAAAGGCCCTTTAAATGGCTACTTTAACCTTTTACCGGCTAATTTTCCATTATTGAAACATCAATTTTGAAATTTTCTGAATATTTTTGTTATTTAGTAAAAAATAATCAAAAATGATCATTTTATTTATAGACTACAAGATATCAAGAACGCTATTGTGTCGGCTGCAAAGTCCATTCGATTGCTTCATGTAGCACTTGATCCCATCGCCAGTCAGTATCGTGGATATCATCCTTGGCTTGAAACCAAGTAGGTTCGGTTTCGAATCTCGAGTAAGACATGGTTGTTTATTCTTCGGAAAAAGAAGTCGGACTTTATCACACGTAATGGATTCCAGTCTTGAAAGTAAAGCACCGCACTTCTTCTGTTATATTCTGGGATCCTCATTTATAATCAATGCCTATATTCTTATGCTTGTATTGTATGTTTCTGTTCTTCCATTCGTATTTCATATGTATCCCAGGAAAAAAAAGACGCGTGACAACAACAGTATTGCATATCGCCGTTCCGGAAGAACAATGACGTAACTGTAAAAATGTATCAAACACAAAAATTCCATAGAAAATATCAGAAACATGTCACAAACACAGGGGGAACATAGATGTAATTGTAGTTCCACTCTGGACCGCCAGAGGGTAATTGCATCATGTTCCCTTTCGTGTGGAATGTGTTCCTGACATTTTCCTTGGACTTATTTGTATTTGACCATTTTTGCAGTTACGTCATTGTTCTTCCGGAACGGCGATATTATAAGTCTGATTAACTATACATAGAAAGTCTACATGACTTAACCAAGTGACGAAAAATAGGGTGGACCAGACTGGACCTTGTCGGGTAAGAACCAATGTTATTTTGGATAGAGTTTTAGGATGCTGGGTGGAAATTCAGGATCTTTACAATCAGAAATGGAATTGAGGCGAGACAGTCCTGCCCGAAAGGCTCAATAAGATTAAATGGAAAGTGAAGTTCGTCAAAGAAGAGAAAATGAACTTTTTCGTGCCAATTTGGCGTATGTTAGAGATTACGAAATCAGGCGAAATGACCTACTCCGACGATCGAAAAAATGTATCGAATATGAGTAAAGAAATTAACGCGTGTTATACGAGACAAAAAAATAGATAACAGCCACCTCTTAAGCTCAAAGGTTCGCAAATGAAGCTAAACTGCTTTGGTATTGTAAGTTGAAATGTCACATGACTTCCAGACAGATAGCACCAATAACAGGTGTCTAATGTTGGTCCACAAAATAATTCTAAAAACAACAACAAAAGCGTGTTTTGCACAATATTGTAACATACACTCTGGGACTTTACTATAACATAGAAGAATAAATATTGCTGGACAATTGCTATGCACGGATCACAAATTGCTATGTAGCATAACATTCAACATGAGGCCTAGTGATAAAATATAGTTGTCACACTTCAGACATTTAAAGAATATTTATTGTTCATTGAAATTTACAAAAGCTGTGAAATATCTAAAAGAAAAAATGTTCATTTGATTGCGTACGGAGAAATGGAACAATGTATCTAAAAGTCAGCAGGCAATCTTAAAGTAAAGGTATCATACGGGATATGTCCACCGTGGAGTGTGATGCAAAAAACACGTAATTCTTTCACAAATTACCCAGCAGCTGTTGAGGCAATAAATTCCTCTGTGAGTGCACGGATGAGGGTGTTCTTGTTTGTGAAGGAATTATATACCAGAACTTTAGCATCCCACACATTTTCAAATGGGTTTAGATCTGGAGAATGCGCTGGCCATACGAGACGTTGAGTACCCTCGTTGTCTGACAATCCGGAACAGCGAGTCTTCGATAACATGTTGCGTTGTCGTCCCTAAAAACAAATTTATCACCGACAGCACCACGGAAAAGACGAAGACGAGGAAGTAGAACTTCATCAATGTATCGTTGGCCCGTCATAGTCCCATTCGTTGAGGCGCGTGCGGCCATTGATCATGAACATGAATGTCGGATATCGGTCCTTTTTATAAAATCAGTACCACTAATCAGTTGGCGTCTACAAACAATGACAGAGAATACAAAATATATGCCCAGTCATGTTAAAAATAAAATGCTCACGACACCATTGCAAACGGGCACGGTGCTGTTTCAATGGGACACACAACAGGTCTGCATGCAAATGTATTTAAAACGTCTGGCAACAGTTTTTAGACAATTCTGACGCAGCAAGAAACCAAGATTTGCCAGTGAGCTGTGGTGCGCCTGTTCTTTGCTGATAACGATATATTTTTCTGCAGGCGTCGTAGTTTAAGTTGGCCTCCCCGTGCCGTCTACTACACATTCCAGTAGTTTTAAATTTCCACAGCCGTGAAACAACGCTGTGAGCGATTTAATCCCTGGCAACATCTGTTGGTTTCGGCTTCTTCGATCAAAATTCGGCCACGCATAAACTCATCTATGTTTTTTTCGAAGACATGGCAAAAATTTTAAGTTCGTCTATTAAACCGTTTCCTGTAAAACGTTGTCTTGAAACAACAACTATCCATCTTTAAAGCTCTTATGAACACTATCACGTGATGAACAGACGTGGAAAAAATTTGCATACTCAATTTCAAAACTCAGATCCCGCACTTATTCTAATTTTCCAATTTTGCTTCCATTTGTGGTTGCTATGGATGATACCGTTACGTCCAGAATTGTCCAGCAGTGTATTTTAATTATATGCTCTTAATAATTATTGAAAAAAATCAAATCTTGTGATCCTAAATATGTTTCTTACTTCATCACTTTTAATTTTCTTTCATTTAATTTACCAGAGTAAAAAAAAATGCTTTTTCCGTTGAAAGTTTTTAAGACTGACAATCTTATACGTAAATAGATATAAGTATTTTAACTGTATGATATTGAAAAAAATAATTCTCAAAATCAATTATTAATAGAATAAAATTTACGAGGTGTTCATGAAGGAATTATATATTAAATTTAAACACACAAATGTAACTCCTGAATTTTTCTAGCTTAGAGAATTGGATAGTTTTTTTACTCCTGATATACCAGCGTTCCTTAAACTTTGGTCACGACCCTCATGGGGCAGTCGTGGTAACTCTACGAGAAGTGCGCGAGCATGTTGAAAAGTCTAAAACTAAAGATTATACATTAAAAATCAACTAATTTACTTAAAGTAAGAATACAAAATATATTCAGTCATAATTAAAAATAAAATACACACACACATTTACACTCATTTAATATACATAAATGCATCATGCAAATGTATTTAATAATTAATTTAACAATTCTAAGAAAAGACCAAGTAAATTGCCAGTGATCTTATGATCTTATCATATAAAGAGTGTTTTTTTTTCAGGTATAGAAGTTTAAGTTGGCATTACTTTCCAAGATTGCGACCGATTTAACAGCTATCAAGTGATTTATTCTCAATTTGGTTTGTCAATTCATCAAAACGGTCATCCAGCAAGGCGTAGATTCGTCGAATGGGCCCAAAACGAGATTGCCATTGTCCCCGATTGTCATAAGCGAATTTTGTTTAGCGATGAAGCGCACTTCTGGTTGAATGGTTACGTCAACAAACAAAACTGCCGCATTTGGTGTGAGGCTAATCCATAAGTGTATGTCGAAACACCGTTGCATCCAGAAAAACTGACTGTTTGGTGCGCTATAATGGGCTGGTGGGATCCTTCTTCAAAAACGATGAAGGCCACAACGTTACAGTCAATGGTGATCGGTATAGAGCCCTGATTAATAACTTTTTCACTCCTGAATTGAACAATCATGATGTCCAAAGCTGTGGTTCCAACAAGACGGCGCAACATGTCACACAGCTCGTGCCACAATCTATTTATTGAAAGACACGTTGGGTGACTGCCTAATTTTACGTTTTGGACCTGTGAATTGGCCTCCAAGATCTTGTGATGTAACACCGCTAGAGTATTTTCTGTGGGGCTATGTAAAGTCATTGGTCTCTGAGGATAAGCCACAAACGCTTGACCATTTGGAAGACAACACTCGCCGTGTTATTGCCGATATACGGCCACAAATGTTAGAAAAAGTCATCGAAAATTGGACGTCCAGATTGGACTACATCCGAGCCAGCGGTGGCAGTCCTATGCCAGAAATCATATTTAAAATGTAATGCCACAAGGTTATCTTTCGAATAAAAAAAATTCATGTCAATCGAATAATACATCGTTGTTTTATTGCAATTTAAAATTCTATACCTCTAAAAAACACTCTTTATAAAATTACATACAAAAATTAGTACTTATGTTGATAATTTGTATGGTTTACAATTAATCCCTTAATTGCTGATTCAAAGTTACGCGATTCAGTCCCCATTGCAATCCTTTTCTTCCTCTTTATATTTATTTATTATAAAATGAATAAATAAGCAAATCCTCTGAAATAAGTGCATTCTACTCAAACGCTCTTTGTCATTTCTTTTTTATTGCATTCCTAAGTCTTGGAAATAATTTTATGCATTGCACAGAAAAAATCGTACTTCGGACAGACGTGTATGTACGTCTGGAAAAAAAACGCTTTGGCTGTGCGAAACGTTTATATACGCTGGTGGCACTTAAGAGTTTTATGTCATATTGAAGATTTATCATCAAATTATAGTATTATTGATTTCAATACATTGTTATTATATGGAGGGCGACGCGATGAAAATAATGATTGAATATTGCGTCGCAATTATTGAAAGTTCGAGAAGCACTGTGTTATACAACTAAACACATCATCAAAATTTAACAATTGGGCCCATGACATAGCCTTTATTTTTGTTTTTACATTACGTCGTGCTCTGAAGCAACAAGAATGTTTTTAATCAAGGACCTCATAATTTTGAACTATAGTCAAATAATGAGGAGGGCACATGAGCTGGCACTATCTCTCAAACCCCCCAACAACTTAATTAAATGGACTTTGAGCCTCAAACTATATTATCAAGAGAACCACAACTGAACCAATTTGGAGAAATACCTCTTCCAATTCTCTATTTAATCCCATTTGAAGAAAGTGATTTATTTTTTATATAACTTGTAATATAAATAAGACACTGCATTTTTCGGAGTGCACACAATAAGCTAATACAGTTTTACTCAAACTGTGGGGCGCTTCCCTTAAGGGGGTGACAACTCTACGTGGAAGGCGTGAGCCTATTAAAAAGTCGGAAACAAAAGATTATTTTAAAAAAATCTTATTAATTTACTGAAAGTAAACAAAAAAAGTACATTCTGACGCTTAATGTATTAGTACTAGATAATGTATTTTACGATAAATGTAACCATACTAAGTTAAGAACAACATTAATAATTACCAATGACCCCATGGGCTTGTCATATATAAAATTATACACAGATTAAACACTTATCTTGATAATTTGTAAGGTTTTTAATTAATCCCTTAACTGCTGATTAAAAGTTATGCTATTCGCTTCCCATTGCACCGTTTTCCACGCAGGCGAGCGTGTGTAGTGTACTGGAGGTCCTTTTATTGCATGCCAAAACCTTCAGAACAATTTTATGGATATCAGTGAACAGAAAAGATCATACTTCGGTAAGACGTATATATACGTCCGCGGCAATTAACACTTCTGCCTAGGAAGACAATTTTTTACGCCGGTGTCAAAAGGTTAAAGTTATATTGTAGCTTTAGCGTCAAAATATAGTTCTTATTTAAATTAAATACATTATTGTTGTATGGGGGGTGCGGTGAAGGCAACGAATATTTGCTAAAAATAAAAAAAAAAGCAATGAACAATGCGTTTCTGAGAGGATTTAATCTTTTTCTATCTCGTTTATCGAAGAATTAAGCTAATCATATGATTGTATCTGGAGTCTTCCTTTTTTTCTTTATTTGAATGCGTTTCGTAATTATGCTTTGCATTAAATCATTATAAATAGACTTCATACAATTTTTAATCAGATCCAAATATATTTCTTATCAGTCGAAGAAAAACTGTTCGATGTAAAACGATTATTCTTTTATAGTGTTAAAATCAAACTTTTATTTATTGTATCAAAAGCACTAGGTAGTATCTTATAACTAATTTTTAAAAAAGGGACTTAATTTGAATTATATTTAAACACATCAGTATATACTATTAAATACATTAATATCCACAATTTTCAGGCGTTATTAGTCTGTGGAAAATGGCTAATTATATAGAAAACTGTAAAAATAAGTAACACCAAAGTAAATTATCAGAATCATGTTTCAAATTATTAAACATACCTTTTGTGTGTTATATTTGTAAGAATACACATTAATAACAATTGAAATTTTCGTGGATATGGGAAATTTTAAAAAACACAGGTACAGAACTAATGATGTATATGAAGGAAGATTATAACTCATTACCTTCTGTTTCGAAACCTAGAAGTTTAGCCACCATTTCAAAATAATCATCGTAGCATAGAGACTGTTGCTGGCTAGATACCTCCTTCACACCCTCCCCTGCCAGTGATTCGGTGAATACGTGAACGAATGATACCATAGTTATGGCGAGCGTGTGAGTTGTTCTATCACTTTGAATGTGACGGCTTGTGGGTTGTGTCATTGTTCTGATATAGGGATGGCGATTTGAGATCGATTAACTGAAAAATAATTTTTTTAAATTGATATTTTGTTTTGAATCGAGATTCAGTGAATCGATATTTCAGCCTAGAAAATCGACATTCGATTTTTTTGGTTTCTGTAAAAACCATAAAATTATTTACAATTAGTTATATGTACTGATTTTAAAACCCGTAATATTGCGGTGTTGGCGGTTAAAAGGTTAATTATTCAAAAATTCGCGAGATGCATGTGTTCTTAGTTTTCTTTCGCCTCTCTTTAATAAATAAATAAATAAAGTTATGTTTGTAATCTTAGACTTTTTGTAGTTGTTGATATTGCGTCATTTGTTTATGCCTTGATTGACTGTCGTAATATACTGTGATTAATGAAATAAATATTCGTTTTTATGTATTGTTGGTTACGGAAAAATAAGTTATTGAGAGGGTAAGTAAATCACTGTAAGTATCGTGGGATCATCTATTCCTTGTGAGCGCCTTTTTTTGATTGCCAGTAACATCGGAAGTGATCAGCGGAACCACTTGAATCCCAGTAGACTTGATAGACTGCTATTTTTAAAAAGCTTGGATACTAAGCATTGGGAATTATACGCTACCTTATCTATTTTCTTAACTTTTTAATATAACAAATACATTTAGAAAATAAATGTCTTTTTTTAAACCTGATACTTTGACATGGAAATAAAAATAATTGTAATTCTCAAATTCCCTGAACTAAAGAATTCCCTGATTTTACTGATAAGAGATCGTTTATTATAGTATGTTTCTTGTTTTTCATAAAATAGATTTACATTTATATTGTAAATGCAGACTTGAAAAAAAATCGATTTTTTAGAAATAGATCTTTTAGACCTCGATTCTCTTTTGAATCGATTCATCAGGTTACGATTCGAATCGATCTTTTTCGGAAAGAATTGCCATCCCTAGTGTGAGACGGCTTTGTTGGTTGCGTCATGTGTCTGACGCAGGGCTTCTCAAACTTTCAATATTCGCGACCCAATATTCAATCATTATTTTCATCGCCCCCCCCCGCCATAAAATAACGATAAATTGAATTCAATAATACTAGATTTTGAAGCTAAACCTACATTTCGACTTTTACCTCTTTAGTACCAACGGCGTATATAAACGTCTCACTCAGCCAGTGTGTTAATTGTCCCGAGCGTATATATACGTTCGGACGATAACACACTGTACGATATTTTCTGTGCACTGCTATCCATACATTTATTCCGAAGGCTTTGGAATGCAGTGAAAGGAGCTTGGTTGTCTTTGCGAAGGATTTAATTGTTTCAGATTATTTGTTTTCTTTATTCCTTTAACCTCCCCTTCCCAATACACCAGATACGCTCGGTCACGTGTTAAAGGTGGCATTAGGGAGCGAATCATGTAGTTTTTAATCGGCATTTAAGGGATTAGTTACAAAAAATAAATTATCAAGAAAAGTGCTAATTTGTGTTTTTAATTTTATGTATTATTAGCCTATGGTGACACTGGTAATTATGTATCTTTAAAATGATTGTAAAATTCATTGCGCAGTACTGATATATTTATAAGTGTAAATGTGTATTTCATTTTTTATTTGTTTGTTTTTAGTGCATTAATAATATTTTAAACAATCTTTTGTCTTCTACTTTTCAATATGTTCGCGCCCCTTTTGTAGGGTTATCCCACGCCCCTTAGGGGGCTCGCCCCACAGTTTGAGAAACACTGGTCTGACCACTTGGTTGCATCTGTGGTGGATAGATGGCACCACGACTGTTGCTCGAAGGTTGTGGTTCCTTTGCAGGACCAGGATCACTATTGAAGGATAAAACTTGGGACCATCGGGTTCATTACCGAGTACTTCAGACTCCATGCCAAAATGATCCTCGAAGCATGAGGACTATTAATGACTTACATAGATACCACCACTACATATATATCATTTATTTTATGACTTTGTATAAAAACATTACCTGTCTTACACGGAGTAGCATATTTTTTCCTCTTTCTACAGGTATTCCACTCAAAAAGGGGTTATTGAAATTGTGCCGTGAATGCACAGATATTTCTGCCATTTTGAGTTCTACGTCAAGACGATTCCCCGAGTCAGGGAGACGAATATTTCTCACGTGTAACTCTGAAATAGATTAAAATAAATGTTTTTTAAAATTACGACATTTCTTCACCCAAATCTTTTGTATATTGAAAGAATTTTCTTATTGATAAATATTATTTCTAAAATATAACGCCACTTAAATTCGTTCATAAATGATTCCAAGGAGTTTACATTATTAGCAGAATTTCGCATTGTTTGCCACATTTTCCTGGTTTGTTGAAAATGATCGAAGAGAGTTTACACATATATTGGGGTGACTTACATAATGTAGTTCAAGCATGTTGACACACGGTCCAACAGGGCTTAGTTTGTGGCCTGCCGAAACTTTTCAGGAACTTTTAAAGATAAAACTTTTAAATATTATTTATCAAATTTGTGAACATTTTTAAAGTTCATGGCAAATTTACCTAATACCTATTCTTGTTTTTAAAAAATTCTATTTTATAATTGTAATAGCCTTTTTTTATTTTTCATATTTATTAAAAATGTTCGTTTAATATTAATATAAAAAATAAATTTTCATTAAATTCTAAAATGCATTTATGTGTATTAATCACTGACGAGGCCCCCATGATTCATCATTTGAGAGCAATATTTATTTCTCTGCTGAACAATAAAGTGTTAAAACACATTGAAATCAAAATGTTACAACAAGTTCGTGCCGACAGGCTATCAGAATTGAAATAATGTCCTCAAAAACAAGTGAATTTATTTAATTAGTTGAAGACAACACCTCTACTGTAAAAGTTAGCTATATACTTTCACATTTAGTATCAAGCAGATTGAAATTATTGTCTAAAAAGAAATTTATTCGGGAATGCCTAATTAAAGTGATGGAAGTACTATGTCCAGTCGAAATAAAAAAAAATTAAGAAGTAAATCGGAACAGTGTAGCTTACAGAATTGATGAAATAGCCGAGAATTTGATAAATGAGCTTAATAAAAAATATGAATATTTCAAGCCTATTTTATTTCAACTGATGAAACGTACAGATACTCAAAATACCACTCAGTTAAACCTTTTCATTCATGGATGCGTTGTAATTAGAAAATTAGTGGAAAACTTCTGGAAATAAATCCTATGTTTAATACAACCACCGAAGCTGCTACTTTTTATACAAGTATGGAAGTTTTGGCGATGCATAAGTTACATAAGTTGATGATGCAAATACCAATACTGGTATTACTAAAGGTGTAGATTTTAAAAAAAAATATGCAAACGGCAACGTAATAATAATTTTGAGCTTTTTCATTCTATTATTCACCATCAAGTACAGTGTTCCAGTGTCTCAAATATAGGACATGTTTTAAATATATTCTCCAAAGTTATAAATTATATTCGAGCTCGTAGACTGAATTATTGTTCATTTGCTTTACCTTTAAATGCTATAGAACATTGGTCTATATTATATTGAAATTCATTGGCATTTGAGTCCTAACGTGTTAAAACGATTTTTCAAATTGCTGGGTGAAATCATAATTTTCTTGGAAGAAAAAAATTATAAACATGCTGAATTAAAAAGAGAGGTATATATAAATAAACTGGATTTTTCTCAGTTGATATTAAAAGCCATCTTGCTCAACTAGAGATTCAAAGCAAAAATAATTTTACATTGGTATTTGAGAATATTAACATTTTCAAAAAAAATTAATATTTTGGAAAAAAAAACTAGTTTCATTTTGAAAAAGCTGCTAATATCCATTTACAAAACTATCTAAATTACAATTTACAGAATGTACTCACTGTGTCAAATTATTAGAAACCTAATTAATGCGTGCGATTAAATATTTTCTGATTTTAAATGCTGCAAATTATTGTGTCGTTCGGAAACTAACTTCATTTTTTGTGTGTGAAAATGAAAAACAATTTTCATATACTAAATAAATATTTTCTCAAACTATATATTGTTCATTTTGGCTCATTCTTTGCCATCCTTTTCGTAGTTGCATGATTGTACACAGATAAAAATTTTGTTCTTTGCTAGCAAAAAACTAATCTAGGTGATTTTTAGTATCCTCATTTAAATTAAAAGTTTAACCTTCTCTACCACGTCTTGCTATATCAGCTCTCCAAAGGTATAGTTATTATGCGGCTTAAATGGGGAGTTGTGTGAGAAAAAATACAATTAAACCCTCTGTTGAGAAAAAAAACGAAATAACTTTACGAATAAGTTTGCTGTTTTTAATTCCTCTCTATCTATCAATATTGAAATTCTTGATGAAAACTTATACAAATGGAATTAATGAAATCCAATGTGATTTCAATATGGCTTCCGTCAGGATTATCATTTGTTACTCGTATAACAGCAATGTTCGGAAGCCCTTATTTATACCAACAAACACTTTTTAATAAAAAAATAACAAAAAATCAAAACAAGGCCAAGATTACCCCTCCCCCAATCAAAATGTATCTTCTTAATATGTGTAACTTGCATCAGTTTAATATGCTCTATAAAAGTGTAATGATTTGTTTTGGAAAAGTAATATCATATATCTCCTAGAAAGTGTGTGTGGTATAAAAAGGTACTGATACTAACTTCTTTTAAAGATATTTTTTTTAAAAAAAAGTATAAAATATTTATAGTTAAAATTTAAAAAATAACATAATACATGAAACGATACATATAATGAATGATGCATGATATACGAAACGTTGCGCATGGCATCGAAGCTAATGTATACATAAGACAATCGTTCTAAAAATCGTATTTCATGAATTATTGAACATTAAAAACATACGGTTCTCAACTTAATATAAAATAGATTATGTGGCTCGTAATAGCTTATGAGTTTCACATAACTAATGTAGCTCCTCTATCATCTTAATCTACCTCGGTATAATTTCCTATATATATAATAATCAAAATTTCATTGTTTACTGATTTGATAATCTAGATGTTAAAGTTAATTGGTCAAAACTTTTGGATTTTTTGTTTACTTGACACAGTATAAAACTATTTGCAATGCCAAGATCAAAAAGAAAATAAAAAAATACGATACTATCAATTTACTGGTTTTTCTACTGGGTAATTTTCTTTCTTTGATCGAAGCCATCACTCCTTCAAAAGATGTCATTATGAACAACGACAGCTTTCAGTAAAGGTACATCTGTTTCGTACATCTTTTCCCCCGATTTGCAGATGTCACAATCGCTGGATTATGTACAGAACTCAACATAATAATAGCTTATAATTGACTATCTACGGTACTGAAGAAACGACTTTTTTAGTTGAAAACATTCCTTAATACCTATTTGTAGTACGACGTTAACTTTAATTATTGGTAAAAGACCTTTTCTTTGTGCCGTTATTGTCTCTACAAGTAAACAACACTTATCAGTAAGTTTGTTGCAAGGTGAAAACATGTGAAACAGTTATCATGAATTATAAGGCGGCATGTGTATTTCCCATCTTTCTTTAGTTGAATAAGTACATTCATGATAAATTCAATTTTTCAGCTCTATATTATCAGAAGTTTCCTTTCCACAATTAATTTCAAATTTATAAATATATACATTTTTAGAGTCTGCTGATTTCCATGCCATGTATGCCATTTTTATTGCTTTTATTAAAGTTCTTAAAAATTATCATATATTTCGGTTTTGATAAAGCTGATAAAGTTTTGTAAGGTTTACGTTTGGAATCATTGAATTGTGAAAGGACTGGTCGAAACACTTGGAGTGCACCATGCGATTGTATGTTATCCATGAGGGACACGTGTGAGCATTTCTCATTTATATGTAAAACATCGGTTACATTTTTAACCTCTTTTGCGATCATTACTCTAGTAACTGATTGAACATTGTGAGAGAGTATGTGCTCAAATATTTCTTAGTTCATATAGTTAATGTATACCCATGAACATATGCATACCTATGCATGTTTTCAATTTCTCTGGTGTGTTTAATTTTCTGTTCAAGAAATTGTTTTTAGTGGTATGACCCAATTTTTTCTTTTGCTTAAGGTATCCGAGTACATTCGGAAACGGTGTTTTTAAAAAGCGCATAAATGAATAATTTTCATGATATTTAGTGTCACTTAGATTAAAATACATGCATAAAATTGTTTTGAGGACATTTTGACAAAAATAAATTATTTAAATATAATATTTTGGAAAAAAAGTAACTTAAAATAATCTTTTTTTCCAAATGTTCTCCGTTTGTTAAAATGTTTCTGTTAGAATAATATTTTGCCTGTATATAGCTCAATGCTCTCTACAGAGGCTCAACTATGATTTTTGGAAAACTTCACATTATTGTCAGAGTTACCATCAATTGAAATAATTATTGGCGTTTTTTTCTTAAAATTGCTCCCCTCTGTTGTCGCAAATTTTGAATAAACCCACTTCTAAGTTATATATTTCAAAAATTCTGGTTGAAGACCTATAGAGAGGTCTGAGCTATATACAGGCAAAATATTATTCTAATAGAAGCATTTTTCACAAAAGGAGAACATTTGGGAAAAAAATATTATTCTAAGTTAGTTTTTTGCCAAAATATTGTATTTAAGTAATTTTATTTTGTCAAAATGTCCTTAAAATATTTTATGCATATATTCTAATGTAAGTGACACTAAATATCATAAAAATTATCTATTTAAGGTATTCGAACACGTTGAAAATAACCAAATTCGGAAAAGACCGATATTTTTGTTTTCTATTTTATTTAATACATCTATATTTTGGCTTTACAAAACATACTTTGTTTTGATTCTATGCTTCTTAGAGGCTAAGTTACAGTCAATTTTATTGAAAATTTTACAAAAACCGGAAGTAGGTATTTGATCTACCAGAAGTGGGCATTTAAATTGTTCGAAATCTATCATGGCGAGTCTGATCACGCAAAATATTACAAATGTATTTCTATAACACTTTTTGCACCTGATATTTATGCTATTTTCTAGAGAATGTACTAAAATATTTCTTATAGTATGATTATTTTTTGAGTTAGGGCATGTTATTTAAATAATGGTCTCATAAAGGCGTTATTTTTCTTATAACGTTTACTTAATCATCTGTGAAAGATTCAAATTTTTATAAAACATTAAAATTTTAGTATATGCTCTAGATAAATGCCTCTAGATTGTCTTGGTAATTATTTTACTAATATAAGCTTATTACTTTTTTCTCTAATTGCTCTGAAATTTTACAAGAATATTGCTAAAATTTCACATATAATTGTGATTTTTATGAAATTCTGGCAATTTATTTTAAATATTGTTGATTAAATATTAGTATTTTTTGGTACTGAATCCTAAAAAAGCCTTTATATGTTTAAATATTTTATTTCGTCAAAAATAACTTTCGGATACCTTAAGCGCTTTTGAAAATCACGGTTCCAAACATAGTCGGATACCTCAAGCTACTTTGCCTACAAATGTGTTTCATCAACAATATTATGTATATGCTATTCTTTTGATAATGTTTAAAAATGTGTTTCGCTACAGTTACAAATTCAAACAAAAGAATCAGATTAAAATTATGGCCAATATTATGCTAAAATATTGTAAAAACATAGAAAGTTATGTGCAATTATAAAAATGTAGTTTATCAAATAATATTACCAGTTCCAGTAAGGTACATTTTCTTTAGAAAACTCCAAGGCGAGCTTATATTTCTTCCAATAACGTTGAAATTGAAGCAACGTGGTGGGGCAGTCATGTAACTTCTCACAAATGGAGCAGGCTTCATTCTTTGTATTGGGTAAATAATACATGTTTAAAAAGTAATGCATTATAATATCAATCACCGTTAATAAAATGAAATGAATATTTTACAAGTTTATTCACTTACAGTGAGATCTGAAAGTGTTTTTGAAAGATATTGAAGTAAGGTGCAACAGAGGGTGGTACTGCTGTAGGCACTAACTTCCTTAACTTTTCGGGTGGTAACATGTAAATTTCGCTAAGATTTACAGGAAGCTGAAAAATTAAGATATCAAAAGCCTTGTAATACCATCAAATATCTTTAACAAGTACTGGATTTTTTTAGTAATAAATGCACTAAAAATCCAACTAAATTAAAAAGAGTGACCATGTTGTAAATTGTGCTGTATTGCACCTCTTTTATGCATGTGCAAGTGGGAACGCTGGAGTAACAACATACATATCTGGTACGGCAGTGCTTCTCAAACTTTCAAAATGCGCGACCCACTATTCAATCATCATTTTCATCGCGCCCCCCTTTATACAATAACAATGTATTGAATTCAATAACAATGCACTTTGACATTAAAGCTACAATACGACTTTAACCTCTTATGTGCCACCGACGTATATAAACATTCTCTCAGCCAAAGCATTGATTTTCTGAACGTATATATACGTCTTTCCGAAGTACTATCTTTTCTGTGCAGTGGAATCCATAAAATTGTTCTGAAGACTTTGGAATGCAATAAAAGGACTTTGACAGTGTTTGCGAAGGATTTACTCATTTCAGAGGATTTTCACTTATTTCTATGCCTTTTCTCCTCCCCCTCAAAAAACATCAAAACACACTCATCTACGTGAAAAAGTGGGAAGCGAATCGCGTCACTTTAAATCGGCAGTTAAGGAAATAATTATAAACAGTACAAATTATCGAGTTAAGTGTTAATACAAGCCTATGGGGCCACTGATAATTATCAAACTTGTTCTTAACTTATTGTTAAATTAATAATAAAATATACATATACATATATATATTTATAAATGTAATATATCAGTGTAAATGTGTATTTTATATTTTATTATATCAGAAAGCATTTTGTTTGTTTACTTTCATTAAATTAATAATTTTTTAAATAACCTTTTGTTTTCGACTTTCAATATACTCGCGTCCCCCCTCATAGAGTTAGCAGGCCCCCAGGGGGGCGCGCCCCACAGTTTGAGAAATACTATGGTACGGTGAATGTTGTTAATGTGTTGTTTATGTTGTCAGTATGAGTAAAACTTCTGATGATCCCGTTTCAAACGAGAAAAATTAATGAGCGCCTGACTACTGATTTTCCGAAAATGTCACAGAAGTTGGATATTTTTTGTCGGTAACGTCAATAGTGTATTGAGAATACATTAATCCAGTGTTTCTCAAACTGTGTGGCGCGTCCCCTTTGGGAGCGTGACGACTCTACAAGGGAGGGGCGAGCATATTGAAAAGTGAAAATCAAAAAATTATTAATTTAATGAAAGTATACAAACAAAATTCATTCTGACATAATAAAAGATAAAATACACATTTACACTGATATATTATACTGATAAATGTATCAGTGCTACAAAATGT
>BMAU01016268.1:50000-75117 GCA_019973935.1 Trichonephila clavipes
CCAATCGTTAATAGTGTATTGTACTTGATGTTAATACATTTTTTAAGTATTATTAAAGTAATTAAATTTAATTAAATTAATTATTGGTTTATGACGCCAACTTAGATTCGTCTCTATTGTTGTAACAATGTGATTGTTAAAACAAGGACAAAAGTTGGCGTCGAAAACCTGTTTTTCAGCCGAACTAGCCAAATCGGTTTTGCATTCTTACAACAATGCAGACAAACCATGCTCTTATTTTCAAATCCTACTATTAATTCCATCTCTCCCCTATATTTTAAATTTTCAATCTTTAATAAAAATACTTTCTAGTCATCCATTCAAAGTAGGAATCGACTTAAGGTATCCGACTACGTTTGGAACAGTGGTTTTTGCAAAAGCATATAAATGGATAATATTTATGATATTTAGTGTCACTTAGATTAGAAAATGAAAAGAATATTGTTTTAAGAATAACATTACAATAAAAAAAAAAAAAATATTCTAGTACGATATTTTCACAAAAAATGAACATAGAATGGCCGATTTTCAAAATATTATCCTTTGTGAAAAATGTTTCTATTATAATAATATGTTGCCTGTATATAGCTGAGATCTCTGTACAGAAGCTCAACTAGAATTTTTGAAATATATAACTTAGAAGTGGCTTTATCCATGTCGTACGACAACAGAGGGGAGAAATAAGAAAAAAAAAACGCCGATAATTATTTCAAATGGTTGTAACTCTGAAAGTGTAATGTGGTTTTTTTAAAAATTATAGTTGAGCCTTTGTATAGAGTTCTGATCGATATACAGGCAAAATATTATTCTAATAGAAGCATTTTTCACAAAAGGACAACGTTTTGTGTGTGAAAAGAGGTTATTCTAAGTTAATTTTTTGACGAAATATTGTCTTTAAATAAATTTCTTTGTCAAAATGTCCTTAAAACAATTTTACAATACATGTACAATTTTACAATACATGTAGTATTGTAATCTAAGTGACGGTAAATATCAAGAAAATTATCCATTTATGGGCCTTTTTTAAAATCAAGGTTCCGAAAGATACCTTAAAAAATTATTTTTATATTACTTGTTTATCATATGAAACTAAATTAATACTTAATACTATTAAAATGTTTTTAATTATAACTTGTACTGTGTTTCCATATACTATGTCAATAATTAACCATATTTAAGTTTAAAGCTATCCATATATTATTTTTAAATTACTTTCAGAATGATTTTCTTAATAAATACAAGTATGGAAACAATCAACTCTTGAATACAGCTTTTTGTGCAAAGAACAATTTCTGGTGAACTAGCAACTCCTCGAATTCCTCAAATTTTTCTATACAAATAACTTTTTAAGCAAATAACATGTTGGCATGGCACAAATTATAAATATTTATATTATAGATTTAGTATGTGAGACGACAAAAATGCAAACATAATAATACTTGAAAAGAATTTCAGTATAAAAATACAAACGAATCTAAAAGTAAAAAAAAAAAAAAAAAAAATTGTGTCAGGGAAAAAAAAAGGTCTTTTTCCAAACACTCAGGTTCTTATTATATGCAACACCAATTTGTATCCATTGAATGATTTAAAAATAAAACAAATAAATCAAAAATGTGAAAAAAATCAGAAATATGATGTTACAAGGCAATGAAATTTGAATGGAGAATTTTAAAAAATTCTATAAAATTTCAGTACATTTTATTCGATTGCGAAAAATAAGTACTAACCAATAAATTCTGTAGATCTTTCGGAATCTTTTCGCTAGGATAACGCTCCTTAAATTCTTTGATAGTAAGCAACTTGCAACTCATTTTACGACAGTAGTCCGTATCTACTAATCTGAATTAATAAAAATATATATAATAATAAGTACACCTAACTCTTATTCATACGATATTTAATTACACGGTAAACAAATTTAACGAAGTTTTTTTTACACGATTTTTTAAAATTCCTACTATTAGTTCACACTCTATATATTTACTTTGGTGGAATTTTCGATCGTTCGTTAAATACGTTTCAAAGTGCTCAATTGAGGTGAATGTTTGTATACAAGATTATTTTGGATTACAATATAGTATTTTATTTATAATAAATACAAATTAATTTATTAAAACTAATTATTCAAAGAATTACAAATAGAGCCACATTGGCATAATTTTTGGTGACTTGTGTCAAAACTTGAAAAGTTTTCTTTTCTCACATTTTAAAGCACTCATTTGAGCGAAAATATTCTATACACTCTTGTTTTGGGTAAAATTACGATAATTTAATTATCATTAATTAAAATTAATGGACTGAAACTAATTATTTAAAGAATTATAGATACAGCCACGTTGGGTTCATTTTTAGCGACTTGGGTGAAAACTTTAAAATATATTTTTTTCACGTTTTAAAGCATTTAGTGGAATTGAAATTGAAGAAACACGAATATTTTGGATGACAATAGGATACTTTAATGATAATTAATAAAATTAATTATTACTTCATGTTGTGATTCTATCATAACTATACAGGCTGTATCTAAACTTTTGGGCAAAACTTTAAGGAATGATAGTACACATATTAGACACACAAACAATAGCAAATGGGAAACTTAGGGTTCCAAACGTCTTTCGAAGGAGATAGGTGCCATTAAAGGTTTGGGTCCGAAATTTCAAATGATTATTAAAAACGGAAAAATTTGTCGATTCGTTAGCGGATTTTGCTCAAATTATTCTTTTTGTCAGTATTTTCTTCATTAATAAATCTTAAATATAAAGCTAAAAAACTGTCGATTGAGAGCGCTAACAGTAACGAACAAGCATTTTTTACCGTTATTTTTTGTATCACTTTAAATGCTTTCAAAAGCTTAGACTTAAATTTAAATTTTAAGCTCAAAGTCTGATCCATTGGGGGTGGTTAAAGACCGCAAATGGAATTGTGTTCAGGAAGTAAAATTTGAAACTCAATTCCCTTTGAACAGAGTTCAATTATTCCCGATCTTGGTGTCGTAGACCAGGCAGCAACTACTACATCCTACACGTAAAATAAACGAGAGAAGTATGACAAAATTAAAGAATATATCTATTTATAACAGACATGAGCAACTTCTCTACTCAAAACTAAAAAGAATTAATGTGATGTAAGCACGTAGTGCGTATGAATGAAGGTTGAATGAATGATGACACGTAGAAAATAGTACACTCAAAATTATCTTCTGGAATCGCAAAAACTGCTCTAAAGAGCGCCCACCAGCAAAGATTCAGACCTCACACTGCCAGCGGAGCGACTGTCGAACTTAAGCAAATTTCCCTGGCATCTCCATTATATCGCCTGCTACGACGGCAATCCTCGCAACCAGAGCCTCGTCGAAATCGATGGAACTTGCGTAAACAAGACTCTTCATATGGCCCTAGAGGAAGAAGTCTAAGCATGAGAGGTTTGACGAGAGTGCCGGTCAATTTACCGGACCAAGGGTTCAAATCCATCGCCCTGAATATACTGTATCCAATGCACTACACAGTCGATCTGCGCTGAAATGTGCTGTAGGCACTCCGTCATGTTGGAACCACATACGAGCCATTTTGTTGGCTGGAACACTTTGCAGTAGAACTTCACATCCTTATATACAGTTAGCACCATACAGTGAAATCCTTGTGTACTACACTTGCATGCAAATCGGGTGGTTTGCATAACCAGATATTATGTGTGGAGAAATTGCTCATATTTGTTAACTTTTTGTTCATTTTTGTTAACTAAACTTTTTTTTTATTTTTGTCATCCCTCTCTCGTTTATTTTACGTTTAATGGGTAGTAGTTGCTGCTTAATCTACGTCCAAACATCGAAGATCGTGAATAAATGAACTGTGTCCAGGAGAGGAGATGAGGTCAAATTTCACCTCCTGAACACCGTGGAGTTTGCGCTACTTAGCCAGCCACAATGAATCAGATTTTGATCTCAAAATTTAAGTTTAAGCCCAAACTTTTGAAAGCATTTATTGTGATATGAAAAATAATCTTAAAAAAATAGCCGTCTGTTACTCCAAAGTCTCTATCGACATTTTTTGAGTTTTAGATTTAAAACTTATATTTCAAGAAAATACTGATAAAAAGAATAATGTTAGCGAAAATCGCTAAAGAATGCACCCATTTTTCTCTTTTTTAAATCATTTGAAAAGTTGGACCTTAAACTTTAACGGTACCTATCTCCTTCGAAAGACGTTTGGGACCCTTAATTTCCCATTTACTATTGTTTGCCTTTATATGTACTATCACCCCTTAAAGTTTTGCCCAAAAGTTTAGATACACCCTGTATACATATTTATATTAAATGTCACAATTTACTGAAAAATAGCTAAAATAAGAATTTTCTTTGTTGATATAAGTAGGAATTTAATTAATTTTTTTTTACATTACTTGTTCCTAGCAAGAATTCAAAAGAAAAAAGAAAAAAAAGGCACTTGTGTCCATTAAATGAGGACATTTTAAACGAGTTTATGACACTTTATGAAGATAAATAAGTCGATACTGATAAGTCGAAGGTGAAGTTCTGCTAGTAACAGCTGATTTCATCCGCGAGAGCTTAAAATTTCTACAAGTAAGGAACAACATTTTTTTACTCATGAACCTGATACAGAGCAGGCATTAAATTTTTAACGTTATCTTGTGCAACAGGATATACAAAATTACATGATCAATTTGAGAAACTAAAAATGTTGCGGCAAATAAGATTTTGTAAAATAATAAAACCCAACAAATGTTGGTAATAGTGAACGAATTCTTCATTTGAATCAAATCCGAAAGTTGTGCCAGACCAGTGGTCTTTTCAATTTTTCAATTCGAGGAATCTCTAGAGCTTGAAGAAATTTCTGAGGAATCCCTGGAGCTAGAAAGTGTTTTCGTTGAACCCCATTCCACACACATACTTATAAGAATATATCTCAAAATAATATTTAAAGTAGATAAACATGTTACAGGTACTTTATGTAAAATCAATTAAAAAAAGTGTTGCATTTATTGTTAAAAAATTCTAATCTAAGTTTTTGATATATAATTTAGTCATTAAAAATAATAACTTAGGATCCAAGTGTCACCTATACCCATGCATTATATTTAGTAAGTGGGATATGCGCTTGCTTTTTTTCGAACAAACTGTCGAAGTCTATGCCTATTGAAATGATCTGCAGTCACAATTCATATTTTGCGTTTGATTTCTTTTTATACTTTGTTTTTATAGCCTCTCACGTTGACAATTTGTTTCCATATAAACACTTTGTTCTGAATGCTTTTAAAAGTGTTTCTCAAAATGTGGGGAGCGCCCCCCTAGAGGGGCGTGATAACCCTACAAGGGGGGCGCGAGTATAATGAAAAGTAGAAAACAAAAGATTGTTTAAAAAATTATTAATATACTAAAAGCAAAAGAATAAAAAATGAAATACACATTTACACGTATAAATATATCCGTACTGCGCAATGGGTTTTATAATCATTTTAAAGATACTACGTTTAGAACAAGTTTAACAATTATCAGTGTCCCCAAAGGCTTGTCATATATAAAATTAAAAACAAAAAAATTACACTTATATTGTTAATTTACTTAAAAAAATTCCGAGCGTATCCCCAATGCCACCGTTTAACAGGGACCGAGCGAATAAAGAAACAAATAATCTGAAACAATTAAATAAAGACAACAAACTCCTTTTATTAATTCCAAAGCCTTGAAACAATTAAATCCTTCTCAAAGTGTACATCAATCAAACTCCTCTTTTATTGCATTCCAAAGCCTTCCGAATAAATGGCTGTGTAGCAGAGTGCACAGAAAATAGTGTGGCACTAAACGGAAAAGACGAATATCGAACGCCCGAGTAACTAACACGCTGGCTGAGTGAGATGTTATTTATCGTTATTGGCATAAAAGGTAAAAGTCGAAATGCCTAGGTTTAGCTTCGAAATCTTAGTATTATTGAATTCAATTTTATCGGGTCGCGAATATTCAAGTTTGAGAAGCACTGCTTTTGAAAAATAGTTATATCTGCATGAGAAATACTGCGGTATTTTCATGAGAATTTGCAAACATAAAATTTAGAGCTGTTCTTACTTAAATTTAGATTTAACATGAAGATTGCTGATAAACTGTTTCCCTCTCCTTCATTATAGGTTTTTTTCACAATTGCTAGATGGTGCATTTTATTAGAAAAAAAAATATCTAGTTGTGCAAGACACTGCGTTAACTAATGAATATAAAAAAACTATTTCGTAGAACCGAAGATAAAAACAACAGAATATTCACAAATTTAGTAGGAAGCATATATATAAAGAAAAAAATGTTTTAATATGTTATAATAAAAGAGTAAAATGTGTTGAAAAATAAAAAAGTTATTGAATATATAAATAAAATTTTCTGTGTTTTTTGATAAATGGGATGAGTATATTAAATGCTTCAAGTATACAAATCCCTCATAGTGAACTTTCATAGTAATAAAAGAGTAAAATGTGTTGAAAAATAGTGAATATATAAATAAAATTTTCTGTGTTTTTTGAACAGACTTCATATAAAATAATAAATTTCCAATCATATAATAAATTTCTTTCGATTTTTTATTGTGACTCATTGAAAACGCCTGGTTATGCTATGGAGCCTTAGGGTTCCGCTGTCTTAACACATTTGAAAACCAGTGTGCTAAACACGTATCTGTCATATCTAGTAATAATAAAATTTTGGATTCAATTTATAATAAATGTGCATGTCTGTAATAAAATTGGTGATGAATAGTTGTGAGTTAGTTGTTTTATTCCTAATTTCAATTTTAATTTTTATAGGGCCCGCATAAACTTATATAATGAATTTTCACCCTGTTCTAATTTTAGTTTTTGCAACAAAAATGAATTGTTTTGTTTATAAATAAACATAAATTTCATTATCACTTATTTTGCATCTTTTTTTTTTCTTTAAAAATATTTAGAGTGGCTATTTAACTGGCATGATTTTTAATTTGTGGAACATATCCTTAAGTTTTCTTTATGTCGCATGTATTTTTTGAACGATTTTTTTTCACGGGTTTCCAAGGTATTCTTCTGTAAAAAAAAATTAGGTGTATCTTATAGCTGATATTTATGAATCAGCTGATCAACATTGAAATCATTGAATGAAGTTCCAATTTCTGAAATGTCTCTTCATATGACGGAAGAGGGACTAAAACTTTAAGCAGCTTTCAAACCACAGAAATAAAATTTTAATACAAAATAACGTTAAGATATATATATTTTTGCAAGAATAGTATCATTTTAAAAATTATAAAATCATGGCTATATTTAAAATGTAAAATGAGAAACAGAACATTTGACAAATGAATACAATTTTCGTTATTTTAAGTGAGAAATTCGATGGGTACTAACCAAGGATATTTTTAAGGTCAGCTAAATGGGTTCATACCTAGTTCATTGGCTTCGAGAGGACCTGTTATTGACCTAAATAATCTAAGCACCCATAAAATTTAACCGTCGAATGTTATTCCGGGCATGATATCCGAAAACTGGATAAATTTGAAATATATATGTAACTGGCAGCAGTGGCAAGACGGCATTATTAGGACATACGCGCGTCCGTCCCCCTTGTCTAGACTTTGACCTACTTCCTTGCCACGTCATTACTCATTTAATTAAAATGCAACACACTGATAGAGTACCTAAGAGATTGTGTGGTCTGTGAGATTGTAAGTCATGCACATTTTTTTGTTAGTTTGTGTCCCGTTTCTAAGAATATTTGATAATGTAGGCTTTATATTGTCAACTTAAAGAGTTATAGGTGAGGCATACTTTTGTATAAGGGTTCAAGACCACAGGATATCATTATATATATCATCAAATTTCAAATATTTGTGTAAGGAAAAAACACAATGTGCAATTATTTAAATATGTTCAGAAATATCCCGGTGTGATAAGAAATTAAAAAGCAATGTTTTTTTCCCAATGAATGGTAGAATTAATTTCAAGGATTTAAACTCCAAATCTATCCACATTTGAACATCGACAAGGTTATCATGTATGCTTTTCTACACGGTGCGTCTTCAGTGGTAATGGGGCTCGAACCCATGATACATCAGTCACGGTTTGTGACCGTGACCCCATACGTTAGCGTGACCTCTTTCAGGGACCAAATAATGCTTGAGAAACACTAACTATTCAAATTGGAAAGCTAAAAAAAGGATGCTGAAGTTCATGTACATTAAAAACGCATTTATTTAATTTCTCAGTAGTTACTCCTTTTTGTTGAGAAGAGAGATAATCATCTTTTTCACAATCTTCTTATTCATTCCTAAAAATTACTATATTCAAACCAATATAATGAATTCCATAATATTGTACAATGTTCGCTCGCATTTAAACATTAAAGATTTGATATGATATACTGAGTATAAAAAGAACAGTTGACTACAAGTATATAAATGAGAAATAATGCATTTTGCGCTTTGGCTATATACCCATTTTAAATAACAGAAAGTGATGGCGGGTATATTCATGAACGCCATGGAATGTTGTCCAATGTGAACAGTTGGGTAACTCGATATTCGTCTACCATTACTTTTGTTTGCCCACAAATCCAGTGCAAGCACATAAAAGAACAAACAAGCGGAAGCTGAATATGCTGCCACTTTTGGACTGAATGAGAGCTGCAATCAGGAATCATCGAGAGTTTCAAAATATCCAAGTACCATTTTCCTTGGTCATTGTTGATGTACTAAGAAAGAAAATTTTGTTCATTGAACTTTTGAAAGCGTTAAAATTTTGACAAAAAATATATAATGCACTAATTACAAATATTTTATACAAAACCTCACAAAACTATAACTATTCAGCAAAAGCTGGTACATACTAATATATTAAAAGAAATTTGAAATAAAAGGGGTCCAATTTTTCAAAAACTGGTGGTACGAGTTTTTGTACCATAACGCTTCTAAGCAGCATGATTGTTCTGGAAGATGATTTTTAGGTAGGCACAATGAAACATCCATTCTATATTACCTTGGATTGTTTTTCGTACATTGTCTTCTCGTGGATCTTTCTAGCTAGAGAGGGCAGATATCTCCAGGCATGTGTTTTTGGACACAAGCCTAATTTTTATTCTTGATCGGAACACTTCTACTGGTTGTCTGACGCTTATTTCTTGAAGTTGCGAATGCAGAACTGAAATTCTCTGGATACATATGTTTTGTCAACGTATATAATAAGTGTATTAATTTTTTCTACACATGATCTAAAGCTTATTCAAGACATTTTGTAATTTTGTGTGTACTATATTTTTAATATAAACATATTATTATTAAAAATGTAATTTTATAATAAATCTATTTGGTACAATAAATATATCAATATTTCGAAAAAACAAGCGGAATCCATTTTGTATTTGTAAAGCAGATGGCCTTCAATAGCTTGATGGTACACTTTTTGGACTCCTTCATGTTCATACTAGCAATGTCGTGAGTACTAATTATTGTAATATTGACTTATTCATTTACATAATATATGTACTTACCTGATTTGTATCAAATATCTCAAGAATCACTTTAATTTGCTCTTAAAAAATACACAGCACAATCACTTCCAAAAAAAATACCACTCAACTGACTCACATCTGATTAAAGAATAAATTACTGCTTAAAACCCTTGTATACAATTAGCTTCTGACATACTTGAGCAACTGCTAAGAGTTGACTACTGTGGTGGTTCAGAAAATATACCATCTAGCATCAATGTTTTTAGGCATTCAGTGCCAACGGTGCTGTAAGCGGGCATATGGCTCGCGAAGCGAGCCTCCATCCCATATCTGGAAAGTAGATGTGGAGCGACTGTGAAATTTACATGCTGCGGTGTAGAAATGTTCTGATTGGTAGAGCCAATTGTTCTAAATAGTTCCATGATGTTGGTGATTTTTGGTTGCTTGGGTGAGAGCTGAGTGTTCGCTGTCTGATTGGCAGGTGATGAAAATGACTCTCATTGGCTGCTCAAATCTCTATATAAATTTAAGACTAAAGAAGCGGGGCATGTCCAGAAGAGAGGAATACGGCAGAGATAAATGAAAAAAGGGAAAATATTAAATTAAATTTAGCAATGGGTGTGGAATAAAAATTGCACTTAAAATTAATGTTATGGTGGATTGTAAAAGTCGAGAAGAATTCATCTCGGCCTTTTAGTAAGATCATTGGGATTATAATTAGGAAAATTAATCTATCTTGGCATTATTCATTATTTTGAAATGAGTTAAAGAAATTTCTAGCAATCTTTTGCATATTGAGATTAAAACTATTGATTTTAATGGCTTTCAGGATGTCGTCATTTCTCGCATATATCATGCGTTTTACGATCAACGTGTAGTTGGATTTAGAAGAGTATCTAAAAATATTAATATGAGTATTAGCTGCGTATCCCCACACTGGACAAGCGTAAGCTAGTATTGGACGCATAACGGATGTTTTGAGGCATTTAAACAAGTGGTATGTTTGTATGTACCACCACATAATAAATTAATAAATATTAGTAGTACAACAATGTACCACCAAGCATGAAAGAGTTAAACAAGTATTTGGATGAAAGGTATAAAAGGAAAGAAGGGAATTGGGTAAATTTGCAATTTTTTAATATACTTTTATATGTTTCACTTGTACGTAATGGAATCTTTTAACTCAATTTTTACCCTCCATAAAAGGTCAGGTTAATATGAAATTTTCTCACTTGCTTAGGACTGATAATGAAAAATAATTAAATAATTTTGTTCCATTGTTCTGATCAGGATCATCAGGACTAACGATTTCCCATCCCGCGTCCGACGACTTATTCCAGACTCCATTTCAAGATTCGGCGACTAAAAAGGTTAAAGCTATAACAGCGTTCGATTAACTATAAAGAATGTGTTTTAGTGTTTTTTAAACTGTAATTTATTCATGTGAAAGAAATGACTTTTGTAAAGCTTGGAACATTAAGAAGAGATACACAGTAAAACTGTGTAAAAATTAGAATATATATGTATTTTTTAAAAGTTTATAATACATTCAAACAATAACGTATGTATACGTGTGTATATGTATTCTGGATATTTTTTAAATATATTTAATAATTTTTCTGTAATTTGCTCTCAAAATAACGTTTTATATGCTATACAGAAATATTTTTCTTCTATATAAAATGTTTATTTTTCCATAAAAAATATTTTTCTTTGAAAAAAAGCTAAATTTATTTGTTGTATTTAAAGGAACACAGTACGATTCAATTGACAAAAAATCGGTCAAAAAATCAAAAATTAATTTTTTTTAGCCTAAATTATTTTATATATACAATTTTCTATAGTCTTACAAAATTTGAAAGCTCTAAACTTAAACAACGCTGAATTATGATAACTTTACGTTCGTTTTATTCCCTTCCCTATGGCAAATCAAAACTTGCTTTACTCGGAAAGATGAAATAACTAATTTGTCTTCTTTTAACATGTAAAGGTTTTTATTGTACCTAATGCTTTGTTTTGCCAATTGCTAATTGTATATCACTTTCAATATCTAAATACATTTTTGAATCAAAGCAATACTTATTTTTTCAAAATACTAAACTCAGAATTTATACATTTTTATGAATTTTCAATAGCATTCATAATAAGAAGCATTGTACGAATACCAATCATGTTATCCCAAACCCATACAAACCATTTTTTACATAGTTTGACGTGTACTTAAATCAAATTTTATGCGTGTACATCGGTGTCTCTCAAACTGTAAGGGGAGCGCCCCCAGGGCGCAGGCTAACACGCTGGGGGCGCAAACAATATCGAAAATAAAAGATTTAAAAATATTTATTTACTGGAATGAATTAAAACAAAATACTTTCAGACATAATAAAAAATGCACTTTTTTTACTCTGATATAATTTATAGGCGCGCACATGATATTAAGTCATCAAAAATAAAAACTTCTTCCCTTCAATTAGCTTTCTTTGGTCTATAATAAATAAAAAAACTTTAATTTGATTTGATATAATCCCATGATGAGATTTTTTTTTTTATTACGCTTCAACCTAACATACAACTCTTTCAGAGAAAAAACAGATCCTAGACCAGAATCGAAAAATTTGGAACATAAAAATTCATCACTGTCATTATTTTTGAAATACTGCACATATAGCTGTAATCTGTTTGATTTTCTAAGTTATTGGTACAGTTTGTTTATGACCCTCTCTTATGTGCTTGTTTCTCATTTAGGGAAGTTGTAAGTAATGTATTTCTCTGTTGCGCTTTTTTCCATGAAAAAGAGTTTTTATGATATTTGGGCTCCACGGAAGTATATATATATATTTAAAGAGTATGAAATATATAAAAAGCACTACGAAAAACGTTTTACAAAATTTTTTATTAGTAACATATACATTATCATAATGAATACACTTTTACCCGGAAATGGTCACGCGGGACACACAGATTACGAAATCGTTAATTCTGGCAAAAACTGTTTATTTGTTACCAAAGAAAAATTGAAAAGTCCTTGAAAGTAGGTAAGTATATTTTCTCGTAATTAAATTATTTACTGGAATTACGATTTTTGTGTGTACTATAAAAATAATTATAAAAAGGATTGGGGTGACTCGATAACCATGCTGAACAAGTAGTATCCAGTGCGCGCCTGCTCCAGGGGTTAAAACATGTTGAAGTCTTTTCGCTTTAAATATAAAAAATAATACAATTATTCTTCATCTGAATTTTTATATTATTGTTCATTATTCAACACATCCCAATTCTAAATGATAATTCTGTAAGGCTTAAAATTATAGTTCGCTTTTAAACTAATTATACTTTGAGCAATCATTTAAAAAAAATCATTTTACATTTTTGTAAACATTGTCGCGCTGACTTTACTCTCCTTACAATTCAGCGATTATTTCAATAATGTTTTATTTTCTTATAAATGAACTCGTGCAAGCGGGTATTTCAGCCGGTATACTTTTATTGCATCAGTGGTGCACAGAATATTTTTATAACTAATTAATTAGTACTAAATTAAGAACAAGTTTAATAAGTATTAACGGCTTCCATGGGCTTGTCTTGCAAAGCAAAGTTTTTATAAGGAATGCTTATGATTAGAAATTGACCCTCTGAGTTCTTTTCTATATTTAGCAGATATCCTCATATTTTGTCTTCTAGCAGCCACCGTATTTTGTATAATGTTCAATTTAAAAATTAGAGAAAGGAAAAATAACACACATAATAATTATCTATTATTTTATTTTATTTATTACTTAAAAAGTAGTATACAAAATTTAATACTTATGTTACTAATTTGTATGGTTTATAATTAAGATCGCCTTTTGTAGCTTTAGCATCAAGTTCATTATTATTGCATTCAGTACATTATTAATGTATAAGGGGGCGTGATAAAAAATTGTGATCGAAAGGGAGACATAATGGTGAGTAAGGAGTGAAGTTGAAAAAGCACTGAGTGAGACATAAATATTTGTAGAAGGAGTTGCATTTTAAAGTCACTTTACAAATTTTAAGTTCATACATAAAAATTGAATGGCACTTTATATGAACTTTTGAGCACGAAATCTGTTTACATAGTATACCGCATAGTCGGCAACCAAAAATTTTTAAAATCCTTAAATTAAAAATTTTCGCGTAAATCATACCATGCCGACTTAAATTTAATTTCTCAGAAGTAAATGCTTACCTCTAAAATAAAATTTAAAAATCTTTCAACTTTCCTTACATCTATATATAACAATAAAGCAGGGGGTGGGGAAATGAGAACCGGAAGCGTTTTGCAGCTTGCAAGGACAGTTGAAAAATCAAAATAGACGGAAAATATTCTGAATACTTAGGTCAACATATATTTTTGACCAAAGTTTTCTTTAGCTTGAAGATCCAACAATAAAAGTAGATGCAAAATTGGCTGACGTTAACTTGATTAAGGCATCCGACTACGATCGGAACCGTGAATTTTGCAAAGAAGGAAATGGATAATATTTATGATATCTAGTGTCACTTAGATTAGAAAATGTATACAAATTGTTTAAGAATATTATTACAATAAAAAATTATTTAAGTACATTATTTTGACAAACATTAACATAGAATGACTCATTTTCAAAATATTCTCCTTTTGTGAAAAATCTTCTATTATAATAATATTTTGCGTGCATATAGCTCAGACCAAAGGTTCTAAAACATTCACTACTGGCGACCCAATTTTCAATCATAATTTTTATCGCACCCAAAATAAAAAAATGTATTGAATGTAATAATAATACTCTCGGGGTACTAAATCTACAATACGATCATATATATAAACCGTACAAATTATCAACATAAGTATTAAATTTTGCATATGTTGCTTTTAAGTAATATATATATATATATATATATATATATATATATATATAACTTTTTAGTTCTATTCACGATAGCGTGTTTTTAGTTTGTTTATAAACTATAATTTATTTTTATGATTATTTTTATACACGATAAAAATCACATTTCAGTGAATAATTTATTCAAGAGAAAATATACCCATCTTTCAAAGGGACTTTTCAATTTTTTCTTTGATAATTTGAGAAAAATCCAATAAACTAAGAAAATGTTCCAAATGAGCGTGTCATAACAAAGGACAAAAATCACAGACACTTTTCGCTACATTTATTGCTTCATTGTTTTCTTCTTAGAGTTCTTTAGGTAGCATTTGAAAATTTCAATTCAATTCAAATGCTTCATGTCTATCGCTTTTCTCATATTTACTTCCGTTATATATATATATATATATATATATATATATATATATATATATATATATCTTGATTAACATGTATTATTTCATCAGTTTCTTCAATTGCTTGATCAGTTTCAACTTCCTTCAATAGAGATCACAGATGCCCATTTTTTATATTCTGCTCATTTACATTTATAAACCTTAATAAGTTGTACAACACAGCAATCAAAACCACAGAATTGTTCAGGGGGAAATTGTAGCATGTTCATAGAAAATAATTTTGAGAACTCGATCAAAACAAGTACCTTGATTGTAAAAAAATGCTTGCCACTCTCCAAAGATATATTTAATACAAATTCATTTTTGTTCTCATTAAGACTGTTTAATAGGAGGATACTGTCAAGGTCACTGTTAACGAATAAAGAGTTTTCCCAGAATTAACGATTTCGTGAGTCTGGATTGATTCTGCGCCTCATGCGACCGCTCCCATGTTAAAAGTGTATTTATTCATTATAAAAATATCGATGCCAGTTCTAAAAAAATTGTGCAAAACATTTTTCATTATGCATTATATGTTTCAGAATACTCATAAATATACATCTTGGCGAAATAATCCTTCAAAGTGCTCAATGTGCTTATCCATATATCATAAAACTCATTCGCATGGTAAAAAAGCAACAGAAAAGTATTATATTTAAAACATTCCTAAAAGAAATAGAGACGGAGTGAAACTTACCAGTAAGTTTGAAGGTCAAATATATGATAATCAAAAGTAGTATTTTAGGGGTTTAAAGAAACGCAATAAAAAATCACTCATCTTGGGATTACATTAAATCAAACAAAATGTCTTTTTTTGGTTATAGGATCAAAGATAGCTTATGAGCGTTTGAAGTGAAATCTTTTATTTTTGATGATCACCAGATGATAAAAAATAAATTATATCAGTGTAAATGTGTATTTTTTTATTTTGTCAGAAAGCATTTTATTTTACTTCTTTCCAAAAAATTATTTTTTTAAACCTTTTATTATCAATATGCTCAAGCCCCCTCCTAGGGTTATCACACCACCCAGGGGGGCGTGCCCCACAGTTTTTAGAAACACTGGTTCAGACCTCTCTGTAGAGGCTTAACTAGAATTTTTTAAATATATAACTTAGAGGTGGGTTTATCCATATTTTACGAAAACAGAGGGGAGCAGTTTTAAGAAAAAAACGACGATCCCCACTTCAATTGGTGATAACAAACTAGTCCAGGCTCTCAGGAGAAGTGTTTATATAAGCGAAATATTATTATTTTAGAAGCAATTTTTATAAAAGGAGAGCATTTTGAAAAAAAAATTATTCTAAGTTAATTTTTTGCCAAAATATTGTAATTAAATAATTTTTTTGTCAGAATACCCTTAAAAGAATTCTATACATGTATTCTAATCTAAGTGACACTAAATTTCATGAAAATTATCCATTTATGCGCTTTTTAAAATCACGGTTCGAACGTAGTCAGATGCCTTAGATAATACGAATTTTAAACAGACATTTCGCTCCCGATTTTCCAAAAATTGTAGAAAAATGTCATAACGTACATTTTCTTATGAAATTGATTCTAGAATTAAACATGCTAGCAGCTATAGATGTGAAATCAGCATAATATATAAGCCTGAATAAAACTGCCACAGTCTGGGCAGTTTAATATTTTTAACTTTTATACATGGTACAAATTATACCTTTCTGAGATGCAAAAGCTAGCCAATGAATGTAAATTTGTGGTATGACCTTCCGTTATCCTTGATTGCTTAATGTGGCTCGTCGAACCACGAAAAAAACTGCCCACCTTGCAATGGAGTGTAACGAAAAATCAGACTCTATCCACTGCTCTGACGAAAGATTATTGGGAATTATAAGTTTTCAAACATATATATATATATATAGAATACTACTTTAAAAATTCTGAATAAGTATGGCCCAATCTGGGTAAGAAATTGAAATCAATCACATAGCCACTTCCTTTCCACGCTCGTTCCACCAATCAGGTAGATTCCTATCCTCACCTCACTGCCACTTTCATCAGGCAACAAAAAACACTTTGAAAGGGGATGGAGACTCGCTTCACTAGCCAATTGCCTAGTGACGTCAAGCGTATGTAAGAAATTGATATCTAGTTGAATATGCATTTCATTTTCTTAATGCAAAAATGTTTAGATTGAATGAAACACATTAATTAACATTAAATGTGAAGAAATCTCTTACCCAAAAGTTTTAGCCGTTTAGTTTCTTTTCCAACGATGCAGTTCATTCATTCGGATTGCATTAATTTTCTAAAACTATTTTTTTAAATTGAATAGATACGATTTGATTGTCGGTAATACCTTCATCTTCTCTTGCTCTCATATCTATCAATAAGGCTTTTTATCAAAACTTCAACAAAATCATTTTTTCTCCCAGAATTAAGAATAAAATAAGATGGAGATTGTAATCCCTTTGTTAGAACATGTTATAGAACATTTGTCAGAACATGTTATAATTAGATCCCTAATTATAAACCAGAGACAATGACACTTCTATCTGAATATGTATCAATATACGGGTATGTCCTCTAAAGTATGTATGATAAAATATTATGCAGATATTGATGGGTTTCCGAAACATTCCAGAAATTATCCACATATTCTCAGAATTATGGTGAGACATGTTACATACATGAAGGAAAAAATCAAATAAAGGTAATTGACTATATAGAAAAAATCTACTGAATAATTTGTCCTTGATTTGAATACAATGAATTCTAAAAGCAAATGTTCATGCAGTTCCCGTAATTCTAAACGCACCCCAAATTCTCAAAATAATTTTGTGAAAGCCTATTGTTATCGATTCTAACTTATCCCCCTGTTCTCAATATGTTTTTAAAAAAAAAAATTAGAAAAAATAAACTTGTAAGAGATACATTAATAACTGTTGCTCAAGGAGGAATACGATGTAATGAGAAATAGAAAACTAATGAGAGAAATAATCAGAAGTTAATAACTCATGTATTTTGCCAGTATTAAAAGCTTTCAAATACATACATCAATCTATAATTTCCCTAGCCATCAGTATCATGTTTTGAAGATGATTTGTCACTCCATTGTCACGCCTGACTTCGGAATTGCTGTTGGCGGCTTCTTCATATTCCAAAACGAAGTCGTCTTCTGAGCCATACAATGCGTTTGTTATGCAATATTTTTTTTATTTAAAGAATGTATTATAGAAGACTGCAAAGGAATTGTTAAAGTTTCTTTTGAACATTTACAAGGAAAAATTATATTACTTTGTATACGAAATGATGTATATTATTTCATCTGTGTCAAACTTTCAGTTCTCGCTACTGTTTCCATTTTTTCCCTTGTTCAATATAAAATTTCTTCTCTTTTCATACTTGTGGACATAGTGAAATTCGTTTTATAAGACTACCGATATCTTGATGTTTAAGCGACTAATAGAAGTACACACACATAAAAATTCCCCTACATTCGAGCAGACAACGATGTTTAGGATAGACTGAACATTAAAAATAAAATGGGAAATGGGATAAGAACCCTACTGAAGGTGGCAAGAATAAACGGTTACATTTTTCTTTTGAAGGGGTGAAAACTCAATTTTCCCCATCCAACAAATCTTTTTCCTTCGATTCTCAGCCGCTCCCTATTTTCAGTAGAATTAACACTGGAAAAAAAATAATGTGGCTTAGATTCGAGTAATATGGTATTTACCAAATAGTATAATTAACTATTGCGGAAGTAAAGCCGTTTATTTTTTTATGTAGAAAGCTTGGACATTTTTAATATTAGATGGTTATTTGAAGATATAGCCGAAATGTGTTTCGCTATCTATATTAGACCATGGCAGTGTCTCGAAGTTTAGTTTAGAGTTTGGAAGATAATTGTCTTTTTATTCCCCTTACGTGATGTTGTGACAACATATATTTAATGCTGAAATTTAAATTTTGAGGAAATTTGGAAGTTTTGTCCTTTAGGATTGAGAAATTTGTGTTATTCATTTCCTATTAAAAGCAAACATATGGTATTTATTAGAAAGTAGCAAAAGTAAAACTCCGATTTACATTTAAGTGATCTATTTTCGCATTTAATAGCCGATCAACCACATTTTAATATAAAAGGTAATTCATAAATAAAAAAAAAAAAACCTTTTATAACTGATTTAACATTGTAAATGATTGGGTGAAACAGAAATAGGTAATAATTGCGTTTGTTACGTAAGAATTAAAGATAATTCAAGGAATAATATATCTGTTGTTATATATATCTTTGGTTTTCGCAAGTATATAATCTTTAGAGCATTGGTTTTAATCAATTTGCAATTTGAGAAACTAATGTATAAATCTTAGCAATAATGTGAGCTTCTCTAAGGTATTTTATTTTACGAATATATATTTGGTATGTTTGTGTAGGTGTTTTCAAGTGCATAATGATGATTTTAACATTAACATGAAATCAATGCTTTCTGAAAAGGAAAACACTTTTAAAAAATTCATGTTTAGTATTAATCAATTTAGAAATATTTAGAAAATATAAAAACCAAAACATATATATATTCAGTTTATTAAGAAAAAATACTAGTCATCCTTAAAAATCAATAACTTTACGCTAATTAAACAGATTAGCAAATTCAAAGGTGTGTGCATAGTTTGTAAATATTTATATAAATCTTTCAAATACTTTTTATTCACTCTTAAAATTTTCTTAATTACTCACACAGATACTATAGAAAACATTAATGCAAATAGTTTTAAATTCGTATGCTATTCTATAAATACTCAAGAATTTAATGACTGCACATACATTCCCTTCGATAAAAAGACTCCGAATTTAGTAATAATAAATATATTTTAGTAATAATAAATAAATTTAATATGTATATTAATATATGAAGATATCAACACACTTACCCTCTTGCATTCAAGTAAAAAAAATTATACTGACGGATTTATGTAGCTTTTATTCCCCTTGTGTATAGTTACGATAGCTCACACAATGGTACAATTGTATTGAACAAAGAACGATAATCACCCAAAAGCGTGGTATGCGTGCATGGTGCCAATTGTTTTTTTCCAACTTATTTGGAAGTACATCGTATGTGACAAAAATAAAATTATTGCAGACTTCAGTGCTTAGAACAAATTCAATTGTTGTAAGAACAATACGTTGTTTTTTAGATTAAAAATCCAATTGTTACTATTTAACTGTAACAAAGTAATAAATAACCGAACGTTTGAAAAAAATCAAATCGTTAAAAATGAATGATTATTGTTTGGATGATATCGTTGAAAATTAAACTTTTACAAAGTTTGTATGAAACAACGGTCGCTGCAAACTTGTAGCTATGGCATGCAAAAAGCAATCCACCATTATGATTCAAGATGCCACACGATATGTAATAATTTTTTTTGGCTATGATTGAAAAAACATATTTTTGCGTATAATACTTAAACAATTCAAAAGGCTTCAGAAATATTTTACTCTATAACTTTTTTCTCGCAATGAACTTTGCGTGGAAGCTCAAATCTACAGAAAAAAAATAATCATTTAACTCTTTTTAAACAGATTATTAAATGAAAGATGTGGAAGTTTTGTAATTATATATAAATATTTGAAATAGTTTTTTAATCCATTATATTAAAAAAATTGTTGTGGCCTTATAGAAGTTACACAAAAACATACTGAAATAAATTTAACTTCATATATTTTCTATAACTATTCAAAATTTTGATGACTGCAAATACTTTTTTTCAGAATTAAAAAAAATCCCTATTTACTCATAGTTTCAAAAACGTAATATTAAAATCAAGATTTTTTTATTGATGAAAAAAAAAAAGTAAAATAGTATGATGATACCACAAATACTTACCTCTCATGTTTTAGATATAAAGGATTTCATTTTGACTAAAGTTGATTTTAATCACCTTAAATATTACGATAGCTCACACCATGGTACAATTGCATTCATTAAAAACGAATATTACCACAAAGCGGATGATGTTTGCGCATGGTGCTGATTGTTTTTTTCTCAATTTATTTTGAAGTACATCATATCTGAGAATCAAATCAAAAGAGGAATCTATTGCAGAGTTTAGTGTTTAGAGCAAGTTAAATTGATGTAAGAACTATACATTGTTTTTAATTTAAAAACTTGCAATTCAAGTTACATAGCAGCTAACACCAGAAAGTTTGAATAAAATGAATGAGTTATAATTAATGTTTTTATTGTTGAAAGGGGAAAAAAATGTTTTACAAAGTTTGTTTTTAAAATAAGTCGTGCAATCTTTGTAGCTGGGGAGTTCCAAAACATCTACTAATATGATTCAGAATGCAATAATGTGGAAATAGTTCAAAAAATTCGATTCCTGCGAAAAATGCAAACACTTAGAAAAAGAAAAATTCAGATATTTATTGTATACTAATTCTGCACCTAATTTAAAAAAAAAAATACCAATAAAAATATAAAAATGTATACTACTACTACTTCAACGTAAATACAAATAATTAAATTTTACAAAATTATGTATTTAAACACATCTGTCAAAAAATAAGAAATAAAAAAAATACATAAAATATAAGTATTCGTCGTAATATAATTTCAAATAAAAAATGAATTTTTAATGTGAGCCTTTTCTTTGCACTGTTTTACTGCATATCGCAATATCAGGGATATAATGTATGACTTTCATAAAAAATTATATTGCATAAAAGTTTCTTAAGATCAGTATTAACTTATGCATGTGAAGCTTGGTCCTGTAATCTCGAACAGATGAGAACATGGTGATATCTACGAAAAGAAGAGTTTAACATATACTTGTGGAGGAATTAAGGAAAATTGAACGCCGCAAAGGCAATACAATTTCGAGCTCTATCAATCATATATGACACTGACATTATTAACATCATCAAAAGATAACGAATTAAATGGGAATGTCACTTTGAGAGAAGACTGCACCACTTCAAATTGTCTTCAATTTCAGCCAAATGTCACACCAAGAAAAAGGTCAGGCCGAATCTTAGATGGTTTGATTTAACCAGAAGAAAATCTTAGTTTTAGTGTAAGATGGAGAGCACTAGCAGAAGAAGTGAAGGCTGGCCTGAAAAAGATTCTTGAGAAGGCCAAGGCTCACCCGGAATGTCGAGCCACTGAGAAAGGAAGCAATGTATGACTTGCAGTTTGACATAACCCCGAACATTCCGTTCTTAAAAATAGCTTCATTGCTGATTCAAAATATTTTTCAAATAAATTTCAAAAAGATTTGTTCCCATAGATACGTGTAGAGCAAAATGAGAAACAGAGTACATGCAATCTTCTTAAAAAACATTAAAATCTCTCCAGCAATAACATCTAACACACACGCACACAATTTAAAATAGTTTTCGGCTTATGGTTACTTCGCAATTCAATACATGCTGTTTTGCATAACCCGCAGGATATTAAGTCCGTTAAGAGTCATTTGAAATGAAAGATGGAAGACGAAGAGTCGTTTGCGTAGTATAATAAGAATTACATAAAAACAATTGTCATATGGAAAATAGCTATGCAAGCTTTTTTTTATATTCTTCGGGCTGTGTTGATCGAAATTAATTATGGTTTATTGAATTTATAAGAGAATTCAAAAACAAGCCCATTGTTGAATACGCAATTCATTCATTTTTTACACTGATAATAGAATTAAATATTATTTTTAGTTAAAATTATTATTGAAACATGTCCCCACATTTCAAATAATGCTTTGATCGCCTCTTAATTTGAACACACTTTCGAACAAAACGAAGTTTAATCAGCTCGATAATAGTATAAGAATGGAAGATATTGAAAGAAAGCAGTATTCAATAGTATTGCAAAAGTAATATTTTGAATAATACATTATTACAATCATAGCTTCGTGGAATATGTTGCAAATATACAACTATTTAAATACAAAAATGTAAATAGATTTGTGAAATGTATTTCTAAAATAACAGGCTATGAAACGTTTTCTGAAAGTAAAAGTGGTAGTGACATAGGTATTCTAAAATTATATTTTAGAAACATAGTTATGTAATAAATATGTATTCTAAATGTAATAGGATATTAGTAATCATTTTTAAACTATTTTGATGGAAATGTATTGACAGTTTGACAATCTGGAGTATAATTTGCACCATGCATGCGAATGAGGGGGGGGTATTTTACCAATCAATGCCATACGATGATCCAGTTATATGATGATCCATATATATGATGATGCAGATATTTTGATCAACATATGACACCATATGCCATATGGTGATCAATATAGTTCATGAAGGGCTCGATGACCAAGAGGGTAACTTTCTTTTAAAGGTGTTTATTTAGAGGTATAGAACTTTAAAATTGCAATAAACAACGATGCATTTTTCGATTGACATGAATTTTTTTATTCGAAAGATAATATTGTGGCATTACATTTTTAAATATGATTTCTGGCATATGACTGCCATGGCTGGCTCGGATGTAGTCCAATTTGGACGTCCAATTTTTTGATGTTTCCAACATTTTGGCCGTATATCGGCATAACACGGCGAATGTTGTCTTCAAATGGTCAAAGCGTTTGTGGCTTATCCGCATAGACCAATGACTTTTTACATAGCCCCACACACAGAAAATAGTCTAGCGGTACAAATCACAAGATCTTGGAGGCCAATTCACAGGTCCAAAACGTGAAACAAGTGGTCACCAAACGTGTCTTTCAATAACGATTGTGGGCACGAGCTGTGTGGACATTTTTCGCCGTCTTATGGAACCACAGCTCCTGACATCATGATTGTTTAATTCAGAATGAAAAGTAGTAATCATGGCTCTATACCGATCACCATTGACTGTAACGTTGTAGGCCTTCATCGTTTTTGAAGAAGGATTCCACCAGCCCATAAAGCGCAACAAAACAGTCAGTTTTTTCTGGATGTAACGGGTGTTTCGACATACACTTGTGGATTAGCTTCACCAAATGCGGCAGTTTGTTTGTTGATGTAGCCATTTCAACCAGAAGCCGCTTCATCACAAACAAAAATGCTTACAAGAAAATTGGGAACAACGGCAATCTCGTTTTGGGGCCATTCGACGAATCTACGCCTTGCTTGATGATCGTTTGGCTTCAATTTTGCACGAGTTCGATTTGTAAGCACCCAAACCAAGATTCTTCCGCAAAATCTTCCATAAAGTGGATGGACACAGATCCAATCTCCTGTGCTCGATCGCAGATGGAGTCATTTCGGGTCTTCCTCAATCCTACGCTCTACATTAGCAATAGCTTTTGTACGCTCCAGGCGGGCGTCTCTGGGGATGCGAGTTATCAATTAGATAAACGGTGCGAAAACGTTCCATGGTTAATCGAATTAACTGCTCTGATGGACGATTTTGTCGTCGATAAATGGACGTAGTGCGCGATACGTATTCCGCACAGAACCATTTTTTCCGAAATACAATTGCACAATTTGAAAGCGTTATTCAGGCGCGTGAGTCTATTCATGATGAATTGCCAAACCAAACTGAGAATAAATCGCTTGACAGCTACAAATCGGTCGCCATCTGGAAAGTAATGCCAACTTAAAACTTCTATACCTGAAAAAAACACTTTACTACCATGTTCACCATTCCCCAGATCCAAAACTTTTCGAAATTCTATGAGAAGATCTAAACAGTGCAAAGCCTTCACTTCGGAAACTTCACGGATCACGAGATGTTTTACTGTCCCTTCAATGATCAAATAATTCCCAAAAAGAAATCTTCCACGCACACATTGTGTCCATACCCCGTCATCTGATAATAATTTTAAGTGCAAAACGAGACCGTTCTGAAATTAATTAATAGTATTTTGATTCGATTGTGAATGTGAAGGGTAAGTATAAATCCTTGTCTGAAAAGGGAAGGGAGAGAAAAATATTCATCTTTAGTTTACAAAACATTTTATTCGATTCATTTCGTCGTATGAATGGTTTTGAAGAAACAAAAGTTTCTAATGACAAAGAAATATAAAAAAAGAAATTTATTTTCGAATTAAACTTCATCTTTCTAATTGTGCTTTTAAGTATTACTGTATTTTTTTTTCACATAAAATGTGAAGCGGGAATCCTCTAAATCGACTGGTACGTTCATTTATTATTATTCTATGACATTAAAGTAGCTTTCACGAATTCAGCATTTGTATATGCATATGTGATCTCTTGAGAACAAATATTATTTATCTTTGAATAGCCATCATTAAAAAATAAAAGATGTTAAATGTGTTTACTTTTATACTTAAGGGAAAATCTTTATGTATGTATAATTATTTTTGCATACAAAAAACAACGATAATTAAAAAAGGATAGTTTATCAAAACATAAACACTTTTTAATTATAAAAA